>CAJQZJ010004824.1:655244-699306 GCA_907164525.1 Lophiomys imhausi
GGAATAGGGAGGGGTTTGTTACTGAGATGTAACTTGAAGAAAAAAAATAAAGTATTTATAAAAAAAAAATGAAATGTGAAGTTTTGGCCTTTTGATAGAAACTGTCACAAACTGTTTAGGATAATTAAGAAATCCAAGTTAATAGTCATTCAAACTTGTCATTTTGTTAGGTATTAGTGTAGTGTATCACAGATGTTTTCTATGTTAATCAGAAATCAAATTGCTAAGAGACAAGCAACATTTGCTTATTCAAATATACAAAGATAGATAGGTGGTCTTTAAAAAACCTCAAGAGATCTGTAGAATATGGCAATTAAAGATGTTTTCTTAACAAGATTTCTTGATATTGAGACATGTCAGCTTTGACAGGCTCTGTGATTTTGACTTCTCCAACTGATGTGGCATCTCAGGACCCACATATATCTTTGGTTACATTCAGGAGAGTGGAATCCAGCCTCTAACTGCTGGGCTTCCAGGTGCTTATTTCCTTCTGACTCACAGGATCCTGGGGGTAACTGTGACTTGGATCTTACTTTGCAGAAAAAGATGTTAATCTTTGCTAGAGACAGACAGTATAAGGGTAGAAGAATATTTGCTTTTTCTTCTCTAGTAAAAACTATCATATAGTGTTTGCAATTCATATAAGATTTAACTGATGATCAAGTAGCTGAGAGATGGTTTCAAGTTTTGGGTTCCCCATGGTGAGTCCAAATAGGAGTATTATCAGAAATAAATAAAGGCAAATTGAAGTTGTTTTGGATTATCTCACTCATGTAACTGGATTCTTTTCATTTTCTCACAATTTAACATTTATTTATTACTTCAAGTTATATCTCTGTTACCACCCCCTCCCTACACTCCCTCCTTGCCCCACCCTCCCACCCTCTACTCCCTCTCCTACACATCCTACTCCTCCAGTGTGGGATGCCCCATATATCGTCCCCATCAATTCATTAGTCACATGAGGTCTACGAGCTTCCTCTTGCACAGGAGACATACATGGCAGTTCCACTAGGGTGAAGTGTCCCACTAACAGGTAACCACATCCATGTTCCTGTTCTTTTGGGTCTATTGATTATAGGATGGTTATCCTGTACTATATGGTTAAAATCCAGTTATAAGTGATTATATGTCATGTGTATTTTCTGAGTCTGAGGTAGCTAACTCATGATGAGCTTTTCTAGTTCCATCCATTTGGTTGTAGATGGCATGATTTCCTTGTTTCTGATAGTTGAGTAGTATTCCATTGTGTAAATGTACCACAGTATTTTTTTTTTAACCATTCTTCAGTTTGAGGACATCTGGGTTATTTCCAGTTTCTAGCTATTACAAATAAAGCTCTTATGAACATGGGTGAGGAGATGTCCTTGTGGCTTGGTGAGGAATCTTTTGGATATATGTCCAGGCATGGTATAGCTGGATTTTGAGGTAGAGCTATTCCAACTTTTCTACTATATCACCAGACTGATTTCCATAGTGGTTGTACAAGTTTGCACTCCCACCAGCAATGGGGGAGTGTTCCTCTTTCTCCAGAACCATGCCAGCATGGGCTGTCTTTTGAGTTTTTGATCTTATCCATTCTGACAGGTGTAATATGGAATCTCAGAGTCATCTTGAGTTGCATTTCTCTGATGATTAAGGATGTTGAGCATTTCTTCAAGTATCTCTTGGCCTTTAGAGATTCTTCTTTTGTGAATTCTTGGTTTAGCTCTGTGTCCCATTTTTGGATTGGGTTATTTGGTTTCTTGGTGTTTAATTTTTTGGGTTCTTTATAAATTCTGGATATTAGCCTTCTGTTGGATGTGGGGTTGGTTAAGATCTTTTCCCAATCTGTAGGTTGCCATTTTGTTCTAATGACAGTGACCTTTGCCTTACAGAAGCTTTTCAGTTTCATGAGGTCCCATTTATTGTTTGTTGGTCTTAGGGCCTAGACTATTGGTGTTCTTTTCAGGAAGTTGTCACCTATGCCAATGAGGTCAAAGCTTTCCCCACTTTCTAGTCTATTAGATTTAGTGTGTCAGGCTTTATGTTAAGGTCTTGGATCGACTTGGACTTAGGTTTTGTGGAAGGTGATAAACATGGGTCTATTTGCATTCTTCTACATGTTGACATTCAGTTAGACCAACACCATTTTTGAAGATGCTGTCCTTTTTCCATTGTATGCTTTTGGCTTCTTTGTAAAAAATTAAGTGATCATAGGTGTGTGGGTTTACTTCTGGGTCATCAATTAGATTCAATTGATCAACTTGTCTGTTTCTATACCAATACCATGCTGTTTTTATTATTCTTTTTTTTTTTTTTTTTTTGGTTTTTCGAGACAGGGTTTCTCTGAATATCTCTGGCTGTCCTGGACTCGCTTTGTAGACCAGGCTGGCCTCGAACTCACAAAGATCCGCCTGCCTCTGCCTCCCAAGTGCTGGGATTAAAGGCGTGCGCCACCACCGCCCGGCGCTGTTTTTATTATTATTGCTCTGTTGTATAGCTTGAAATCAGGGATTGTGCAACCTCCAGATTTTTTTTTTAATTGTACAGAGTTGATTTAGCTATTCTGGGTTTTTTGTTTTTCCATATGAAGTTTAGAGTTGTTCTTTCAAGGTCTATAAAGAATTGTGTTGGTATTTTGATAGGAATTGCATTGAATGTGTATATTGGTTTTGGTAGGATGGCCATTTTTTATTATGTTGATCTTACCTATCCATGAACATGGGAGATCTTTCCAACTTCTGATATGCTCTTCAATTTCTTTCTTCAAGGACTTGAAGTTCTTGTTGTACAGGTCTTTCACTTGCTTGGTTAGAGTTACCCCCACATATTTTATATTATTTGTGGCTATTGTGAAGGGTGTTGTTTCCCTAATTTCTTTCTTGGCCCATTTATCTTTTGTGTAAAGAGTGGCTATTGAGTTTTTTGAATTAATTTTGTATCCATCCACCTTGCTGAAAGAGTCTAACAGCTGTAGGAGTTCTCTGGTGGAATTTTTGGAGTCATTTATGTATACTATCATATCATCTGCAATAGGGATGATTTGACTTCTTCCCTTCTGATTTGTACCCCTTGATCTCCTTTAGTTGTTTTATTGCTCTGCGTAGAACTTCAAGTATTATGTTGAAGAGATATGGGGAGAATGGACATCTTTGCCTTGCCCAATTTTAGGGGAAGTGATTTAATTGTCTCTCCATTTAATTTGATGTTGGCTATCAGCTTGCTGTATATCGCCTTTATTATTTCAGGGTATGGTCCTTGTATGCCAGCTCTCTCCAAGACTTTTAACATGAAAGGCTGTTGTATTTTGTCAAATGCTTTTCAGCATATAATGAGATGATCACATGCTTTTTTTCTTTCAGTGTGTTTATATGGTGGATTTTCATATGGTGAACCACCCCTACATTCCTGGGATGAAGCCTACTTGATCATGGTGTATGATACTTTTGATATATTCTTGGATTTGGTTAGCAAGTACTTTATTGTTTATTTTCATGTTTATGAGGGAAATTGGTCTGAAATTCTCTTTGTGTGGTTTTTCTGTGGATCTTTGTGTGGTTTGGGAATCAGGGTGTCTTTGGCCTCATAGAATGAGTTTGGCAGTGTTCCTACTGTTTCTATTTTGGGGAAGAGTTTGAAGAGTATTGGTATTAGCTCTTCTTTGAAGGTCTGGTAAATTCTGTGCTGAAACCATCTGGCCCTGGGCTTTTTTTGGTTGGGAAAATTTTAATGACTGCTTCTATTTCCTTAGGGGTTATAGGACTGTTTAATTTGTTAACCTGATCTTGATTTAACTTTGGTAGATGGAATCTATCAAGAAAATTGTCCATTTTGCTTAGGTTTGCAAATTTTGTGGAATACAGGGTTTTGAAGTTAGACCTAAAGATTCTCTGAATCTCCTCAATGTCTGTTGTTATTTCTCCCTTTTCATTTCTGATTTTGTTGATTTGTGTATTTTCCCTCTGCCTTTTAGTTAGTTTGGCTAAGGGTTTGTCTATTTTGTTGATTTTCTCAAAGAACCAACTCTTGGTTTTGTTGATTCTTTATATTGTTTCTTTTTTTGTTGTTGTTGTTTTTGTTTTTTGTTTCTAAGTTGTTGATTTCAGCCCCAAGTTTGATGATTTCCTGCCATCTGCTCTTCTTGGGAGTGTTCGCTTCTTTTTTTCTAGTTCTTCCAGTTCTTCTGTTAAGTTGCTAATATGAGCCATCACAATTTTATTTTTGAAGTCACTTAGTGCTATGAGCTTTCCTTGTAGCACTGCTTTCATTGTGTCTGAAAGGTGTGGGTATGTTGTGCCTTCATTTTCCTTGAGTTTTAAGAAGTCTTTGATTTCCTTCTTTAATTTTTCCCTGACTCAGTAGTCATTGAGTAGAGAGTTATTCAGCTTCCGTGAATGTGTAGGTTTTTTGTTATTTCTGTTGTTGTTGAATTCCAGCTTTAATCCATGGTGGTCTGATCGGATACTAGGGGTTATTTCAATTTTCTTGTATCTGTTGAGGTTTGCTTTATGACTGACGATTTTGGAGAAGGTTCTATGAGGTGCTGAGAAGGTATATCTTTTGAGTTTGGGTGAAGTATTCTATAGATGTGTGTTAGGTCTATTTGATTCATGACCTCTTTTAGTCTCATTATTTTTCTGTTTGGCTTCTGTCTTGATGACCTTTCCATTGGTGTGAGTGGGGTGTTGAAGTCCCCCACTATTAGTGTGTGGGGATCGATGTGTGGTTTAAGCTTTAGTAGTGTCTCTTTTATAAATGTGGGTGCCCTCATATTTGGGGCATAGATATTCAGTATTAAGAAGTCATCTTCATGAATTTTTCCTTAGACAAGTATGTAATGTTCTTCCCTATCTTTTTTGATTAATTTTGGTTGAAAGTCTATTTTATTGGATGGCTACTCCAGCTTGCTTCCTTGGACTATTTGCTTGAAAAACCCTTTTCCAGCCCTTTACTCTGAGGTAAAGTCTATTTTTGCTGGTGAGGTTCATTTCTGGTGTGCAGCAAAATGATAGGTCTTGTTTACAGATCCATTCTGTAACCCTTTTTTTTTTATTGGTAAGTTGGAGGCATTGATGTTGATGACCCTAATTTATTTCCTGCTATTTTGATGTAGGTGGTGGTAGTGCATTTGTGTGCTTCTTTTGGTTTAGCTGCAGTGGAGTTATTTGTTTCTGTGTTTTCTTGGCTGTATTTACCTTCTCTTGGTTGGAATTTTCCTTATAGGATCTTCTGTGTAACTGGATTCTTTTCCTACCATATATACTTTGCCTCAATGGGCCACATAATTTTCATGGCACTGCTCTTACTATATTGGCTGAACAAGTGAGTGGAAATAAGTCTGCCAGGGAGTCATGGACATGGTTCATTTGTTCCTTTAAAGATAAAGTATGTATGAGAAAAGGGTTTTCAATTCATTGTAATCAGAGGATTATTATTCTACATTATTCTTGTGGGTATAACTTCCCTCAAAAATCTTTCTTTGGGTGAGTTGCCTGTCAGAATTTTATCTGAGGGTCAATGAAATGTCTTAGTGAGTAAGGACACAGGCCACTGAATCTGAAGACCTGAGCTTTGTTCCCACAACCTATATGGTAGAAGGAGAAAAAACAACTTTTGCATTTTGATTTCTGATTTCCACATGCTCCTTTCCACATACACACAAAACAAAACAAAATAAAAAATAAACGAGTGTAAGAAAAGAATTGTATTTGAAAACCTTGATGTCAAATGCAAACAAAAGACAAATTAAAGTAGCCACTGATCCCATTGCATAAAAGATTTGCCTTCCAGTTCAGTAATAGGAATTAACTCTAACAACAGTAAAATGTTTCATAGTTGTTATGGATTCCTGCCCCACAGGCATGACATGACTGTTGTCCTCTTGAACTTTCAGCAGCTGTGATTATTCACAGGAGACCTGCACAAGATTGGGAACTCTAATGTTCAGTCATAGGGATGCTTATGAGACATAGGGATACTAGAGATGTGAGGTCCCATCTCTTCCAAGGGTATATCAGCAGTTAATGTTTGATAGGGGTAGGAAACATCTCTTTGGTGCTGTAGCCTTCCTGTAAGATGCCCATGATACGGTTGGTAGTCCCATACTCAATTAAATTAAATGGTTCAGCAATAAAGTCGTGAGTGGGGCCATTTCTTTGTTGGTGCCCTCTCTGGGGTGAGCAGACATTTGTTTGTATTTCCACAGTAAAAGTTGATACAACACTATTAACTAATGTAGGATTCTTGAACAATTGACAGGTAAAGACATTGAGAAAAAAATTATAATTGTTAATTCCTTAAAGCCATTGTTTGATTTTAAAATCACTGTCATCTAGGAGCCAGTGTGGTTACTTAAAAAATACACAGTATGATATTTAACAACATAATCCTAGCCCATTCTTTAAAATAAATATTCACACATCCCAGACACACTCCCTTAGATGTAACCATCCATGCTCGATAGAGTTATCCTCCTTTCCAAAATGAATTTAGCACACAAAAAGAGTCAAGAAAAGTCATATCTAAGTTCTGATGTGCAGAAAGTGTAGAAAAGCTTTTTCCTGAGAAGTTCAGTGAAGTTGTCATCAATAATGAATTAATGAAGCAGACCAGACAAGATGACAATAAAAGGAAACATGGGATATTTTCATACAGTGTCACACAGGAGGAATAGGCAGAAATTATTTTAAGGTGCCCAATATCTGAAACCATTACAAAGGCAGGAGAAAAGGATGGTAACTAATCATGAGGGAATAGAAGGAGAAAGTGAAACAGTGTATAAAGAACTATTTTGTTTTTTTTTAAACATTGTACAGTCTTTTATATTTTTTATTGATAATACTTTTTTCATGTAATATATTTTGATCATGATTGCCCCCTTCCCCAATCCTTCCCGCTTCTCCACTCACCCAACTCCATGCAACTCCATGCCTTCTTTCTCTCTCTCTTTAGAAAACAAACAGGCAAACAACAGTAAAAACAAGCAAATAAACCAGAATAAAAGATTAAAAAAAGAAAGAAAGAAAGAAAAAGCACAAGTAACACACACAGATGCACACTCAACTCAAACCCATAACAACTGTATAATGCCAAAAGTCGAGACGGTGACTGATTCTTGACATGATGCAATCTGTTCAGCCAACCAGAAAAGAAGTGATAGAAGTTTGACAGAAAAACAAAACAACCCCACCCCCGTAAACAAATTGTCTGGTGATCCAGTGGTATTGGGGGTGGCCCTGAGGGGACTGTCGCATCAGTGAGAAGAGCAGCATACACTTTTCCCACACAGACAGGGGTGGTGCTTTTGCGACTTTCAAAGAGTCAATGGTATCAACCCTGAGCTCAGCAAAAATCGGTTTTGATTTTGCCACATCCTAACCCTTTCAGGGGGCCATTTGACTGACAGGTTCATTTTGCTCCAATACTTCAGAGGAAACTAAGAGTCTGCCTCAGGGTCATTGACCTTCACTCATTGACAGCTGAGAGAGGGCTCTTGATGGACAGTGACAGAGACTAGGTCACTGGAGAATGCAATCAGTGATGGCACACATATTGCTACTGAGGAGTCTCCCCGATGACAAAGCTTACAGATCAACTACTGCAGCTTAGAAATGTGCTCGGTCTGGAGGACCTCCTGGCCAAGGACACTGCAGAGACCCCCCTCTCACACTATGTGTTGAGTTAGCACAGCTGAGGGAATTTCCCTTCTGCAGATTCTCCCTGGGACAGTTAGTCCAAGACAAAACAATTTGGGGCAGCCAATGGGTTTTCTCTGGTGGGATTACACTTCAGTGGCTGGTGAGTTACAAGTTTCTTCCTAAATATCTCTTATCCTATAGTCTTAGAACTTACCCCTGCCCTTTTGTGGGGATGCTCTGCATCTAGCTGGTAGACCCTGGTGTCTGGCTGAGGAATGCTTGGCTCTACACGGTTCTGTAGAACTTTGCCATTGGTGATAAGGTTATAGCTTGCGAAGGCCACAAAGGGACCTGAATGTTTCAACTCCGGTGTCTCCTCTGGACTTCACATTCTTTGCTTATGCTTAGATTCCAATGAAAAGTGAACTCAGTTGATGTTTAGAGGGTAGGGTTATTAATTGAAATGTCATAATTCTTTCCTTATGACTGCCAAAAGTCCCACATTAAGTTGTCTGCTATCCTTGACAATTTTCCCTTTTAATTAAAAAGGAACCTGATAGGCAAGATCTTGGGAACATAAAGCTGTTATGTGATTCATTCAACCATTTGTATGCATGTGTGACCTATTTAGCTTCTAAAATCCCATTTAATGCCAAAAACTACATTAGAACATTCAAACAAAAGCTCACAGGGAGCCCCATAACGAGACTGATTTGATTATTCGAGTGATTAGGCCATTTCCTCTCTCTCTAGTAATTTCATTTAGAACAGTAGTCAGTTAAGAACAAGTAGATGTTTTCATTGCTTTGCTAGTTTTCTGGGAAACTGGCAAGTAGCCAACCATCTGTGAAAGTGCAATTATTACTGTTACTTAAATTTTATTGAACCTCTTCAGGTACTGTGGAGGTAATTCCTCCTTACAGAGACATGACCAAGGAAGGCAAGAGGACAACCCTCACCCCTTACACAAAATAGATACTATCACCCACGCTTTAACTGCAAGCCTGAAATCCTAGTAATAGTATTTGTGTGCATTATTTGGGAACTGTTAAGTGAAGAGTGGTTTAGGTCCATTGTCTATTTTTTGGCCTTTTGGAATTGACTTGTTTTCCACATGGAGCATGCATTAATTTCCTCATGGCCACAGTCCACACTTCTTTAAGTGTGTTGGTTTGTCAGTCTCTGCTATAATTTGCTTCTGAATAACTCTAGCAAAGCCTCCTCCTTTAGGCTCACACTTGAGCAATGAACCTATAGTGATGATGTTTTAGATATTGTCCATTGGGACTCTTCTCTTTTTTCTACCATTCCTGACCACAGGTATCTGAATAGTTAGGTGGGAGCCCAGGTTGGAGGTGCTCACCAGGATCTCATTGTAAATGATAGGGTGTGCTTTCAGAATCCATACTAAGAGCTATCTCAAACAGCAGTCAGATGTTTTATAGTTGTTATGGGTCTCTAGTCTCAGGCAAGACATGGCTGTTGCTCTCTTGAACTCTTAGCAGTTGTGACTACTCTTAGGAGACCTGCATTAGATTGGGAACATTAGTAGGATCTCACTAACAGCTTACCATGGTGGGCAGGTGGGCGGCTTCCTCCTCCTATTCTGACTCAGTGCCATCAAGTGGCAGAAAGACAAGGATATGTGCTATCCTGCCAGCAGCCATGGGTAGAGATGAACCAGTTCATGTCTTTCAAGTCAGGGTGACTATATTCCCAGGTTGATTGGCACAGAGCAGGTTGCACCTGTTGCCTGTGTATAATTATCAGTGTCTGCCTTTGTCTAGAAACTGGTAATGGACCATATAATGAATCACATGCTCAGCGTACTTAGTACTCCTACAGATTGCGTGTCTATAGATGATGCATTTTTAACTTGCACCATCAGTTTGAGATAATGAGTTCAGGTGCTTTTCTGCCTGTAAAGTAGGACTTATTTTTCCTATTGTGAAATTATTCTTTAGTTTCTGGGATTTCCCTAGCTCTATTTCGAAAAGCAAGCTCATGTTCATATTTTTACAGACCTTTTTTTCTTGCCTACATCAGCCCTTTGTCCATCCTGATGGATGGTGCTGATTTTGCAGCCTGCTCCCTCTGACCATTTGTTGGTCTTGTTCATCAGAATGCTGTCATGTTTGGAGGAGACTTGTCTAGCTGTCGGAAATGTGACATACAATGTCAGGTCCCAACACAGGCTGCCTAGAAGTGGCAAAGCTTTCCAGCTGCAGCAAGCCTTTCTTCTAATTAAGCAGTTTTAATCACATAGAGAATGAAGAGCTAAAACCCTTGTAGATGGCCCCTAGTGATCCCTCTGGTTGCAGAAATGAGAAAGAGATGGAGGATATTGAAGTAAAACATGAATAATAAAAGCATGGTTGGTATGGACAGTTAAGAAAGTATATGAACATAAAATGCTATGTGAAATAAAAGAATTTTGTTGTTTCCTACCTCAGTCCCAGACCTGAAAGACTTTAAGCATTGTAAGTGATTTTTTCTTTAAGTTTCCCTAAAAGTGGGAACTTGAGTGGACATGCTGATTTTTTTTCGATTCCAAGAATGAGAACTTTATGAGAATTAAAAAAAAAAGAAGCTTAAGAAGAATGACAGGTGACATTTTGTAATGGAATTGTTTGTGGTTGTACTTTGTATTTATGGTTCTGAAGACAGGCTGTAGTAAAATGAGATGTACAAATGACTTCCCTGGGCCAGGTGTTTTGCTGGGCACTGAACATATTAGTTGTATCTATTATATCACACATTACAGCTGAGTTTCTTGTGGGAAATAAAGACAATCTAATTAATGACAGCCATCCTGTGAGTTTTAGTGTTATTTTGTTTTTCTGTTTACTAATTGCTATGAAATTAAGAAGAGGCACATGGAATCTACTGACTTATAACTGGATTTTAGCCACAGAGTACAGGATAACTATCCTACAACCAACAGATTGAAAGAAACAGGAACATAGATTTTGTTACTTGTTAGTGGGACACTTTGCCCTAGTGGAGCTGACATGTAGGCTCTCAGTGCATGAGGAAGCTCTTAGCCCTCATATGGCTGCTGAACTGAAGGGGGGCTGATATGTAGGGGCACCCCACACTGGAGGAGTAGGATAGGTGATAAGGGGGAGAGGGTGGGATGGTGGGCTCTGGAGGGGTAGAGGGAAGGAACCATGATGGTAAATTGAAGTAATAAATAAACACACACACACACACAAAATCCACAATGAAAACATTTTTTTTTTTAATGCATCCTCATCTTACTGTTGAAGGAGCGCCTGGATATTTAGGAAACCAGGTTCTTTCTCTTAAGAAAATGGTAACTCACTGGGGAAACAGGTGGAACATAAAGCACACATTGATTGTCCACAGTAATTTGGCCCTAACCTTTTGAAACTGCTTGACATCTGGATATAGGGCTATGCTGAAGTTCAACTTCTTTTCATCTTTGTTCAAAGAGATTGCTAAATAAAATTAAATAGTATTTCAGAGAAAGGTTTACAGGGAAAAATATTTTTGAAGCAAATTAATGATGTTATCTACTTGCTACTATTTTGAACTTTGTAAAGTGTTTCACAAAGCACTTGGTGTGAGGTTGTCCCAGTTTTCTGGAAAATCAGTTAAAGATATATTTTGCCCCCCTGCCAATGGGCAAAGAGACACGTTGTTGTTGTTGTTCTTAGTCAGGGGCAGAGCAGATGGCAGTTTTGTGCTCATCCTAGCCTGATGCCTGCCTTTGTGGACAAAGCTATCTTATGTCTAAGACTCATAAAAATCAAATCAAATCCAGGCAATGCAACACAAGGGGAGGAAGTCAGATAAAGACCCGCAGACTGCCATGCCACGCACAGACCTGCCTACCCTCCAGCACATGACACAGGCAGGCCATAAATACCTGCTTACCACCTCAGGACACAGCTTGGATGGGGGATGTCACCCAGAGGCCCACCAGCCATGCGGCCAGCCTGCAGCAGGACCCACCACAATGTGGGAATATATGGTGGTCAGATGGGAGAGAAGGAGAAGTGGAACGGCTTGAGAATTATGAAGAGAGATGGGACTAGAGACTTGAGGGTGGAGAGGAGTAACCTATTAGAAATACAGTGCCATCACCTGGGGCCATGGTGAGGTCCCAGCCCAAGCTGCCACTGAGGGCCATGTCTGAGTCCGTGGCTACACAGCCAGAGGATTGATGTGGATGTTGTGGCTCATATTACCAATAGAAAACACGGGGATGTCCCTGGATAGGGCAGCTGCTGGGGACCACATGGATGTCCAGAGGCTGTGCATAGCTGGCGCCCCATCTCAATGTAGTGCTCTGAAAAGCTGGCCCTATTTCTTACTGGTGGTAGCACTTGGGAGAGTAGGCTCTGCGCCTGGCCCAGGCAGCACAGTGGAGCTGGTCCTGGTGGCCAGCATGTGGGTGAGGCAGCCCTGAGGTCGTTAGTGTGGGACAGCTGACCCTGCCACTTGTCTGCAGTGAGGGTGCAGAGGTGATGCCCCTTGCTTCCAGGAGTCAGAAAAGCTGCCTATAGGGTCATGAGCTCAGGAGAACTATCCCTTCCCCTCACTGGCTGCAGCACTCAGGAGAGCAGGCCCTGCCCCTCACCTGGGCAGCACAGTAGAGCTGGCCCTGGTGGAGTGGGTGCAAGTTAGCCAGCCACAAGGGCATAAGAACAGGAGAACTGACCCTGCCTCCTGCAGAGGGAAGCATTGGGAGGCCTAGACTGATCAGTGCTGGAGAGCTTGCCCTGGTAGTGTGGATAAAGTAGAACCAGGAGGCTAACAAGTTCAGCTACCACCCAAGCCCAGATCGAGGGCTCTGAGATGTCCCACCCTAAAATATGCATCATCTGTGAATGGTTGGGAAGCATGAAAGAGCCAGTCCTACTGCTGCAAAGCTGCAGGATCTCCATGACACAGGGCAACAACAGGATAACCTATAGGAGTCCTGGTGAGGATCCAATATTGGTGGTGTCACAGAAGCCAGAGACTTCGGACCAGACCAATGACTCATTGCAATGAACATTTGCAAGTGAAGATGTGTGACCAGAGAGATATACTATGGGGCACAATACTATACTGAACCATACTATAGCTTCCACGATGAGATGTCTTCTATGCTTTGGTGTTTTTTTTTGGGGGGGGAGTTGTTTGTTTGTTTGCATGTCTTATCTTGTGGGGAAGGTTGCAAGGGTGAAGGGCAGATATGAGGGGACATGGAGATGAGTGGGACTGGGGTGCATGGTGCAAAACTCACAAAGAATGAATAAAAAGTTTTTAAAAATTTAAATATATAACTCAGACACATAGTCATCCTGACAATATACAAACAAAGTAAATGGCATACAATGTCTGCTCTAGACACTTAATGGGTAGAAAGTTGAAAGCAGTTAGCTGGGGAGTATTAAGTTCTCTGTAAATTCGGAGCAAGAACCTGGCTACACTCTGTTTCATAGATGTCCTAGTCTGGAAGAATTCTCATGGTTATGTCTGCTGTTACACCCAGGGCAGTATGCCCAGAATTTTCCTCTTCATATGAAACTGTGTCTTAGGGGTAGGTTTCCATTATCCAGCATGAGTTTTCCATGTGGACTTGAAAGTTGTATCCTAATGGCTTTCTTTAGTACCCTGAAGCAAATTACAAGTGTGTTTAATTTGACTTTTTGAAACTACAATTCAGAGACTATGCCATTCCTTACTTGGAGCTATTTTTCTTCTGGTTTTTATTTTGATTTGTGCTGAGTTCTCTGCTGTTTTTTCTATTTCTAGCATCTCGAGGGAGCTGGTGTCATGGTTGTCCTAGTGCAGACAAACACGAGAGAGAGAGAGAGAGAGAGAGAGAGAGAGAGAGAGAGCCAGAAGTGTGGTGCTTTCGTAAAGCATTTATTTTTATTTGAAAACATTGTACAGATGTTATATTGCCGCAGCCAGTCCATGGGGGAACATGCAAATAGAAAAGGTAGATCGCTTGTTCAGCTTCCCAGTGTATAAAGTTCTTTTTGTTTTTTTCCTTTTCTCTTTTTATATTTTGGTTCATATTTTTCATTGTGGTGTCAGGATTAGTGTGCTTTGTCATGTGATGTGAAGATAAACTCCTACCCATGGGGTAAAATCGGTACTGATAGCTAGCTAGGGGCTACTAAATGGTTACAAATCAAAATAAATCCCAAACAGACAGGACTACAAGCTTGCCAAAAGGTTAACAGCACAAGTTAGCAATACCTAAACTAAACATTGAAACATTTTCATGAGACACAGTGGTGCAAAGATGTTCATTTCTTGGTCTTCCTGGGTGTGTGTTTGAAGCTGTGAAGAGGTCTGACCAAGGCAAGCTCTGTCTCCAGTGGAAGTTTCCATTGAGGAAGTGAAAACCACCACTCATCTCCGGCAGGGTTTAAGAAAGCCATGGTTTGCTTCTCATCACCTTTTATAGAGAGGACTATTCTCCTTCATTGAGGAGAGAAGAGTGGTAGATTAAAATGCTGAAATTCTTGCTGATGTCTACTGAGGTTACAGAATCTCAGAAACTGAAACTGCTACAATTAATATTACCCTATTCCCTCTTCCCACCCCCACTCTCAAACCACCAATGTTTTCATACTGAAAACATTGGTCTTTGCTGCTTTTTGTCTTTTTTTTTTTTTCCTTAATGATCAGTCCTAAACTCCCATTCTTGGATGGGCCAATGTTACCAGCTTTATAAATGGCAATAAACCAACACAGGCAAGGTAACCCAGTGGCATGAGTGTCTGAAGACAAGGACATTGGATGACAAAAAATATACAATGAGTTCATCTTGGTATTCACATTTGGTTTCCATACAATGGAGTCAATTAAAGCATCCTATGAAATGGTCCAGATGGCAACTTTCAGCCACCAGTTAATTGCAAACCTTCTCAAAATTTAACTTTATAGATATTCCCAGATCATTGAAAGGACTTGGGAATAATTTCAGCCACTTGTTTCTCATAAGGGTTTACAGAGTGTCTACAAATTAGCATCATAAAAATGAATAAAAAAGACAAAGACATTTGGCTCAAAATAAATACTAAAAAATGCAATAAATCAAGTAAATCATGCAAACCAAAGGAATGTAAACATAAAAATGAAACCACAGTCTTGAAAGGTCTTCGGATCTGAAGGGACAAAATATTCAGAGAAAGGTATTTAATTGGCTTAAAAAGGTAGCAGAGAGCAGATGTTGGCAAGGTTATTATGACGTGATATGTAGCTTTACCACAAACCTTTCCTCCCCCTGCC
Organism: Lophiomys imhausi; assembly: GCA_907164525.1. Lineage (NCBI taxonomy): Eukaryota > Metazoa > Chordata > Mammalia > Rodentia > Muridae > Lophiomys > Lophiomys imhausi. Next base: position 670,124 of record CAJQZJ010004824.1, read on the forward strand.
CACTACACCCTTATAAAGAAAACCTATTTCCAAAGCAGATGAACTGACACAAAATCTGCACATCAGGAAAAGTTTCATTTTCTATCTCAAGGTCAGGACTAAACAATACTTTAGAGGAAAAGAAACATTTTCCAATGGCAAAAAAAAAATTAAGCTGAGTTACAATTTTCAAGCATATTACTTATTCTGTGTCTGTGTTGTTCTCATGAGATTGATCAAAGTAGATCATGGTGACTCTTCACAGAAGAAGGCAGGCAAAGAGGCCACAGGCCTGCTGATAGACAGCCTGAGAACTTCTGCCTGCAGTGTTTGCATCTTGTTCAGGCCCTACTTTGCAATCTGTTCTTATTTTATGAGACATCCCCCTACTAGTGTTTTGTTTTGCTTGCTTGATTAAAATATGTTGACTTGAATTGTCTTAAATTTCATAAACATTTATACAAACCCTGTAACTTCATCGAGGATCCTTTTGAATGGTCATGAAGTCAGCTAAGCTACAGAGTCGTTCCAAGCTAACATATGGAATCTATTCTACATTATAAAGTTCTCTGGTGATTCTTGATTTCCTGTTTGGAGGGGGCAAAAAGGACATTCTTGAGGACAATAGAACTGATTAGACTATCGATGTATCAAGCTTTATTGGGATGGGATGCTATAGCATCCTTTGTGTGTAGGAATGCTTATCCTGATATTCTGCTTAGATGGGTATCAAGTGTGCCCAAAATGTCAGAATTTTCAATGGCAACATCTTTACCATTACTAAGTAACCAGAACATGAACTATTAATAGAGATTTCTCCACACCAGTACCTTGACTCCAAGAGGTGTCATAAACAGTGATGTTCCACAATAAAGATAATTTCTATGTTGGCATACTTCCAGAAAAGTACTATATAACTAAAAGGGCAGAAGCCATGGCTTGTCCAGCGCCTTGATTAATTTCTATGACATCATTAAGAAAAAGAGTGAAAATGAAAACTAATTTTTGAGGAGAGAGAAATAGGGAAAGACAGGAAAAAAATTAAAAAAAATATAGCCCTAAACAGAAGTGATTTTATTTCTAGGGTTTCCTTAAGACACAAAAAAGGGAGAGTCCTTATCCCGTAGTCATGGGGCTCGATTATATGAATCTCTGGGCCTAACAGAAAGCCATTGGCCTGGAATAAGCAGGAAATGAAATATAAAAAGGCTAAAATGTTTGTTTTATATCTATTCCTAGAATAGAGAATTTTATCATCAGTTTCCCCTCCCCACAAGGGTCACAGCACGAAATCCTTATTGAACAGGCAATCCAATAGGTGACAGAGGAAACCATTAGCCACAAGGTCACCAGGATGAGGAAACTTCTGAGGGGTAGAGCTTCTGAGGCATGCATCACTCATATAGTCTGTGCAAAACAAACAGAAAGTATGATTCTTAAAAAGTGACTTGCCATAGAAAAGTGGGATTTATGTTGACTATGTGAGGGTCTGGCAATAATTCCCATCAGGAATAAAAAAGCCTTCTTCTGAAAGTCGGTACAATAACAGTAACGATTAATAATAAAAATCATAGTAACAATAATACTTGCAAGTGATTCAAAAATTTTCACAGTAATTAATGCAGGGGTGGGGGTTGAGTCAGGACACACACTATCAAAGGCTCTCTCTGAGTCAGGTGGATTAGAGATCGTGTCTCCAGTGGTCTCCAATGTATTCCTTTTACAAAGGAGGATTAGCTACCTTACAGTCCACCTGTGAAACTGCACCTACTAATACCTTTCTCTATGTACAATACAGAGATGATGGGCGAACATATGGCCTGTGAGTTGTCCTCAGTGGGCAGGGCAGGCCTCACCCTAGGCCACACGTACATGGGGCTCTTCTTCCGTCTCCTGGCCCAGGCTGGTGTAGGTGACTGAAGGCTCCACCTGAGCTGTGCTGGGTAAGTCCACAACAGGTCCTGAAGGATTACGGAACTGCTTGTACACTCGGGGATCCTGGGCTATGTACGTGGAAGTGGAGGAGTAGAGCACCAGGCCGATGAGGATGGTGAAGAAAGACAGGAGGTAAAGTCCTGAAAACTAAAACACAACAGTAAGGTGATTTAGCAGCCTGGTGTAGCTAGCCACCAACAGGTGAATAATGTCCAGGGCGGGAGAAGCTGCCTAGTGCAGGACCACACAACTTGATGAATAGCTGATGCTCTTGATGGAAAGTGAATGGTCTCCTAAACTGGCTTTGTCTTATTGATTCTCTTTGCCTTTTTTCCCCCCTCTAGGCCCTGTAGCTAATGAGAGGAACATTTAGCTAATTGTCCCTAAAATGCCCATCTGAGTACCTGAATTGCTTGGGAAGGCTAGTTAAGCACAAATTAGAATACATTAAATTCAAAAAAAAAAATCTCCAACACCACTCTGTGAAGAGTTGGTTGTCTGTGGTCTCATTAAATCAAGAAGAAATATAGATATTTCATTTAAGGACATAATGAAGCTACGAGCGACAAAGTATCACTGACAACAGTGGCAGGGCAACTGTGCTTCACCTTAATCCAACGCAGACATAATTTTCCCCCAGTAAGAACTATTGTTGACTTCAGTAACTATCGTGGCAGGATTAGACTACCCTTGTACAGGGAGAATTGGTAAAAGGCATCATTCCTGCCTTACTCATCTCAAAGCAAACCAATCATGACTGCATGTACTGTGCTCTTCTTCCTAAGCCATTTGCTTGACCGTTCAGAGGGTTTCTCATGTTGCTGTTGTTTTGCTACCTTGATCAGGAGCTACACTGGGTAGTTTTTCAGGGGAGAATAAGGTTGAAAGATAAGTATTGTCAATTTTCTTATCTTATTCACTTACTCTCTCATTCCTTTATTAATTTACTCACTCACCCCTTCATTGTTTCTTATAGTGCCTTCTGTGCCTAAAACATGCAACTATGTCCCAAGGAAATAGACATGTAGAAATACTCCCGAATCTTACCATCAAAGACTTAATAGTCCATGGAGAAATAGAGGTACAGAGACCAAATCAATACAATATCATCAGGGCACACCGGACCTTATTTCAGTCAATTGCTATCAGCTCAATCTTGGCCACTGTGGTGGTTTGAAGGAGAATGGTCCCTATGGGCTCATATATTTTGAATACCTGGTCCCCAATTTTGGGAAGGATTGGGAGGTGTGTTCTTCTTGGAAGAAGTGTGTCATTGGGCTCAGGCTTTGAGATTTCAGAAGCCCACACCATTCCCAGTTAGCTCTCTCTGCTTCACAGTTGTGGTCTCAAGATGTGACAGTTCCCAGCTACTGCTCCAGTGTCATGTCTACCTGCTTGCTGCCATGCTCCCCACCATGATGATCATGGACTCACTCTCTGTAAGTCCCAAATAAATGCTTTCTGTGGCCATGGTCATGGTATCTTATCACAGCAATAGAAACGTAACTAAGATGTGGGTTCCATAGTGTAATGGTGAACACTCTGGACTCTGAAAAGTAACTAAGACAATCACATCCTTCATCTATGACAAAAAGATCAATTTTATTTTCATTGTCTATTTTTTATGCTTATACTTTAGAATAGTTGTTCTCAACCTGTGGGTTGTAACCCTTTTGGTGCTTGAGTGATCCTTTCAAAGGGTCTGCATATCAGATATTTACATTATGATTCATAACAGTAGCAAACTTAAAATCATGAAGTAGCGACAAAAATAGTGTTATGGTTGGGAGTCACCACAACATGAGGAACTGTTAGAGGGTCACAGGACCAGGAAGGTTGAGAACCAGTGCCCTAGAAGAAGTAGCAGCTGGTAAACAGACAAAAATGTTCTGAAATGGGAAGAGAAGACAGGAAAGTGATCCAGAAAGCCTGAAACTAAGCAACATGGTGGTTGTGAACCAGGTAAGTGATGCTTATACATCTACGGAAAAGACACAGAAAAAGTGCCCTTATGAGTAAAAGTCTTGCTACAGTGAACTTTTTCTCCATATTTCCTGTACTAAGACTACAGGCTATTTTCTCATTTCTATTCTACAGCACACTTTCTGAATGTGGGTTTATATACTAAACTCAACTTGAAGCAGATCCACTTAATTAACTAGAGATAATTAATTACATTTTCCTTAATGAAAATAAAAGTGCCTCATTCTTTGAGTCACAATTAAAAGCACAAAACCAACAGGGAAAGAAGATGAGCATCCCAGGGCAGCTCTTCAAGTCTCAGAAAGCCTGTTCACCTCCTGAAGTCCACATCCAAGAATCTCACCCTTCAGCTGGCCCTTAGTGCACTGAATGGCTTTGCTCCTAACATTACTATCATTTTGAATATTTTATGGATGACTTTTGCTACTCTGCTCATAAGTTTTTGTTTGAAGAGAAGACTGTCCCATGACCTTATCTAGCCACTGCTCTTGCTAGATATGAAAATAGGGAGGCCAACAATGAGGCTTTATGTAGTTACCACTGCCTTCTAACCCTCAAACTAGATTCAAGTCTTAGCTCTAACCCTTATTAGCTGTAATTCTTGACAAATTTCTTGTACTTTTCTGGTCCATCAATCAATGCCTGTACAGTGTGATCACTTTATAGATCAAATTAGATAAAACATATAAAGCACTTGGAACAGCCACCTTGCCACAGACATGAAATTCATATTAGTTTCATTGTCACTGTTGTAGCTGTACCATTTATAAGGATGTGGGCTGTAAGACTGAGCCATAAATCTACAACAGGGTATTTTCTTGGGCATAACTTCAGGATGACAGCACACAGTGTATTTCCGATTCATTTCCATTTAATTCAAATGGAACTCACTCTACTTTTTTTCTCAAAAGATGGATAGCATGGAAGTCCATATAATAGGATCATCTTGGAAGTCACCCAAGAGACTTTATTAATAGATAGTAGAGAAAGTTTTCATTTACTCCAAAAAGGAGCAGCCCGGCAAGCATTGGGATTAATCAGATAAATAACAGATATCATAAATGGTGACAGAAACATTTGACTTATTTTTCAAAAGGCAAAATGTTTCATTTCTATCTGTCTTTTTAGCCTCATAGAAAAATAATGAGAATTTTAATGAGGTACCTAATGGGATAATCCATAGTTCTGGATGTCACATTTACAGAGCATTTGCTTCAAAAACCAATCAGGCAAACAAAACTTCTGTGTGGTCTAGAGTTCCTAACTTACTAGTTGCAGAACTGTATATACTTTCTGTTCTGTATGCAAAGAAAACACGACTGTCTCTGGACTGAGTGAGGCTGAGAGCTTTCTGCATTTCACACAAGGTGCATCTCAGTGAGGGTCCTGTCTCCACTGAGAAACAGGTCTGCTGCCTGAGGGTATGACTGTGGTCATCACCTTAGCCAACTAAGCCCCTAGGAGCCTGTGTGTTCTGTTGTAGGACAGAAAGCCAGCATTTCATCTGGCATGTGGCTCAAAAAAGCAGAGGAAGGACACGCCCCATATCAGCACTAGCTTTCGGGTACTTTGATGCTGTTTCTATCAAGATGGGTCTTTGTGAAAACATCTGGAAAACATTGTGTGTGGTGAGAATACCTGTGTATCGCTCAATGCAAGTCCTTGTGATAGAGTAGCCAGCAAAGCTGATTATAAGCCTTTTAGCTAGGCTTTAAATCCAGATTTTTAGAGAGTTGACATATGATTGCTCTTTAGTTTATGTGCCATTCAACACACCATTAAGGACAGACCAAATTTTCAGTTTATTTTTTTTTTGCATTAGATGTATAAGTTGAATTTTAATAAATCTACAAGTTCAATAGACTTCAACCTACACAAAGAGGAAGATTGCAACATTCCAGAGAACATTTTAAGATGTATCAGGGGTTCTGGAGTAAGACGGTGAATTGTCAGTTTCCACCATGAAATTTTGAGAATGAGCAGAGTTGGGATAAGAAAAAGATTATATTCTAAGATAGATAGAGGGCGGGAGGAATGGAGAGAGAGAAAGGATGAGAGCTGGGAAGAAAAGGGTGACAAGAAAGTTAGAAAGAAAGAGCAAACAGAAAGACGATGACATAAAAACAGCTCACAGATTCCTAGAGGATGGAGTAGATGAAGCCACAACCACTTGTACGCCTGGGGATTATAGGCAGCCCTGAGGACAAGAGACTCACCATCTTAATCATGTGAAAAGTCATGGTTCTTCCCAGCCTTACACCAGTGGGATTTGGTCTGGCACTTATTTTTCAGTGTAGCAGGGCTGCACTGTGAAGCAGTCTACTGTACCACTGCCCCTCTGAGAGAGTTGTAGTCAGTTGTGGTCCTGAGAGAGTACCTGCTGTTTGAGACTGAACTACACTGGGGGCTGAGAAAAAGTAACAGCCTCAAGTCATGCAGTTTGGATAACACCCTGCACCAATGAATTCAATGTATTTTTATGGGAGCTGTAGTGATGGCTGTGATTAAGAGCACTTGTTGCTCTTTCAGAGGATCTAGGTTGGTTTCCAGCAGCCCCATAGTGGCTAACCTATAACTCCAGTTCCAGGGGATCTGGTGCTGCCTTCTGACCTCTGCATATACCAGGCATGTACAGGTTGCACATACATACATATATACATGTGAACAAAACATTCATATACATAAAATAAAATAAATAAACTTAAAAAAAGAATTTGCTTTTGTTATACTTATGGAGGAATATATACCCAATCTGCTTTGCCTTGGTGGGGCTGTTGTTACAGGATTGTATTTGCTCCTCACTAAGAAGTGTTGGGTTCTGGAGCTTCAAGAGAAAGCTGCTGTCTAGGACGACCCGCAGACAAGATACAGCAGGTGCAGAAGTTACAACACAGGAACTTGAGAAAGCCAGGCAACAGCAAGATGCCAAAAATTCATAATCTTTAGTAACTGAATGCAACTGTATTAAAATGGTTGAAATGCTGCTGGACACAAAATTTAAGAAGCCACTTTTAAAGATGATCAGTGGCCATGAAGAGGATTCAAACAAACAGATGAATGAGGTGAGTCAATTTAAAATGGAGATGAAGAATCCAGAAATTTGAATGAGACAATCAACACGATAGTTGAGATTTCAGTGGGAAATGGATATTTTTGAAATAAATCAAGTAAACAGTGAAAATCATCATGAATAGACTAGGTCAGGTGAAAGAAACAACAGCAGGCATTGGAAACAAGAGGCATTGCATTTATTTAGCAATGAAGACAAAATCATGATCACAGTAGCAACATTACAGATATGAAGTAGCAATGAAAACCATTTTATGGTTGGAGGTCACCACAACATGAGGAACTGTATTAAAGGGTCAGAGAATTAGGAAAGTTGAGAACAACTGAGCTATACTATTCATGTACGTGTTGCATAGATACAGAATACTATTCAGCAATAAACACAAAATCATATACTTTTCAGAAAAAAGTACTGGAGGTCATCATGCTAAGACAATAAGCTGGATTCAGACAAATATTACTCATTGCCTATCATATCAAGAATCTAGACCTTACAAGGACTCTGAAGTTAGAAGGGGAACAATTGGGAAGGCAAGGTGGTCCAGTGAGATGGGGACAAGAGAGTGTAGTAGGTTGATACTGTAATTAATATATGTTATATGTACATAATCAAAATGCCATAATGAACCAAGAAGCAGAGGCAGAGTAGAGTCCCAGCCAGCTGGGACTACATAGGGAGACCCTGTCTAAAACAAAACAACCCCCCCCCCAAAACCCAAAATAAGGCACAATGAAACACATTACTATATACGTTCTACGCTGATTACAATCAATGGACAACATGTCACTGGTAATATGTGAGGAAGGGAGAAATGTTTCAAGGGCAGCTTTGTTTTTGTTGCTTGCCTAGAAAATCAGTAGATGTCAGCAAGGGAGAATGTAGGCGGTCCTCAGAGGGGAATAAAGTATAAGAGACTGTTTTAAGACCCACATTTCCTAAGTGTATGATAGTTTTTTTTTTCTGAGTATAGGATATTTTTATTACTATAATATTTTCATTAATTCATTGAGGATTTTCATACATGCACACAGTGTATTTTGATCACATAGGTAATTTAAGTGAAACAGTTATGGTAAGAACAACAGAGAACTGAAAAACTTAAGAAGGAAAACACCAGAAGATTGAGAATTCACATTTGGGACTTGTTCACCTTAGGTTTTGATTGAGACTTTGTGCTTGTAAGCATTACACAAATCTTTCTCTTTCTTTCTTCCTTTTTCCCTTCCTTCCTTCCTTCCTTCCTTCCTTCCTTCCTTCCTTCCTTTCTTTTTTCTTTTCCTTTCTTCCTTGTCCTGGGCATTGAATCTAGGGCCTTGGGTATGCTAGGCAAGAGCTCTGCCACTGAGAAAGAGCCTCAGCCTCCTTCCCTTCATCCCTCTCTCCCTCCCTTCCTCCTTCCCTTCTTTCTTTATCTTTACCTGGTAATAATAAAGTTACCTATTCCCCAGTCCACGGTGGCTGTCAGCGATACTCATTGGCACCGGGTAATCATGCTGTAATCTCGATTAGGAAAGACTGTTCTGAGAAGCTGCCCCATTGTACTCAGTTCTGAGCAAACCTTTGGCCTCCCTGGCCTGGCTTGTCTCAGCTCCAGGCCTCAGGAGCACATGGAGGTTATCTTATCTTTGCTTCCACCTTTCTGCTAACACTCCACCACTGTGAGGACCAGCACAGCCAGGTTCCCACCACTGTGACAGCCAGAGCCTGGTGACTGCTGTCAGCTATGACAAGCTAGGACTTCTGTGTGGCACTGGGCCCCTGACTGCTCATGCCAGCCTAGGAGAGGGAGTTGACTAGTACCTTCCTTTCCCCATAAGGAGGTGGAGGCTCCAAATGGTTTGGTGCCCTTTCCATGAGGTTCATTTTTAGATGATAGAGTCAGGCAATGGTTCTCACCCATGATGCTCGGTGGCCTGGCAGTAGAGGTGAAGCCTCCATTGACCAGCGCTGCACGTAAAGACTTGAAAACTCAAAAGAGGGCATGGTGTCACTCTTATTTTATTTTTGGATCAAAGATGCTTTTGCATATTTATTTATTCTCAAGCTGGTTCACATCATTTGTGTTTTTAAGCCCTTTCCTACATTTCTGAGATTATAATATATCTTAGGGTTTCTATTGCTACAACCAAATGCCATGACCAGAAAGCAAGTTGGAGAGGAAGGGGTTTATTTGGCTCACACTTCCACATCATAAGTCCATCATTGAAGGAAATCAGGACAGGAACTCAAACAGAGCAGGAACCTAGAGTCAGTAGCTGATGCAAATACCATGGAGTAGTGCTGAGTGTATGATAGTTTTCATATCCAAAATTATTATTACTCATGAGGGAAATGGAGGGATTGTAAAATAATACTGAAGTCTCTTGGGAAAGGGGACAAGAGAGAAATAAGGCTTAGAGTAAAGCTCTTGGATATATATAAGGAAAAACAGAAGAAGAGGAAGGAAGCTGACAAAGAAGGGGACGGACGGACTGGCAATGAAGCTCATTTGTTCAGTGCTTCTCTGGGATGCTTTAGCCCTGGGTTTGCTACCCAGAAATGCATAAAGGTGTGCGGTGGCACATACTCTTAATCCAGGTCCTCTCTGGCTATCTAGTGGGTTTGAGGCTAGCCTAGGGTACATGGCACCCTGCTCAAAAGAATCAGATGAGGAGGACACAAGAGAGATTTCATGTGCAGGTCAAGGAAGCACCAAATGATGTGCTGGCCATGAGGGAGACAAGTTAAATTAAAAAAAAACAAAGATTAGGAAAGGTATTGAAAACTCAGTAGCTAAGAGGGAAGAGGACAGCAGAACTGGATCAACATAAAACAATAATACTTTGTCTTCTAATTAAATTAAGTCAATATGTATTGATCTATAGTCTATAGTCTTCCCTCTTTGTCTCTGTCTCTTACACACACACACACACACACACACACACACACACACACACACACATCCCTCCCCTGCATATTCCTACTGTTGACCTGCTGAGATCTGCCTTCCTTTCAGAGAAGAGCATCCTGCTTCAGAGCTGCTGGCAGTCCCCGGGTACTCTCCAGGCTATATATACAGGAACAGAAGAAGGAAAGCCTTCCCTTACTATCACCATGTGTACAGTAAGTATCTTACTTACACCATGGCTCAAGGATAATGTTGAAGGTCAAAAGACAGGCTGAGCATGCTGTTAGAAAAGCATACCTTTTGGAACTGTATTAAAAATGCACAGAAGTGAAATCAGTCGCATTTCTTAATCTTCTTAGATACAGCTGTTGATGCTATAGTATTTTACCTATGTGGTAGATATATGACTATACTAATGATATACTTTCTAGTTACTAGTCAATGTGCTCTTTTTAAAGGATACTCACCTCCCCATATTTTTAACAACTAAGTGGGTAGCACCTGGGAACCTGCAAGATCAACAGATGCTTCAGAGACCAGCAGCACCACGAGCAAGAAGAATAATAAATAGACGAGACTGTTCATTCCCAAAGTTGTGAATCATAGACTGTTTTACCGTGAATTCAAAGCATTTCCATATAGGGAAGTTGACCTATTATTGAACAGCCAATTACAAAATTACAAATTGTAATTACAATTACAAAAGAGGAGGTCATGGATTTGAGAGGGGGTTATGGCAAGGGAGGGGATTATTGGAGGAGTTGAAATAGGGAGAAAGAAGACTGGAAATAATATATTGTGTAGCCATGTATGAAATTCTCAAGAAAAAATGATTCATGAATTACAAAAAAAAAAACCCAAAACAAAAACAAAAAACTAACATAGAGAGTTCCACCTCTAGCTAAGCGGCTATTGGTAGTTGATGGTTATAGGGGAGCGAGAGCCATTGTTCTTGGGTTTGTGGTCACTGATAGGTTGCCATGCTTCAGTAGATTATCTCACATCTGTTTTCTATGCACATATGGATATAGAAAAAAAATAAGAGGAAAGTGGACCTAAAGTTAGAAGTGGACATAAAGTGGAGAGGGGGGCTTGGGTTGACTGGATGAAGTTGGAGGAAGGAAAATAGGGAGTTAGTATGATCAAAATACATTGTAGACATGTATACAATTCTCAAAGAGTAAATATGAATATTATTTTTAAAAGACATTTCTGATCTGGCAGAACCTTCTACGGATAGGATGGCTGACAGAAATAAATATTCACCAATGTTCAGATGTATTGTGTTCTTTTTCTTGCTCACTGGTGGGTGAAATGGTTTCCAATATATTTTTATAAAGTCTTTTAAAAAGGAAGTTGAGAGGGCAGTGAGGTGGCTCAGCCAGTACAGAAGATTCCTACTAGTATCAAAGACCGAAGCCTAATTCCTGGAACCCACATGATGGAAAAGAGAACTGATTTCTGAAAGTTGTCTTCTGACCTCCATGTGCTGTGGCATGTGTATCCCCACAAATAGATAAATGTACACATTTTAAAAATAGAGGCTGGTTGCTAATCTGGTCTTGAGTATCAGAGTGGAATAAAGACACTTCAGCAACTAAATAAAACAAAATGCCAATGAAAAGCATCACTCGTGAGTTGAGTGTGATGCTGTTCTAGTGGAGACCAGCTCAGCAGCAGTCCTTAGTCTGTTTTAGGTCTGCTTTACACAGAGATCGAAAGTGGACACTTTGTGAAGAATTCCCACTTTAAAGGGGAAATAGCCATCCTACTGTGTGGTCCCGGGGTTGGAGGGAGAAGATGGCTTCAGCAATGTGAGTCCACCCTGCAGCCATGTGTTTCTCAGTGGGCTCGCGGGCCACACATTTAGCCTCAAAGAACAGTTGTTGGTAGAGCAGTGAGAGTCTGGTGGCATGTTCTGGGCATGCTGAGAGCTGTCCCCTGCTTAGGATCCTCTGATGAAAAGCTCTGTTTGGACCTGATCTGCTACCACTGGTCTGTACCAAGTGCTATTCGAGCCAAGGAAACCAGACAGACCTGGCTCCAGAGAAACACACACACATACAACATATCGGTGTGGGACCATCTAATTATGTCACTGCACTGAACTAACAAGACCATTTTTTTGTTATTATTAAGCCTATTAAAATATGAAAGTTTGACTCTCAGGTTTACTAAGTGGAAATAAATGATCCAGCGAGAGTCAAGCTTTTTCCAAATACTTTCCAACTCCCCAAGCTATAACTTATTGCTGTCTGATCTCACCTGCCCTCTTTCCTTCTTCTTACTTTCTGTTAGGTAAACAAAAGATCTAACTCTTGCTAGTTCAACATTGCAATACTTCTTTCTTCTATAAATACCTTAGAAGATGTCAAGTGTGGACACTGCACACTATCTACTGACGGTCACCAGAATCAGGTGTTTCTAGAGACTACAAATACTTCCTCTTAGTGCCCTCCAACTATTTTCTTTGGGTAATTCAAAACCCAAATTTATGCTAATATCATCAGGGGAGAAAGGAAAAGGCCTTAGTTAGAATTCCAAATGGTTTGTCTGTCCAAACCAGAAAACCAAGGTGTTATTAAGATTTACTATTCAGAAAATGATTTATTCTCTGGGAATCAAAGTTGTTGGGAAGGTATGAAGTGACCACTATGTTTCCAGCCTCTCTCAATGCTTAACATTGTCACCTATGGTAAATCTTTGTCTTGACTGCAGTTCCTGTTCAGTTTATAAGGCTTTCTGTCTGGTTTGCAAAATCAATTCATTTGGTATTACAGTTTGTTCAGAAAATTCCAATAAAGTTCCTTTACAGGCAAATATCCTCCCCTGTGGGTAATTTCACACATGAGTGCAGCAGTAAAGAACTAAGAGTGGATTTCTGCCATTATCTTTTATATCACAAACAGACATTTCTACTTGGCTTGATGAATTGATAGAAAGCCTCATTGATGTATATTTCTATTTCCTAGAGTCCAGTAAAAAAGATTATAATGGCCAAGGGGCTTATCCTGTGGGAGTATTTAATTACAGGCTCAGTCTAAACCAGGGCTGCTCAATGGCTCATTGATGTAACTTTCCCATGAACCCTTGTTATTATCACATCCCACAGTCCAGGTGGGATTGCATTTGTGGGGGAGATGCACTGCATGGTGGCCTTTGTGCTACTGGAGTTCGTGCAACACATCTCTTTCCCTTAGTACAACAAAAGATGCACCTAGGGCTGGAATAATTTAGGAGAAGACCAGATGTGAAAACCATTGAAGGCTATTTTGTTTGTAGATGTATGTTGCTGGTCACGCATCCCAAAGAGCGTCTGTCCCATTTCAGTGGAATCAAGGGACAGACACAGAAGTGCCACTACTCATTACTTCATCTGGTGATCCACTGGCAGGAGTTTTAGTTCCAGGAGATGCGAGCTCTCCTCAGGAAATAGAGCAATGATTCACAATGAACTGGAGATTGAGATTGTCACATGGCCACTTTGTACTCCTGCTTTTGAATCAACAGGAAAGGGAGAAGGCTGACTCAGAGATTAATCCTGGTTGCTGTGAAACCTGAACACAGAGGTGAGGTGGAGTTCCTCTGGGTCACAGATCACTGTGGGTACCACTTTAATCCTGTGATTAAAGTCAATGAAAAAACTACAACAATCCTATCTATGCAGGACACCAGTGACTCAGACCCTTCTGGAATGATAGTTTGAGTCATCTGAAGGTTAAAGATGATGACCTGCTGAGGAACAATACAGCCACAGAATCTAGATGGGAACAGATTCTCGCCCAGATTCCTAGGACAATACACAGCTCCCTTGAATCTAAGTTTTGTCCAGTAAAATGCAGTTTGGACTCTTGTCACCCAAACTGTGAGAGACTACGTTTCTGTTGTTTTAAGCCACCATATTTGTGGTAGTCTGTTTCAGTGGCTGTTATGAAATGAAGAGGGTTGGTAAGTAGTCATCCACTCAACTATTGGGCATTAACTGTGAGCTAAGATCCGGGATACTATCTACCCATTCATCTGCTCAATAAACACAACTGAGTTCCTACTGTGTCATGTTCTTGGATGATGATGATAAGTAGAATGGGTATAACTCTAGTTTTCCCAGACTGAAAATATGTTCTAGTTATTGATTTGCAATATAGGGAAATGTTAAGAAAGACTATCAGAGATGCTGGGCCAAAAGGCCGAAGATAGATGCTCCAATGTTATAGAGAGAAACTGGGGACTGTCCAGGCAGCCAGTTGTCTGTCATTTCTTAGTTTTGGAAGCTGCTGGCTCTTCACTTCCTGTTTACTCAGATATATTTATCCTTCTCAGGTCTCTGATGTGGTTGAAGACTAGATAGTTATAGTCTCAGAGTTAAGTTTTAAGTTGTTTAGGAATTAAAAGGATGCTTTAGGTCTAAGAAGATGTTTTCAAGTTGGTAATGCAAGTTAGGATGGAAATCGAGTTAGGTATAGAATTTTAAACTCTAGATAGATAGGTAACAGAATATTAATATCAGTTGCCAAATACACATGGACTGGACATTGGGAATGTATGTTATACCTTATAATTTTCATAATTGTCACCTATTTGTTCTTATTGTTTTGTATTGTATATATTGTTATAAGAAAAAGAGCCTTTTATTGGACTAAAAGGGAGAGATGTTGGGGGGAGATACACCTTAAATTAAAAAAATAATGAGGACAGGAAGTAGAGGGGAAAGAGGGTAGGAGGGTGGGACTGGGAGGGGGAGTAGGGAGGGGACTGTGACTGAGATGTAACTTGAATAAATAAATAAATGTTGTAAAAAGAAAAAAAAAAAAGGACCCGAGTGGTATCCTTGATGGGATCTGGAGGAAGAACACCTGGACAGAGGGCCAACAAGAGCAAAATTCCAAAGGAGTACAGGGCCTTATGTAAGTCAAGATTCTAAGGACTTCTAATGTTGTCCATGTCTAATGCTTGATGGTGACTCTTAAATAAGTGTTTATACTATACCCATATCCATCCTTATAACCCATAAGGGAATTATTATTATATCTTCTTTTCTAAGAGAAAAACTTTTGTTTCTAATAGAAAGCATGGAGTAGGTTGGGGTGGATGTTGGAGCCTTAGGCAGGGGCCATGTTCAGAAGTGAGCCAAGTATTTACATTTTACTCAAAATGCAAAGAGAAAGAAGTATCACTAGGTTCTTGGTAGATGAACATGATCTAATTTGCAATTGAAAGGGATCACTATGGTTGCTGGTGGAAGATGAACTGCAGAAAGGAAGAAGGAAGAGGAGGAAGATGAAGATGTGAGTATATGGTCTGGATGACTGGTGTGGGTGGGGCTCATGTGGCAGCAGAAGAGAATCCATTCTAGAGGAAGACAGATGAAATTTGGGAGGTGAAAAAGAGAGAAGCTAATATTGAATCTCAACTACCAAAGGTGACTGTTTCTAGGAAATATGATTGTGTATGTGTGAGCATATGTATGTAAGCATGTGTGTGTGTAAGCATGTGTGTGTGTCTGTGTGAGCATGCATACATGTGTATGTGTACATGGGTGTGTGCACATGGGGGCCAGAGGAAAACTTTAGGTGTCATTATTCAGGAGCTATCCCTATTTAGTTTTTGAGGACAGGGTCTCTCACCTGGCCTAGAACTCACCAAGTGGATTAGGCTGACTGACCAGTGAGCCCCAGGTATCTCTCTGCCTGTCTCAGTCTGCCCGTTCTAAGATTAGAAGTGTTTGCCAGCACTCTGGCTTTTGTGATATATGCTTTTGGACTGAACTCATGTCCTCATGCTTGCAAGGCAAGAACTTTACTAACTGAACCTCCCGAGGCCAAGTATGATTCTTTAGTGCATTTTTCACAGTATATTTATTCTCTTATAACATGTTATTTCTTTAATCATCGAGGATTTACATTAATCTTTCATATTGCTACCATAAGCTGTGTGTCATTCAGGGTATAATTCCTACCTACATTTATTCCATAAAGCTCTTTCATTATTTAATTCATCTCATTCCTGCAGCCTGAAGATGCTCTAGGAAAATAGCCTTCAGAAGAGAACAAGGGTTTCTAAATTAGACGTGCAAATCTTAGCCAACAAAACTTCAGTCAACCTCTCTTCCAAAATGCTTCTTGTATACCATCACAGTTAGGGAAGAAAAGTACAGTAGAGGAGTACAGGTTACCATAAGTGCCCTGATGAGGAAATGGCATGTGTTGGAAGGTTTAGCAGTGACAGTTGACATGATGCCTTGAGACCCTGACCCTTGGCTAATATCTATTCTCACTCATCTACTTGACATCTAACTGCTTAGTGGATTTTATTACAAAGTCATTTCTTTCTTCATCCTTGGAGCTCAAGCTTGTAGACACCATGCACACTGCTACTGAACAATGAGAGGTCTCAGCATTCATTGAACATCTGTATGAATTATCGGTGAACATGGAAGCCATTCTTCCTCCATTCACAGAAATGAGCTAGGGAGAAGAGACATGATGATGGAGGCTGGAGGAGCAGAGCTCCTGAAAAAGTGACACATAGTTTCCTCCAGCCACACTGGGATTCTTTATTTATTCTCTTTCCTGAGTCTGATAGCACCAGGAAGGACAAAAGAATGAAATAAATGTGAGAGTGATTTATGAGTAAAGAAAGTTTTGGCGCGAAACTGTCATGTAACAAATTACATGATGGTTTTAATAATTATTTTGTTTCTAAGTAGCAGTTTGGTTCCTGATACATAGCTGCTATCTATTAAGTAATAAATATGCATTTTAAAATTTCAGAATATAGTCATGTACAGGCTCTGGACATCAGCTCTGGTGTAGAAACTTGGATTATTTTAGTAAAATCTTACAAGGCCATAATTATTGAATTGCATAGCACTGTAAAATCTTTGAAATTTCTAGAGTACTGTAATAATGTGAGACACTGAAGAACAGACACTGAAAACTCACAGAATTGTTACCCTTTAAGTTAAAGCTTGGAACTATTATAAAAATAGACTTACTTAATTTCTTAAGACTAAAATTCAAGTGAAATTATGTGTTCTACCACTCCTAGTACTAGACATTTTTCTCTCAGAATCTGTAGGTATCTTTTAAGTTTGACATCCATGAAAAATACATACATAACCATCTGTTCGTTTCTTTGTCTCTCCGTCTTTATGTCTCTGTCTCTCTCTTTGAGAGATATGGAATGACAGCATATATAAAATGGACCTTTACTGCTGGATTAGCCTATGTGGATAATGGTCTCTCTCTTTTCTGGACAAGTTAATGTGTGCATGTGATAATTTCCTGATAATATAGTTCCTGGGTTGCACTAGAAGTATGAAATCAGTTTAGAATGCTCTCCCTGTCTCTTCATGCTCTGGCCTCCCCAACAGTTCATTATTCGGTGTAAGATATGGTTTTAATGTTTTTTCCCCTCCCATCTTAGTTCATGATGGCTGGTTCACATTGGTTCTCCTCATTCCTCTACATAAAATGAAACCCATAAATGATTAAGCTGAAGACATCCCTCTCCATCCTTAGTACAAAGCAACATGCCTTAGATGCCATCAAGAACTCAAATACAAGACAGACACTCCATGTACTCCAAAATGGGGTGATAATTATTTCAAATAGCTTTGAAAAGAGGTCTGCATGTTTAGAATACAAGGAACTCGGTAACATCTTATTCATGTTTTTGTTGTTTTGTTTTGTTTTGTTTTGCTTTTCAGAGACCTTATTAAGGACACATTTTGCAGGGTAAATACTTGGGTCCTGATGCTGAGGGATCAGATGTACAGGGATAAAGATGGGGCAGAGATTGAGGGAATGGCCATCCAATGGTTGAACACAATTTGAGAATCCACCCTATAGGAGAGAGTCAACTCCTGACACTATTAATGATACTCTGCTATGCTTGCAGACAGGAACATAGCATAATTATCTTCTGAGAGGTCCCACTCACCCAGTAGCAGATCGAAACAGATGCTGAGACACACAGTCAAACACTATGTGGAGCTTGGGGAGGCTTGTAAAAGAGTGGGTGAAGAATAGAGGGATCCACAAGAACTTCACAAGAAGATCAACAGAGTCAACTAACCTAGGCCCCTGGAAGCTTACAGAGACTGAAGCCCCAACCAAAAAGCATGTACGGTCTGGACCTAGGCCCCCTACATATATGTAGCTGATAGGAAGCTTGGTCTTCATGTAGATCAGCTAGCAAATGGAGAGGAGACTGCCCCTGACATGGACTCTATTGCCTATCACCTTACGCTAGCTCTTAGTCTGAAATGGATTGAAGAACTGGGGTGGGTTGATAGAGAAGGGGAGGGGGAAAGGGAAGAGAGTGGGAACAGGTGGAGGTAGAGAGGAGGGAGGGGGGCTGCCATCAGGATGTAAAATGAATAAATGAATAAATAAATTATATAGAAAAAGAATCCCAGATGGATCCATTGTACAAAATAGGAGTTTCCTAGTAGGTATTGGAGCTGCAACTTACTACCTACCTCAATCTTGTGATTGTCATTCTGACTGGTCATGGGGTTTATTCATGTTTTCATGGGCATCTTTTCAGATGTGTACATGCGGACATGGACACATGCTTGTGTAAGGGTGTATGTAAGTATGTCAACAACATTGTTTCTGAGTAAAGAGGTCAGAAGGAAGCAAAACCACAGAATTCCCTCACTGTCTCAATGAAAAGCCAGTCAGAAAAATGGAAAGTAATTGAACAAGGACAGGGATAAAACTGAATGCCATACACTTGGACAAGTGGTAGTCAATGGGGAGTCTAGAAGATTCCATCATGAGTCATCACTGTGGCAAACCTAGTATTCACTATGGAAGGTATGTGGGGAAGGAGGTGCTGGCTCATTTTGTTACTCTAAGGTCTCTCTGATGTGCAGAGTCTTGATACAGTAATGATTATACAAACTGGAAGGAAGCGAAGACACCTCCTCAGGAATGGAAATTCTCCAGCTCCTTTCTGTGTTTCTTGGGAAGGTCTGCTTTCATGGGGGGGGGTCCCCCACTCATTATTTGTGCTACATGGGAAATTGGGACAGCAGCTCAAGGGACAAAAGAGTTGTTCCTCTAAAAATGGGACAGGCCATAAGCTGTGGATTTGTTGTCACCTTTATGTTGGAGCCAATCTTTGTTTTTTAATCTTAGCATAAAGTCACTATGATTTCTGTGAACATGGCTCACTAATATTCTGGTCCATAGGAGCTAAATCTTTATGGGTTTGCTGTGAAAATTCAGCATCTCAGTATGTGGGGTAGGGATAAGCATGTGCTTTGGTGATAAGCATTCCTCTGTCCTCTCACAGGACAACTAGCTGTTTATTATCTGCTATATGCAATCCAAACGCAAGTTTTCCCTTTGATTCCATGTACAATGCCTCTAACCTGGCTGTTTTCTCTCACAGTTTGTTCCAGTGTGACAAGTTTGAAATACCTTTGTAGTATGGAGTTTATAACAGACTCATGTAGAGGGAACTTTGACCTCTCTCTGTCATTCTGAGAATGCTTTACAATTTGTCCCCAACTTTTCTATTCCTTCTAGACTATTTGGTAAATAGAAAATTTTAATTTGGTAGAAAATGGGTGTTTGTTCATCAAACTTATTTTCTTTTCTTATTACATAAATATATTTCTCAACCTCCCTGCAGCTATGGGAATGAGTTCTGACCAATATAATGGGGAGGAAGTTATAGACACTTATAGTATGGACAACTGTACACATCACCATTCTATCGCAAAAGTCACGCACTGAAGGTCCAATCCAGATATCAATAAACTTCTTATACCTACTGAACATTTTTATTTTACTTTATTAATTTGTGTGTATGGGTGTTTTGCCTGAATATGTATTAGTGTACCACATACATACAGTGTCCCCAGAAGCCAGAAGGTGGGACTGGATTCCCTGGGACAGGAGTTTAAGACAGTTATGAACTGCCATGTGGATGCTGAGGATTATTAAAGCTGGGTCCTCTGAAAGACCAGTCAGTGCTCTTAACCACTGAGCATTTTCTAGCTCCTGGCTGGCAAATAAAATCAATGTGGCCACTGCACACAAAGAAACATGGATGGTGTATAAAGAGGCCAGGTCTGTGCTTTATTTATAAGAGCAGGGGTGTGGCTCACAAGTCATAATTTCTGATCCTTGCACTAGAGGATGATTGATGATGGATGAAGCCTGGGCAATGCAGCCCAAAGCTGAACACCAACAACACTCATCCCAATTCATCCCAGAAGAACCAAGTCTCGGGCACAGGACAGCCAACTTACAATGCTCAAGCTATAGCCTCAGTGATTCATGTCGAATGCTCTTGGCCTGGCCTATGAATTTCTCCAACTCTCTACTCACCTGACATGGTCTTAAAGTACCCAAGAGCGCCATGAAAATCCAAGTATTAATTTTTAAATCTCACATTCTCAATTTATATTTGGACATGATGAGCTTAAAGTCCATTACTTTTTACTTTATTTTTCATCTATCTATGTATCATCTATCTATCTGTCTGTCTATCTATTTATCTATCTATCTATCTATCTATCATCTATCTATCTACTATCTATCTATCTATCTATCTATCTATCATCTATCATTCTTTCTTTTTTCTTTTTCCTTTCTTTTGTTTACAAAAAAGAAATATAAGGGAATGCTTATGAGGGTATTTTTATAACTATAATAAGAAGAGTCGGCCTCATGCTTACCAGTTGTCATGGGGAGAGGCTACTTGCCCTGGCTTTTTAAAGTACAAGGACATTACTGAAATTGCTCCCTGCCACAGAGGATCAACAAGGGTTGCACATCTCAGGATTCTGACCAATGTCTAATGAAAAATTCCCCTCTTAATGAAAGGGCCCCATCACTGCAAACTATCTGGCACAGGCAATTGGATGCTAAGAGCATTTGAAATTGCTGGCCTATTTAAGTTTCTGGGGTTTGGAGTCTCATCTTTTGCATTAATCTGCCCAGGGAGTTTTAGTGTTCCTGTCAACTTTGTAAAGCAGAAAGCAAGTGACAGAGCCATGACCTCACAAAGCAGGGAGAGGATAAATATTTGTGCGATGAAGTTGTTTTAAATTTAAAGCATGGTAATATATCATTAAAATGAATTATGGTCAGAGTTATTAAATTTTGCATGCCAAGTCTCTTACAATAACAGAACAGAATGGGAAGCTGACACATGGGCTGAAACACTACTGGCAGAAGGGAGGACCAGCGTGCCACAGAGGGCCAGGATGTCCTTGACCTTGAGGGGTCTAACTTTGGGTATCAGCATAAGCGGTTATTAAGAAGCCTTTCTGATTGCTTTAGAAATTCAGAAGATCATAGGATAAGTTATCTCATATGAAGATTAGACAAAAATATTCTGAATGTTTCCTAATGAAAACAGGAAGACATTCCACAACACATACACTAACCACACTACACAGAAGCGCCGAAATCACTTTCTTGGATAAATCATTTAAAAAGCTGTCTTTCAGCTGTTTACTAGTGAATATTTGGATGGCAAAAGCACTTGATATATGAATAACGTTTTACAGACAGCGTATAATTCTAGGCTACTACTCGTCAATCATGGTCACTTGTAGCTTCCTGATATTCTGTGTGAAGAGACACAGGAGCTGATGACCTAGGTGGCGTGCTCGAGGGGACGAAAAGTAAGTTTACGGTGTTAATTTTTCTCTATCAATTTCTAGGGCTTGTTATCCAAACTGTGAAATAAGTACCTTCTTATGAAGTTCCTCTAAATATTAATTTCTGTAGATCTATGGCAATATCTAATCCTTCAAATAGTGCAGAGAATTGTGGAGGTCATGTCCTAGTTTAAATGCTAGATAGAAGGAAATATTCCCCACGTTCAATGTTGGCCACTACTCTGGTGAAGCATTTTCTGCACACAATAGTGTATCATTCCATTTTAATAGCTGTCAAATACTTTGTGCTTCAGGTTTACTCCTGAAGAATCTATTCAAGAAAGGAAGGAATCAAATAATTCAGTTGAAAACGACCAACATAACATGCATACATTTTTATGTGAGGGAGCCTAGGCTTGGCTTTTCAAGCAGGAGCTAAGTTAGCAAGAACGCATAACAAACTATTAAGAGCCACATCTAGTTATACAATGTTAAACCAATAGTAAAGATGAATAGAACAAGACAAGGATTACTAAGCCGGAGTTATACATTTAATGGGAAAAGCTATGGTCCCTGACCACTGATGAGCAGCAATGTCTTCCAATTTAGTCTTCTAAAAAGCTGCATATGGCAAATCTCATATGGCGAATCTAATCTTGAAATCTAGAAAAGATAAGTATCCATGCCCAAGAACTTAAAGAATAAATGCTAACCACACTTTGTATGTAAGCTCCTCTGATTCTCTGCCACATTTTATTGTTCAATTGTTCAGTTCGTACTTCACACAGCCACAGTGAACACTGAAGAGGTCCATTGACTCCATTCTATTCTCTCTCCACACGAGTTACTGATTTCATTATCAAAGCCACATATTATCAGGACACAGGAACACTTTGAAAAGTCAGTTGAGAAACTCTACCCCCAGAGTACCAGGTGTCTGAGGTGGAATATGTACCTTCATTGTCCAGACATGGTTTCTGAACAGAGCATTGTCATGTCCCAACCAGCCTGACTTGAAGACAGGGGCATCTGGTTGTCTCCTGTGACCATTAGTAGTTCTCCTGAGGTAGCCAGAACAGCGTGTTCCTCAACGATGTATCCTAATTCCTGAAATCCCTGAATATGTTACTTAGCATGACAAAAGGGACTCTGCAGATGACAATAACTTAAGGATTTTGTAATGGGGAGATTGTCTTGGGTTATTGGATAAGATTACTATAATCCAAAGGTCTCCAATAGGAAAGCAGGACTAATAGTCAGATTTGAAGATACCTTACCCTGACTTGGAAGACGGAGGAAGGGGACCAAAGATGAGAGGAATGTATATAATCCCTAGAAGCTGGAAAGGAAATGGGGTTCTTCCCCAGAGCCTACCAGAAGCAAGACAGCCACCCAAGTATGATTGTAGTTCAGTGAGCCTGCTGACTCTCAGAACTAAAAGTTGTTAAAAACCCCTGGTGAACCACTCGGTGTGTGGTAAGTTATTAATGCAGCAATTTTCAATTTCTAAAGTATTTTGCTTCCATAACACATACAGAGCCTATAATATGAAGCTCTGACCTTCAAAAGCCAAGGCCAACAAATTGAAAAGTTTCTATGTCAATCTCTTCCTGGGTCTGGTTTTAAGGGGCCTCTGAAGTTGAGTAAGGATCTTTCCCTAGGCTTTCCATGGGTCGCTACAGGTTTACTATCCTGGATTCAATAATGCTGTCAGGAAATAAAGAAAGGCAGCACAGAGCCACTTTGCAAAGTCATAAATGTAGAGATTGCATGATCCCCGTTCCATCCAGATAGTCTCATTTAAAATTGAGACACTTGCTTTCCAGGACAAAAGGCTTTACTGTCCAGTCATCACCAAAATAGAGATGTTGCTGTAGGCTAATGGGAGGGAGAAAGAATGGTTTTCCCCCCCCCTGAGTATATAAAGTGAGAAAAAGAAAATAATGAAATATTGGGCAGGAGAGTCTCATTTAGTTATTTAGTTCTGCATGGGTAAGCAACATCTGTGAGAAAGTTGCCTTTTCTCTCAACTTATGGACATTTATAACCATACCAGAAGGTGGTATAAACACATCCTGATGAAGTGAGAGGATAAACTGTAACTGCAGGCTGTAGTAAAACCTAGTGAGATCTCAGAGGTCATTGGTATAACCCCAGCACTGATGCACGAGGCCTTCTACGCGCCTTCTCTCATATACATGTCCTGATTTGTTCAGTGATGGGAACTGGCTCCTAAGACAGTCAGTTCCACATTTGGAATCATTACTTTCTGACTGTGCTACTGTCTAGCAGTTATCTTTTTATTGGTGCCATTTGGCCCCCGCTCTGTCTTCTTGTAGCCACATGCAGTAAGTCTGAAACTGAGGATTTTACCATAGGTGGCCAGTAGAATGCTCTGACGGGGTTTGAAGCATTAGATGAACAGAATGCTTGGGTCAGTGAGGCTGGAGACTATACACCTCAGCACTCTGAAGACTCTTCCCAAGAAGACGTAGCTGAGAATTACTGGCTTGCACCTACATTTTATTGTTACAAAACCCTCACCTGAACTGCATGTTCTCTTCCTTTGTTGTGACTCTCAACTATTCCTTTAGAGCAGAAAGAATGAAGCAATTACTAGTAGCCTCAGGGAAAGAACCCATTGAAAGCATTCAAAAAAGACTCTAAGGCTCCAAAGCAGTAGTGGGATTACTTGATTTCTTCCACTATTAGATATGCCTCTTTATCAAGACAAACTTGATGGCACCAAAAGTCTATTTTAAAAAGTTTTGCTTATTCACATGCTATTAGAAAAAAGCAATAACACAACCACAAAAAGAGAAAAATATTTGTAAGCCACATATCTAATGACGGTCTGCTATTCAGGAACTATTATTGTCATTCAATAATAAAAGCAGAAATAATGCAAAATGTACAAGAGGGTGTGGGGATATGGCTCCATTGGTATAATGTCTGTTTGCCTTGCATGCATGAAGGTCTGGAGTCATTATTCAGCACTAGCTATGGTGGCACACATCTGCAGTCCCAGCACGTAGGAGGTAGAGGCAGGAAGATCAGAATTTTAAAATTATCATCCAACTACAAAGTAACTTGGAGGTCAGCCTGAGTTACATGACAGCTTGTCTCAAAATAAATAAACAAATAGTAAATAAATAAATGAAATGAAAACAAACAAGAGATTTAAACAGATGTTTTACAAAATAGATACATAAATATAAGCAGCTTTTTCTTCTGATATCTCCATAAAACATACATACTAATACTTTATTACCATGACTAATTTTTTGTATCTTTATAAAATTTAGTAACATTTTTGCTTTGATTTTAAATTGCTCAAATTTAAAGAGCATTGGACTCATGGGCAGTCAGCTAATAAGGCAAATCCGCCTAGCTATGTCTCCAGATTCTGATTTTTGAGGCCAATGGGTCTCTGTTTTAGCAGCTTCATATGATGAGAGCAGACTTTCAAGAACACTGCATTGAGGGATGCTGGTCGCTACAGCAGAGTGGCCACCATTCTCCCCTACAGCTAAGCATCTGATCCAATCTGGAGCAGTCTGGTCTACTCCTTAGCATGGGGTCAGTTCCTATCAGTTAACCTTGTAGTTGATACTCTAATTATCAACTGTATAACTGTAGGACTTTCTGGGGGCTGATACATTGACTGCAAATGCTGCTGGATTCCCTCTGAACTGTGAGGTAAAATAAACCTTTTTCCTCCCCAAAGCCTCTTTCTACAATAATTCTGATTACTCACTTTGGTTTTACCTCTTGTCATCTCAAGTACCTACAGTTCCCAGTTTGTCATTTCTCCAACTGTCCCCCAACCCGAGCCCGGTTTCATGAAGTTGAAGGAGTTCTATCTGCTAACGTGCCCCAACACCCAGTACTGACCATCACTGTGCTTCACTGGAGGGAGCAAAAGTTCTGCATTTTCTTCTTTTTCTTCCTCTGTTTATTGTGCTGTGGATAGAATGTGCCTGGACGTTCTACACATGGCCACACTGTGTCATATTCCCCACTGATCCTTACCTTATAGGATTGCTGAAAGAATACAAAGTGGGTCTCTTCTCACATACCAATTCTAACTGATTATTAATGGATGCAGCAAGTGTGGTGTTAAGAGGAATAGCAGTGGACCCTGGTGCTTCATACTCAATTAGCCATGCCTGTCTCTGTGAAGACTCATGTAGGTTCTTTGTTGTGTTGTGAATGGGAACTGTCCTCCATAGGCATATGCTTTTGAGGGCTGGGTCTATAGTTGGTACTGTTTGGGAAGGTTATGGAACCATTAGGAGGAGGTGCCTTGTTGGAGGAAGTATATGATTGGGGAGGGCTTTGAGAGTTTACTAGACTGGCCCCATTTTCCTGTTTCATTCTGTGTTTTCTGTATGCAATGGAATGTCATCATTGTGCTTCCTGAATGTCAGGCCAGCCTCGTACTCCTGCTGCCAAGCCTGCCTTCACATGAAAGGACTGTATTCCCTCTGAACTGTGAGGTAAAATAAACCTTTTTCCTCCCCAAAGTTATGTTTTTGTTTGGGCTTTTTTTATGACAACAAAGTAACCAGTGCAGTCTCTCCTTTGAAGAGATGGTCATCTTTGGAGGGATTGTTTCTCCTTCTTTCCAGGGGCTGATACATTGACTGCAAATACTTGACCCAAGTCTTTTCTTTCTTCTACCAAACCCCACTATTTTAGCTAAGAAACTTCCTTGAGGTAGCACAATGGCCTTTTCCATTCGTGTTTGCTATTGAACATCTGCATTTCAGAATGGCCAGGGTTGTCACCTCTCCAAAGAGAGCATAATCTACCAAGGCGGCCTATATCTTGTGGCTGCAGTTTGGGAATTGCATATAACTTTCTAATCTCAGGTTGGAAATCATAGTTTCTAGGATGATCTGTCCCCTATTATCGAGGAGCTTCTCTCTCCATGGCTGTTGCTTATCTTTCATTGTCAATTGCCCCTAGTCCCTGGTCTCTCAGGACAAAATGCTGCCTTTGGTTTGAGCTGAAATATGAATCTCCAAATCGTGGGATCTCCCAGTCACCACATAAAATCAGGAACTTCCCCCACACCACATCCCACAAAACTCCCACAAGTACTTGATATTCCTATAAGCTGACATTGTCACAAGGAATCACTTACCTTGTAGTGGAAGAGAAACAGTCCACAGAACAGACTGTAGAGATCTGCTGTGAGCAGAGAAAGGTTGACCGAGGTGGCACTCGTCTTCTTTATGACGACTGGCATAAAGCTGTAGAGACCAAACATGCAGGCACTAAAGCCAACATAGAGCAGCCCTGGGGAGCAAGGAGAAGACAGCATCAGGACTTCTGCAGGTTATCTTCAGCATCTGGACTTGGAGGATGAAGGGAAGGGGCACGTCGTCCAGGACTCACTAAAGGTAGTTTCTTCTTTCACTGCATTAAGTGGTGTTTAATATTGGCTGGCACATACATAAAACATAAAATGGGAACTTAAATTTTCTGTGTATAAAATGCATGATCTTCTTCTTCCGACATAGCTGTGTGTGTGTGTGTGTGTGTGTGTGTGTGTGTGTGTGTGTGTGTGCTTATATGTGTGTACCTGTGCTAACCAGAAGAAAGCATCAGACTCCCTGGAGCTGGAGTTGAAAGCCACTGTGATCCTTCCAGTGTGGGTGGGGAGAACCAAACCCAGGTCCTCAGCAAGAACAGCAACCCATCTCTATCTCCTATAGTCTGTCCATGTATTTCAAAACATTTTTATCCTCTTAGATTTTACTTGTAAAACAGGAATAAAATATATTATTTATTGCTCTCAATGGTAATTGAAAATAGACAACCTGGTGTTGGACAACCTAGCTGCAGCCTCCACTACATCTTTGGGTAGATAAATGTGATTGAATTGAATATATGAAATCTGTTAATTTATTTAAAATTACTGAATTTTGTTCATCTTTACCCCAAATAAATTGAGTGTTATTTTCTGTCAGTTTTCCTAGGCTACGGAGGACTCTAGGCATACCATTGTTAATACTAATCTCATGAGCACACAGTTTTGGATAGTATATAGCAGGGCTTTAGTAAATAATTA
This sequence comes from Lophiomys imhausi, assembly GCA_907164525.1. Lineage (NCBI taxonomy): Eukaryota > Metazoa > Chordata > Mammalia > Rodentia > Muridae > Lophiomys > Lophiomys imhausi. The sequence continues at coordinate 697,683 of CAJQZJ010004824.1, forward strand.
TAGACTCTATCATTTCCGAGATATTAGTATGATACACATGCACAAAAGCAATGCTCATTTCTCTGCCTTGAAAGTATGAGACATGATACAATTCATTGGCTCTTAGGGCATCATAAGTAACCTTTCTAATGGAGTCTTGGATTTAATGTGTCTGGGGTTGGATGTGAGCACCTCTCTCCCTTTGAACTCCATGAGTTCAGGGGAACATGAGGGTAGGATGTGGTACCTCACTTCATTTGAGTCTTGTGAGTTCAGGGGACTTATTAAGAAGATCAGTGATTCCTCGAGAAATGAGTTTGCTTTGCTCCCACAAAGGATACTAAAGGGCATAGACCTTATTCTATGTTTTTCATGCCAATCTTAAGAAAAGCTACATCAGATACATATAAAAAAAAAACCATACTGACCATTAAGCAAATAGTACAACAGCCCCCTCTAGTGTGGTGGACATGTCCTCCACCCTGAGCAAGATGATGCCCCTACTTTCTAAGTTCAGGAAGCTGGGACATCACATTGCATGTATGTATTCTGATAAAATACTAGTAGACAGTGTGTGGCTCTCCATAAGAAGTTTTTTTTAATAATTTATTTTTTATTTGTTCAAGTTACATCTCAATCACAATCCCCTCCCTACTCTCCCCTCCAGTCCCACCCTTCCACCCTCCTCCCCTCAACCTCCCATCCTCTTCCCCCCCTTTTTTTTAGTTTAAGGTATTTCCTTTTCCCCCCAACCGCTCTCCCTTTCAGTCCAACAAATGGTTCTTTCTCTTATAACTATAAATACAATACAAAACAACAGAAATAAATAGGCCACAATTATGACAGTTATATGGCTTAGCATACATTCCCAATGTCCAGTCCATATGTATTTGCCACCTGACTTTAACATTCTACTATCTAACCCTCTCCATGAGTTTAAAGTTCTATATCTAACTCAGCTTTCTTACTAACTTGCCTCACAATTTTAAAAACATCTTCTTAGATCCAGAACGCCCTCTTGATTCCTAAACAACTCAAAATTTAACTATGAGACTCTAGCTATCTATTCTTCAACCACCTCAGAGACCTGAGAGGGATAAATATATCTGATTATATAGGAAGTGCAGGGCCTGCAGCTTCCAAAACTAAGAAATGACATGTCAGTGGCTGTCTGGACAGTTCCCATTTTCTCTCCATACATTGCAGCATCAATCTTCAGCCGTTTGGCCCCATTTCTCATTTAATTCCATAAAAATAGTCAATTTCCTTACACTTGGGTTTCACACTACTTACAATTGATTTTTCCTTTTAACCAGCTTACCAAAAAATATAACAAATATTAGATAGCCTATGACTAATACATAAAAGACCTCAGGATTAATTCAGTATTCTTTAAGAAATCTGCCATGAAAAGACTAGAAACAAAATATACCCTTAAATTATTCCACTGAAGATAATCAAATTTGGGTAAAATATAGTCCAGACATACCTGAGTCAGCATTCCCTCCCTTCCGACTCTCCTTCCTCCCTTCCTTCCTACCTTCCCTCCTTCCTTCCTTCCTTTCTTCCTTCCTTCCTTCCTTCCTTCCTACCTTCCCTCCTTCCTTCCTTCCTTCCTTCCTTCCTTCCTTCCTTCCTTCCTTCC
>CAJQZJ010004824.1:699316-871132 GCA_907164525.1 Lophiomys imhausi
TCCTTCCTTCCTTCCTTCCTTCCTTCCTTCCTTCCTTCCTTCCTTCCCTCCTTTCTTCTTTCCTTCCTTCCTTCCTTTCTGTTTGTCTTGAGCGTCATTCATTTAGTTCATTAGATGACTGTGCTACCAAGTTCTAGAATCCTAACCTTACATCTTATTGTCTGGTAAAATATACATGGATGCTGGCTTGTGGGCTCTGATGCTATGTTTTCACTCTTTTTCAACCAATTCTTCATTGAGAATCTAGTGTGCCATTGGCCCTTTGCTTTGGACTAGGAATCTGGCAAAACAAGGGATAGACCAAAAGCTTAGAGCTGCTCATGGTGAAGGAATGAAAGGTTTCTTAGAGAGAATGGCCAGGGCTTGCTTTAGGAAGCATGCTCACCTAAGGCTGCTTTACCAAGGTGGCACTTACTTTGAGCATGAAGGACTAGCAGGAGATTAGAGGAGGCATGGAAGGAATGTTTTAGGCATAGATGTCATCACCTAAAGATGATTCTTCTTATTATTCTTTTTTTTTTTTTTTGAGACAGGGTTTCTCTGTCCTGATACTCACTTTGTAGACCAGGCTGGCCTCTAATTCACAGACATCAGCCTGCCTCTGCCTCCTGAGTGCTAGGATTAAAGGTTTGCACCAACATGCCCTGCCTCTGAAAAGATTCTTAAAGAGGTGAATGTTATGGTTTGTTCTAGATCTTTACAGAGGCCAGAGTGACTGAATTGTAAGAATGAGGCAGAGATTAAGGAGGTTGCAGATCATGCAAAGCCCTGTATATCTTAGAGAAAAATTCATAATTTCAGTAGAAATCCCCTGAGCACTCTGCACCAGTGACCTAACATAATCTGATCTGCATTTTAGACAAATGACTTTGGGCATTCTTTGGAAGAGGAACAGAATGAGGAAAGCATGGAAAAGAGGTGCGAGAATAGCATCTCTGTCCAGGCTAGCAAGGCTGATGGTTAAGTTGGGGAAGAAAAAGGGGAGTGGTGGCTGGGTCCGTGAATACTGAGCCAACCTGTGGATGACTTGGAGGTAAGCAGTGGGGGAAAAGGAAGGTGGGCAGCAAGGAGGAAACTGGCTGATACTATAGCAAATGGGTGAACTGTGGTACCATTTGCTGTGATGGAGAGAGCAGTGAGAGGGTTGAGTTTTCCGGGACTGTGAAACACCACTTGGACGTGTTGTTTTAGGTAATTGCTCATCATTCATGTTAGTCTGTCTAGTGGAGTTCTGGATGTGTCATGAACAGGTTTAGAGAAGAGGCACAGCTTTAGAACCAGATTTGCTAACGTAAGCTGAGTAGGAACACAGCTACTTAGCAGACCATCATCCTAGTAATCCGGCCAACCCAGGATGGTTCCAATTTAAACATTCGAAGCGTGTTTCATCAAGTTGTTGAGGTTAGAAGTGGGCAGCAGAGTGAAGCACGTACATGATCATAGTTGATTGCTTCTTCTCAGCCAGCTAGTGCTTGTGTGTATGTATACCCTATTCTGTGAGCCAGTCAAATGAACACATGATTATACAGACCTGGGATGATGTACTGCCGCATCTCACCCATCTGCTGCTCTGGGGTACACATTAGGCTTTTATGGGACATTAGCAATTCCCATCAAGACCCAAGTTGCTGTGCATGGAGAGTTTTCAATCAATGGACGTGATCAAACAAGTGAACTAGTTTTAGTTAGCAACTACATAATGACTGCATTAAGTAAATTTTAGACAGAGGGCGTATATAACCATTTCTCACTTTACATGTACGTTATCACTAACTTTAGAGTTTGGGTTCTCTTGTTCTTGTGGACTGGAGATATTTAGGTGGAGAAACTGAAAACAACACTACTGGCTCCTCCTGATGGGGTCTTTACTCTGTGTCATGGGTGGTATATGCATGAACTAATCTCAAAAGCAATGTAAAGCCACTGCTGTTGCTACTGTTTTTAGACAGGTAGGAGAGATGGATTATCAAATATATTGGTCAAGAAACAACCCACACCAGACTGAATAGAGAAAAATTTAATTGAACATATGCTATAAATGTATTTGAATGGGTGACAGGGGAAACAGGGAGAGAGAGGCAATTGGAGAACAGCAATAACTATAAATTACACCCCATGATATAGAGAAATAAAGGCAGGAGCCATGTTACCTAAGGTCAGAAATTAGGGGAGTACCACAGAGGTAGATCACAAGGACACTCAGCCATTTCTAGAGACCTGACCACAAAGAGTACGGAATAAGGAAAAACACCTGGTTGCTTTCTTCTTCTCTCCCTCTCATCTCTCTCTTCTGCCCCTCATTGACCAAACCTGCCCAGCCTGGGAAGGATCATTTGTATATGAAGAGGAGGAATAGGAGAAGACAGTGATCTGTAAAAAAAACAGGCCAAGGAACTTCATGGGCAGTCTGACTGTTCTGAGTACTTGCCACCAATGTCTATTGCTGAGTTGAAGATAAAAGGAGAAGAGACGTCCTGCTGGACAAATGACCATTTCATTTTGCGTACATGTATGTGCATATGGTGTGTGTCTGTGCTACATGTATTTTATCTCCTCTTTTCCTTTAAGGTCTTACTGGTGTTCTGCCTTTCCCTTGTATGCACTAGGGTGAGACATTTTTATTAATTATAATAGCAGGATAAAATGACGTCTCAGATCACTGGGCTATCTAGACCTGCAAAGACAATGCAAATTAGTTTCATCACAAGAAACTGAAAGGCTACTCAACCACTCTCAGAAACTCACGTGTAAGTTTTAACTTTGTACATCCTGTGGTGTGTATTATGTGTATGTGTGTACAAATTCTCCCCTCCCCCTTGTGTGTGTATATGTGAGTGTGTGAGTGTGTGTGTGAGTGTATGTGTATGTGTGTGAGTGTGTGCGCATGAGTGTGTGTGTATGTGTATGTGAGTGTGAGTATATGTGTGTGTGAATGTGTGTGAGCATATGTGTGAGTGTATGTGTGTATGTGTGTGCATGTGTGTGCGTGTGTGTGTGTGTGTGTGTAGTTCAAACATCAACATCAGGTATCTTCTCAATCCTTCTCTAATTTATTTTTGAGACAGGAAGTCTTAAGGAACTCAGAGCTCACTAAATTTAGCTAGACTAGCTCGGCAGCCAGGCCTAGGGACCTACCTGCCTCTGCCAGCTGGGATGCTGGGATTACAGATGCTCTCCACCATGCTTGGCTTTTCCCCTGAGTTCTGGGGGTCTGACCTGAGGCCCTCATACTTTTTCAGCCATCATGTTGCCTACTGAGCCATCTCCCGAGCATTCCTCAATGCATCCTGAGGAACTCTCAGGAGTTCCCTGCTCTGCGACCACACGAGCCCATCGCCAGGTAGGATAACGGGTCAGTCATCAGCCATAGAGCCATCTCCCGAGCATTCCTCAATGCATCCTGAGGAACTCTCAGAAGTTCCCTGCTCTGTGACCACATGAGCCCATCGCCAGGTAGGATAACGGGTCAGTCATCAGCCATATGATCAAAAGGGAAATGGTACCCCCATGTAAGCAGACCTGTGTCTGTTGACCCCTCGGAACATCCTTTCTTCCACATTTAACTTTCACCTCAGCTTACATTTATACATCTATGCATGAGCACACGAAGGCACGTGAGATAAAGGGAATATTTAAGTTGTTTACTAGATTTCTGGCTGTGAGCCTAACGTTCCGCCTTGGGGGAGGACAGTTTGGTTGTGTTAAGTCCAATGTTTTACTTGAGTTTACTGATTAAATAATCACAAGCAGTCTTTCTGCTAAGTAGAGGAAAAACAATAATAACTATTAGTGTCTTGCTTTTAGTCACTCTATCGTGAAATTAGTCCACACTATATAAAAACAATAATCCATTAAAAGTAATCTTCATGTCTGGAAAATATAAGCACTTCTTTTCTTACTTACCCAACAGGAAAAAAAAAAACCCTGTGCATTGATAACCCAGGAGCTGCCTCAGGGATTCTGTGAGGTGTATTACAGTTGTAGACTGAGAGGGCAGGGGGAAACTCATAGCCAGATCATTGCAAAAGAAGATAGTCTCATATTCTATTCCCCCTTGTGTATGTATGTGTGTGTGTGCAATGTATGTGTATGAGTGTGTGTGTGTGTAGTATATCTGCATGTGTAATGTGTGTATGTGTGCTGTGTGAACATGTGTGTGTGGTGTGTATGTGTGTGCATTCATGCATGCATGTGTGTGTAGTGTGTTTGTGTGTGTGGTATATGTATGTGTGTGGCATGGTGTATGTGTGTGCATCCATGCGTGTGTTTGTGTGTGTGTGTGGGGGTGTATGTATGTGCATTCATGCATGCATGTGTGTAGTGTGTTTGTGTATGTGGTGTATGTGTGTATGTGTGGTGTATGTGTATGCATCCATGTGTGAGTGCGTGTGTATGTGTGTGCATCCATGTGTGAGTGTGTGTGTGCGTGTATGTGTGTGTGTATGTGTGTGTGTGCGTGTATGTGTGAGTGTGTGTGTGTGTGTGTGTGTGTGTGTGTGTGTGTGTGTGTGCGTCCATGTTTTACTGGGAACTGATCTTCGGGCCTTGGCTGACCTCCTGAAGTATGAGGCAAAAGGTAAGAGGATGTTGACCTCTCCCTGACTCTTTGGTCCATGAGATTCAGTGGCTGCTCTGTCATTTCTCAGTTCCTCAGCAGACAGTGCAGCATGGTCTTAAGCCTCTGCTATGGTGTCCTCTGCTGCCCTTTGATTTGACTGCAAGAACAGAGACCCATCTCTTCTGCTGTCATTCATCACCTGCTCATTTCAGGATCATTGATTTACTGAATGTCACATGCCTATCCAGACCCTGTAGCTGATCACAGTGAGCTTACAGGGACTGTGGAGTAGATCCATCTATACACTGAGCTTATCAGGTGGCTGTGATATCAAATCTCCAATCAAAGAAAACACAAATGCTTCAGAAAAAAAAATGAACATTTGATCCTATACCTGAGCCATTTGGCCTCATTTCCAACCAGGAATTAATTTGACGTTTCTGTGATATGTTCCTTTTACACAGTCTTCATCACCTTGCGCTGCAGGGGACTGACATCTTAATGGCAATATGAGAGCGCAGGATAAAACTACCTTGTGATGGCACATTTAACTAACACTGAATTATAACAGAGTCTCGGTGGACATGCACAGGACATCTACATAATTAGAGGACAAATTCCTTTTGATTACTGCCATTACCATCAATATCAAATTAATTTATTCTCACACCACTGTATGTGAAGTGCTGTGAAGCCTGAGTCATGGTTAAGAGTCCTGGCTTCAAGAGTCACGAAGGCATATGCTTCTGGTCCTTGCAGCCAGTTTCTTTTGCAACTGCCCTCCTGTCCTCTCCCCCTCCCTCCTCTCCACTGATTTTCATTTAATTATAGCATTCCCTCTCCATACTTCAGAAACAAACAAATGAAGAACTCTGGAACAAACAAAAGGGTTAGTTAGCCCTTGTATGAAGTCACTGAGACAACCCATCCATCGGTCAGACAAACTTCTGTCACTCATTCAGCCACCAGAGGGCTTAATATTAGTAGTAAAGCAGTTCTGAATGCTTACAGGCTGGGGTGGATACAGTGGGGCAGGGGGATATGTCATGGATCTCTTTCTCAAGGGAAGGAAAATATACTGAAGCTGTCACTTATACCATCACTTCTTATATTGGAGGTGATGGGGCAGCAACTACACCCCCTAACCCCAACTTAAAACTCTGCACACATTTTTAAAGCACTGCCCTACTCACCCTAAACTCAAGCTGTGTTCATTGCTGGGATCCTTTGCCTTAAGATAGAATTTCTGCGTGAATTAAGGGGCACTTCCTCCTAGGTCTTGCAGAATGATCAGTCATAAGAGTATCACCAAGGATGTGAAATTCATACCCTAATTTTCTTTTTTAGAAGAAAGTAATTTTAGAAACAGGTGAAATCTAAGACATCCTGGATGTTTACTGAGTAGTGGCACGCCTGTCTAGTATTTCCAAGGCCAGGTAGATATCAAATTAACAATTTCTTAAGCCTAAGTGCTCCCTTCTGAAAAGGTTCTGAAGAGCCCGAATGCCCATTATGTTGGTTCTTATATTTTCGGTTGTGAGCCTAGCCTTTAATGGCTGAGCCATCATCTCTCCAGCCCTGTGCTGTTTCTTTTCATGCCTTTTGTTAAGTTCAGTTCCCTCTTTACCAAAGTGCTACTTTTTAATGATCACATCAATTCTGTATTTCTTGACTGGAGCAAATTGCTCTCATTTCTGTGCCACTACTGCCTTGGGCCTTTCTTTTCTAGTTAGTCTTTAACCTAATAACACACTTCCATGTCTTCCACGAAACACCTTGACAGTGCCAACTGGCAGAAACTCAAGCAGGAAATGAGGTGATTCAGGAAATCCTTCTTGCTATGTGAAGGACTTTCTAACATGGCAAGGTAATTTCATCTTTTTTTCCCCTGTCATTTTAAATCCCTTCCTTGCCTGCCCCATCCATCCCTACCCACACAATTTTCTAAACACCTTTCTCAGATTTACAAAACAAAGCAACAACAAAACCCCCAGAATCATAAATGAGCAGATCCATACCTATTTGCCAATCCCAGGGCACTTTTAACAGTTCCTTATGTTCCATGATGGCTCTGTAGAATCAAAAGAAATGAGCAAGATTATTATACACATTGCTTTCTTTTTTCTGTTATTTACCACATTTATACAAACAATAAAGAAACCTATTGAACTTCAAAAATGAATTGCTCCCTGCAGAGGCAGCCTGTGATCTCTTCCTGAAAAGTCTTGCTAGGTGTGGCCAGCAGTAATAAGGGTCTGGCAGTTTAAACCTCACTGTTCTCAACCAAACAGGCTTCTGGGGTTTACTTTCTTTTCGTTCATGTGCTTTGGGGGAAGCAAATGGCCAGATTTAGAAAACTCTATGCTTACAGGTTGAATCAACTTGCTCACCAAACAATCAATAAAGCAATGTCCTCAGAGTTACATGTGTCTCAGGGGCATTTGGAGAGTGTTAAGCCAGTGTCTCTGGAATCTCTTCCCTAGACCTTCAGATTCAACAAAGCTTGGAGTGACTCAGGAAGACTCATTGCAATTCTAGGGTAAGGACAGTGTTGCTGGTCCAAGGACTAAACTCTGAGAACCACTCTCTAGAGGTGGAGCGGGAGGTGAGGTTGGCACTACTTTAACCATTCTGTCAGCAAGGGTTTGGGTCCAATGGGAAGTCAACATATCTCATTCATCATACAAAGTGCATCTCACAGAGCTCCATTAACAGTGATGAGTGTGACCAAGCAAGAGAGTAATATATATATATATATATATGACTAATAATTAATAATAATGATGCATACAATGAACCATCCATTTATAAAATGTCAGCCATGAATGGTTAATCTAAATAGTCCTTTTTCCTTTTACAAACATGAATCATCAAATCTAGGACCTTTACAATGCCATCACACTTTCATAATGAACCCCAAAAGAATCTCTGGCTTTCCCATTTCTATGTCTTGCCTGCTGGAGAGTTTACACCAGTATTTCAGGACACTTAAATTTTGAGGAATGTGCTGGAAACATCCCATATTCAAAACTTCACTTCAGGTGAAACCAAAATATTTTCTTCAAGTGATTTCTGACGACAAGCCTATACAATCTCAAAGAGTTTGTTTTGTAGAAAGAAATTCCATGGAATAACAATTGCTTGTTTGGTGAAACTAGACTTCACTCCTCATATGAATTAAATGTGCTCTTTACTGGTAGAAATTATGCTTTGTCTACAACAAGTTCTGAGGTAATGCACTAAGGAATGATTTTTGCTCCAATCTGGAAATACTGAAAACCTGGTGCATTTTACTTTTTGACATTTAGTGAACCTCACCCTTGCTTTTTTAAAGAAGAAAAAAAAAGAATGCTAAATTCTGGTAGATGAATTTGTAATATGGTTCATTTTTGCAAACTCATAGGCAATAAAGCATACTTATAAAGGGATAATTTTATTCTTTAAACATTGTTTCAATTTATTTTATGCATATGGGGATTTTGCCTGCAGGTATATCTCTGCACCACATGGATGCCTGAGAGTCAAGGAGACTATAAGAGGGTATCAGATCTCCTGGGACTTGAGTTGTGGATGGTTGTGAGACTCCATATGGATGTTGAGTATCAAACCCAGGTCCTCTGGAAGAGCAAGCCAGTGTTTTCGACTGCTGAGCCATCTCTCCAGTAAAAGTCCGATATTAAAGTAGAAATTTCTTAACAGCTGCCACTAATAAACAAAACATACCCGGTTTGAAATGCATCGAATCATAACATTTGTCCTTTGCTTGCAACTTATTTATTAACTATAGCCACTCATTGGGAGAATGGGATGCTTCTAATTATCTCTTGAAAGTTATCTTCAAATTCTATTCAATGTTTCATCATAATTTAAAATACACTTATTTAGTTTGGGAGTAACTTACTAATAAGAATATAGTTTGTAGATTTAATAAGATCTTTGTGCAGGAGTTTGGTGATTGCTTTTCTGCCTTGGTTTTTATACTTCAAGGGCAAAAGCTGTACAAATAAAACCCACTTTTTATAGCCTTTATGTTTCTTGTTATTTTTACTCACAATTGAATCCCACTGAAAAATGCACCAAAGAGACCAATCATTCCCAGGAACTCCACTCGGCTCAGAGTACGGATGATGGATTCTTCCCACACGTTAGAGATCCCATACAATGTGGCTCCTCCTAAGACCAGCAGGTCACCTACCAGCTTATTTTCCCCTAGGAAACAAAGAAAGCAGACAGAACCTCAGGAAAATTTTCTTGACAAGAATCTGACAACAGAAATCGGGCTTCTTTTGCCTAATTTCTTCTGATGCCTTTATAAGAAGCCTAGCAATTTCCAACTGAAATTATGTAAAGGTTGTAAAACTATGTTTTCTAGACATGCTGGGATATAAAAAGCTACCTATCTTCAGGAACTGAGAAGTTTTCCCTAAGAATGAAGTTTTCTTCAGCTTAATTCTCTCCAAGGCCCATGTCTCTGTCTAGTAATATGCCTACAAATGTATGCTAATATGTACATGTTTTATTTTTGGTTTCACGGCATTTTCCAACTGTTTGGTGAATCTGCTATAAACATAACAAAGTCAATTTTCACCCTTTTCTGTGCAGAGAGAGAAGGTATAACAGTGGTGAACAACACTACACTGTTGGCCATAGACAAGATGTGCACAAAGGGACCAGCAGGATTTGTAAGATTTCAACTCCCCCAGCATAACATAAGAATGAAAAAAGTATATAATTCACCATAATATTAATAATTTCTCTTTTTCAAATAAAAAACATCTTTTTTTTCAAACTCAGTTTGAATTGGCTCTGATTTATGTCTAATTTTTTAAAGAAATACTTCTTTTTCCTATAATTAGGCAAACTCTTCCCTCTTCAGGCAGTGTGGACAGAAGGCCATGAAAAGACAGAATGAGAATAAACAGTGGGAATAGCCTCACTGGTGGGCTCTGTTCTAGTGGCTTCTGGCTCTGTGCATCAGGTGCTAGACAACTATCAGCTTGGCAGACACACAGCTTTGGGAGAGACCTGAAGGACCGGAAAGGAGTTCACTGCAATATTTTTTTTTTTTTACTTTATTTTTTATTTCTTCAAGTTACATCTCAATTGAAATCCCCTCCCTACCCCGCCTCCAGTCCCACCCTCCCACCCTCTTCCGCCTCAACCCACCCATCCCCTTCCTTTTTTTTAAGTTTAAGATATATCTTTTCCCCCCAACAGCTCCCCCTTTCAGTCCAACAAATGGCTCTTACTCTTATAATAATAAATACAATACAAAACAACATAGGTAATTAGGCCAAAATTATGAGAGTTATATGGCTTGGCATACAATCCCAATGTCCAGTCTATATGTATTTGGCACCTGACTTCAACATTCTACTGTCGACCTATCTCCATGAGTTTAAAGTTCTATATCCAACTCAACTTTCATCACAATTTAAAAAGCATCTTCTTAGAACACCCTCTTGATTCCCAAACAACTCAAAATTTAACTATGAGACTCTAGCTATCTATTCTTCAACCACCTCAGAGACCTGAGAGGGACAAATATATCTGATTATATAGGAAGTGCAGGGCTGCAGCTTCCCAAACTAAGAAATGACATACCAGTGGCTGCCTGGACAGCTCCCATTTTCTCTCCATACATTACAGCATCAATCTTCAGTCATTTGGCCCCATTTCTCTGACACACATTGATTGTAGAGCAGGGGTTATGAAGGACTCGCCTACCTTGTCTTGGCAGAGCTAGGCTGTCGACTTACCTGCTTCCAAGTTTTGTCCTTTTTGGACAGAAGTCTGTCTACAGTTGAAGCAAGGGGTTTTTCCTACCCTGTCTTGGCAGAGTTAGGCTGTCGACTTCCCCGCTACCAAGTTTTGTCCTTTTTGGACAGCAGTCTGTCTGCAGTTGGTATTTTAAGGAAGAGACTCATCTGGAAAATCTTTGAATTCAGAGATTATCTGGACAACCCTAAAACTGCAGAAGTAGCCAGTTGCTATTCTTTGGGAAGCATGGAACATCCCCTAGCTAGAGGGTTCATATGAATCAAAGCAGGGCAGGGATGGACTCAGGTGTTTGGTCACCTCAGATTACATCTCCATGCTAAATGGCATCATCCTTTTCCAGGCAACTACCCACTCCTGGTCAGGACTAGAGGGAGAAAAAGGAAAAGACTCTGAAGGACAACAGCCTTTTGGAGTTACCCTCAAGGGAACAAAGCCGAGGACATGATTTTGGGAGGGCTGCAAGACTTCCTTGAGTCCTTGGGGAGCCAGCTGCCATACTATTCAGCAGTTGAGCAGAAACTTAATAAGGCCCTGATGAGAAAGCAGGCCTGAGGGCAAGTCCCTGGGCACCTCTGTTAGAGAAATGAAGGTTGCTGTAATAGAGAAACCTTCAGCAACTGAGTAATCTTTATGTGTCAGCCATGGAAGTATAAAAGCCTTTGAATTTGACACAATCCATACCCAAAATTATAAAGCACATCTTTTAAGTCTGTTTTCATATGTGTCAGCTATTGAAGTATGAAAAATTTTGAATTTGACATGGTCCATAATATTCTTTTTCTTTCTTTCTTTTTTATTATCATTATTTTATTTCTTCAAGTTACATCTCAATCACAATCCCCTCCTTACTTTCCCCTCCAGTATCTGCTTCCCCTTTTTTTTTAACTTTAAGATACATCTTTTTTAACTTTAAGATACATCTGCTTCCCCTTTTTTTAACTTTAAGATACATCTTTTTCCTCCCAACAGCTCCCCCTTTCAGTCCAACAAATGGTTCTTTCTTTTATAACAACAAATACAATACAAAGCAATAAAAATAATTAGGCCACAATTATGAGAATTATAAGGCTTAGCATACATTCCCAATGTCCAGTTCATATGTATTTGGCAACTGACTTTAACATTCTGCTATGCAACCATCTCCATGAGTTTAAAGATCTATATCCAACTCAGCTTCCATCCTAACTTGCATCACAATTTTAAAAACATCTTCTTAGATCCATAACACCCTCTTAATTACTAAACAAATCAAAATTTAACTATGGGATTATAGCTATCTAGTCTTCAACCACATCAGAGACCTGGGAGGGATAAATATATATGATTATACAGGAAGTGCAAGGCCAGCAGCTTTCAAAACTAAGAAATGACATACAACTGGCTGCCTGGACAGTTCCCAATTTCTCTCCATACATTACAGCATCAATCTTCAGCTGTTTGGCCCTGTTTCTCTGACAGACATTAATTGTAAAGCAGGAATTATGAAGGACTTGCCTACTCTGTCTTGGCAGAGCTAGGCTGTCGACTTACCTGCTTCCAAGTTTTGTCCTTTTTGGACATCAGTCTGTCTACAGTTGAGGCAAGGGTGTTTTCTTGCCAAGTGACAGGCTTGCCACTAATACAACCATCTCCAAATGGAGATTCTTCAATGCTCATCATCTACTTGGAGTAGAATAGCATACCTAGAATTCTAAAGCACATCTTTTAGATGCTTTTCATTCTGGAAACATTTCAGAATCTTGTAATGACATGAAGTCACCGTTATGAAAATCAACTACTATTGTACTAGTGAAAGACAGAAGGGCTTCTTAATAGAATTCGTAGTTAATAAAATTAATTTCATGTGAATGGATTCAAGAAAGAAAAAATCATAATCAAACATTTTAATAGGAACAAAGGGAACATCAGTCAACATTTTAAAAGTCCTAAAAAGTGGACACTGTTTTGGGGAATGGCCTTGTACAATTGTTTATCTTTTAAGATTTATTTTTATCCATGTGCACACATGGATATCACATCTCCAGCAGCTGGAGTTATAGGCAATTGTGAGATGCCAGATGTGGGTGCTGGGACTCGAACTCAGGTCCTCTGGAAGGGCAACAGTACTTGGCAGAGCCATCTCCCCCATTTTTTCAGTATGGCTAGTCTTTAGACTTGCGTACCAAAGGAAATGTAGTTATTAAAGTAGTCAGTACTTTAAAATATTAATTTATTCAGTGTCAATTTTTCATCATAACATAATTGCATACAATTTCAAGTTGTATGAATTAAATTATTACTTTAAATATTAATCAATTTTAACATAATAAATCAATAATTAAAATTTGATAAATGTTTTATTATTAATATTTAAAAACATCAGAAATATTTTCAAAGTGTCATTAACAAAATATTACATATGACTTATTATGACTTACTGGTAATTGTATTGATCAGTTTTTAAGTTATTTTTAAGTTACTTTATAGCATGGGCTACAGGTTGGATCTTAAATATTCCCAGAACCTTACATATAAATGCTTGGTTCCTAGCCTATGGTGCTATTGACAGGTAGTGGATCTACTAGGAGATAGAGCCTACTGGACAGAAGTTAAGTCTTTTGGAGAATGGCCTTAAAAAGCATATTGACGACAGGCACTTTCTTCTTGTTGTCTTTCTGTTTCTTGCCTGCCCTGAAGGGAATAGTTTCCCTCTGCTATGTATTTCCATGGCGATGTAACTGTGATACACCATTTTAAATTCCCAAAGAGGGTCTAAATGAATTATCTGATTGAAAATGCCTTGACCCATCATATGGCAATGTTTTGAATGGTGATAACTTAAAATTCAGGTAGAATTGGGTAAATCACACCTGTTGAGAACTACAGGGTCTTTCTGTATTTCATTTTCTTCATCTTAAAATGTTATTATTTTGGTGGATATCCAAGATGGCGGCACCCTGCACGAATGCATTTTGAACATGGGGTGGGGGGATACACAGCTATAACACCACAGAGTTACAAGACACTGAGCAATAATCTGAGTGGTCCAAATCCCCTGGGTTTCACCCAGCGACCCAGGGACCATTAAAAGTCCCTGGGCAGGACTCTCCTCTCCTCTCTTGGACTCTCAGAAAAACAGACCAGCAGAAACCGTGGAAGCTGCTGAATCCGGGAATCATCACCAGGAGAAGGACAGGGTAAGAGCCACTCAAATACCCAGCGAGCAGCTCCGAACCCCAGACAGGGTTACTCACCAGCCTCCTGGGCTCTCAGATTCCACACAGGCTTTCTGACTCCAAGCGGAATATTAGCAGAGCTGTGGGAACGGGATATACTCTCAGCAGAACCACTGTGGCCATGGGACACAGCACGATCTGAGTGGCAGGGTGGCAGCTGGTCCACAGCACTGAGGCGTTTTGGCAGAGGGGTGTTGGACATACATACAGGCCCCTCTATTGTATTTGCAGTCACTGGGAATAACACTGCAGCTAGACAGAGTAGCGGGATACACTTCCAGCAGCAGGTTATGCTGCAGCTCCACTGCAGTGTACCAGAACTTGGAAAACAGTGGCTCCAATTGCCAGTATCCGGTCAGCTCCAGACAGATGTAGGAGGAAAGGTGAGAGTGGCAGAAAGGTGGGCAGCCGGGTTGGAAGGCAGCTTTGATCTCCACAGGGTCCAAGCTCTGGGCAGGTTGTGGGGTTAATATCTGACTCCTTTGCTAGTGATGGCTCTTCCGGAGGGAAACCAGATGTTCAGCATCTATAGTTCCACCCCTGGAGCAGTGAGGTCTTGGCCTGGGAGCACTGCTGAGTGACTCAGCCTAAGAGCTTAGTGCTTAGGACACAGAGGTGCCCTGGGGACCATCTAGACAGGCACAAGCTCATCTGGGCTGGCCCAGCTGGGACAATAATGAACTTGGTACAAGAAATATAGGCGCTGAAGGACCGTAATCACCAGATACAAACAGCCTCCCACTGGGAAACTGTACTCTCTCCCTGTCGGATCCTTTCAGGACTCCAGCTGGCTGACTCAACCTCCAAACTAAGGACCTCCAGAGTCTGTGCTTGGACACCCAGGAACATACCAACAGAGCCACTACATGCTGAATACCCAGCCTGCAACACAGAGAGCTCTGACTTGTTAGCAGTGAAACAATCCCAGGCCATTCCTCATTGCCTGGGAGTGGGCTGCACCAGCTCACAGTGCTTCTGGCTATTAGATGCACATTGACCCTGAAACCTCCTGAGAGCAGCTTAGGAGGACCACGAACATGGTCCTAAAAGTAAGCTTCAGGGGAGCCACAGCCCCACCCAACAGTCTGTGGTGTGCCAACCTGCACCGTCATCTATACGAAAAGCAGTTGGATCCCAGTAACCTATAGGAACACATCCCACCGCAATCCCTCACCTGAGTCCCCAATTGGGACAAAACAGGAAGGGGTGATATCTGGGAGACACACTGAAAACAAAACTCCACACAAGACCCCATCCAGCCTGTGGAAAGCCACAGATCACCAAATTATATGACTTCACCAAAGCACCCCTCTTGGCACCAAGCCCAGAAGGCACCAGGAACAAACAGCTAAGAACAACCAAATGGCTAAAGGTCAGCAAAAGAACAGATCTAATAAAAGTCAGGGAAATATGACTCCAACAAAATGCAGCTATGCTAGCACAAAAAGCCCTGACCACTACACCACAGATGAAACACATGAAAACGATGACAGATCTGTATTCTGGAAAGTGATAGAGTCCTTTCAAGAAGAATTTAAATCTCCGAAGGAATTCAAAGATTCCACAATTTTACAAGCAAAACCAATGGAGAATACAATTAGAGATCTCCAAGCCAAAGTGGCTCAACTTGAACAGTTGGAGCAAATTGGAGCAGGAAACATATAAAACAAATAACATGTTTTGAGACTTGAAACTGGAAGTGGAAGCAGTAAAGAAAACACAGTCACAGATAAGAGTGGAAGTGGAGAATCAAGGGAAGAGAACAGGAACTACAGACATGAGGATCAAAAATAGGATACAAGAGATGGAAGACAGGATCTCAGGTATGGAAGATTTGATGGAAGAAATCAGTACAACAACCAAAGAAAATGAGAAAGCTAAAAAAGTCCTCACCCATAACATCGAAGAAATCAAGGACTCAATGAAAAGTTGGAACCTAAGAATTATAGGCATAGAGGAAAGAGAAGACTTCAGACTCCAAGGTCCAGGAAACACCTTCAACAAAATCATAGAAGAAAACTTCCCAAACCTAAAGAAAGAGATGCCAAAAAAATTCCAAGAGGCATACAGAACACCAAACAGATTAGATCAGAAAAGAAACTCCCCTTGCCACATAATTATTGAAATGCCAAATGTACAGAACAAAGAAAGTATTAAAAGCTGTAAGAGAAAAAGTTCAAGTAACATACAATGGCAGACCCATCAGAATCACACCTGACTTCTCCTCAGAAACTTTAAAAGGCAGAAGGACCTGGACAGATGTCCTACAAGTCCTGAGAGAACACAGGTGCCCAACCAGACTACTATACCCAGCAAAAGTCTCTATCAACATACATGAAGAAAACAAGATATTCCATGACAAAATCAAATTTAAACAGTATCTACCCACAAATCCTGCCCTACAGAAGATCATAGAAGGAAAATTCCAACCCACAGAAGATAACTACACCCAAGAAAACAGAAGAAAGAAAAAAATTCCACTGCAGCTAAACCAAAAGAAACACAGAACCACCACCTACACCAAAATAATAGGAAATAACAACCATGGTCACTAATATCCATCAACATCAATGGACTCAACTCCCCAATAAAAAGACACAGGTTTACAGAGGGGATCCGCAATCAAGACCCGTCTTTTTGCTGCATACAAGAAACACATCTCACTATCAAAGATAGACACTACCTCAGAGTAAAGGGCTGAGAAAAGGTTTTCCAAGCAAATGGACCCAGGAAGCAAGTTGGAGTAGCCATCCTAATATCAAATAAAATAGACTTTCAACTGAAATTAATCAAAAAAGATAGACAAGGGCATTACATACTCATTAAAGGAAATATCCACCAAGAGGACATCTCAATATTGAACATCTATGCCCCAAATACAAAGGCACCTACATTTGTAAAAGAAACGCTTCTAAAACTTAAATCACTCATCAATCCCCACAAATTAGTAGTGGCAGACTTCAAGACCCCACTCACAACAATGGACGGTCATCAAGACAGAAGCCAAACAGAGAAATAATGAGTCTAACAGAGCTCATGAACCAAATGGACCTAACAGATATCTACAAAATATTTCACTTAAACACAAAAGAATACACCTTCTTCTCAGCATCACATGGAACCTTCTCCAAAATCGACCATATAGTCGAACACAAAGCAAGCCTCAACAGATACAAGAAAATTGAAATAACCCCTTGTATCTTATCAGACCACCATGGAAAAAAGCTGGACTTCAACAACAGAAAGCCTACACACACATGAAAATTGAACAACTCTTTACTGGATGACTACTGAGTCAGGGAAGAAATAAAGAAGGAAATCAAAAATTTCTTAAAATCCAACGAAAATGAAGGCACAACATACCGAAACCTATGGGACACAATGAAATCTGTGCTACAAGGAAAGTTCATAGCACTAAGCGCCTTCAAAAAGAAAATTGTGACAGCTCATATTAGCGAATTAACAGCTAAACTGGATGAATTGGAAAAAAAAAAGAAACAAACACTCCCAAGAAGAGTAGAAGGCAGGAAATCATAAACTTAGGGCTGAAATCAACAACTTAGAAACAAAAAGAACGAAGCAAAGAATCAATGAAATCAAGAGTTGGTTCTTTGAGAAAATCAACAAAATAGACAGACCCTTAGCCAAACTAACTAAAAGGCAGAGGGAGAAAACACAAATAAACAAAATGAGAAATGAAAAGGGAGAAATAACAACAGACATTGAGGAAATCAAGAGAATCTTTAGGTCCTACTTTAAAAATCTATTCTCCACCAAATTTGAAAAACTAAGCGAAATAGACAATTTTCTTGATAGATTCCACCTAGCAAAGCTAAATCAAGATCAAGTTAACAGATTAAACAGCCCTAAAATCCCTAAGGAAATAGAAACAGTCATTAAAAATCTCCCAACCAAAAAAAGTCCAGGGACAGATGGTTTCAGCACAGAATTCTACTAGACCTTCAAAGAAGAGCTAATACCAATATTCTTCAAACTCTTCCACAAAAGAGAATCAGAAGGAACATTGCCAAACTCATTCTATGAGGCCATAGTCACCCTGATTCCTAAAACACACAAAGACCCAACAAAAAAAGAGAACTTCAGACCAATCTCCTTCATGAACATAGATGAAAAATACTTAATAAAATACTGGCAAACCAAATCCAAGAACACATCAAAAGTATGATACACCATGATCAAGTAGGCTTCATCCAGGAATTCAGGGATGGTTCAACATATGAAAATCCATCACCATAATTCACCATATAAACAAGTTGGAAGAAAAAAAACCACATGATAATCTCGCTAGATGCTGAAAAAGCATTTGACAAAATCCAACACCCCTTCATGCCAAAGTCCTGGAGAGAACAGGCATACAAGGACCATACCTAGAAATAATAAAGGTGATATACAGCAAGCCAGTAGCCAACATCAAATTAAATGGAGAGAAACTTGAAGCATTTCCTCTAAACTCAGGGATAAGACAAGGATGTCCACTTTTGCCATATCTCTTCAACATAGTACTTGAAGTTCTTGCTAGAGCAATAAGACAGCTAAAGGAGATCAAGAGTATACAAACTGGAAATGAAGAAGTCAAATTATCCCTATTTGCAGACGATATGATAGTATACATAAGCGACCCTAAAAATTCCACCAGAGAACTCTTACAGCTGATAAACACCTTCAGCAAGGTAGCTGGATACAAAATTAATTCAAAAAAATCAGAAGCCCTTCTTTATACAGCACATAAATGGGCTGAGAAAAAAATCAGGGAAACAACACCCTTCACTATAACAATATAAAATACAAAAACAATATAAAATACCTGGGGGTAACTCTAACTAAGCAAGTAAAAAACCTGTATGACAAGAACTTCAAGTCCTTGAAGGAAGAAATTGAAGAGGCCATCAGAAGATTGAAAGATCTCCCATGCTCATGGATAGGTAGGATCAACATAATAAAAATGGCCATCCTACCAAAAGCAATATACAGATTCAATGAAATTCCTATCAAAATACCAACACAATTCTTTATAGACCTGCAAAAAGCAATCCTTAATTTCATATTGAACAACAAAAAACCCAGAATAGCTAAATCAATCCTGTACAATAAAAAAACATTTGGAGGTATCACCATCCCAGACTTCAAGCTGTACTACAGAGCAATAGTAATAAAAACAGCAAGATACTGGTGTATAAACAGACCAGTGGATCAATGGAATCGAATTGAAGACCCAGAAATGAACCCACACACCTATAGACACTTAATTTTTGAAAAAGAAACCAAAACCATGCAATGGAAAAAGGACAGCATCTTCAACAAATGGTGCTCGTCCAACTGGATGTCCACATGTAAAAGAATGAAATTAGACCCATATGTATCACCGTGTACAAAACTTAAGTCCATGTGGATCAAAGACCGTAACATAATGCTGGACACACTAAATCTACTAGAAGAGAAAGTGGGGGAAACCCTCAAACCCATTGGCACAGGTGACAACTTCCTGAACAGAACACCAACAGCTCAGGAACTAAGACCAACAATCTATAAATGGGACCTCATGAAACTGAAAAGCTCTGTAAGGCAAAAGATGCTGTCATTCAAACAAAACGGCAGCCTACAGATTGGGAAAAAAAATCTTCACCAACCCCACATCTGACAGAGGGCTAATGTCCATAATTTACAAAGAACTCAAGAAATTAAATGCCAAGAAACCAAATAATCCCTCAAAAAATGGGTAACAGAGGTAATCAGAGAATTCACAAAGGAGGAACTCCTAATGGCTGAGAGACACTTGAAGAAATGCTCAACATCCTTAATCATCAGAGAAATGCAACTCAAGACAACTCTGAGATTCCATCTCACACCTGTCAGAATGGCTAAGATCAAAAGCTCATATGACAGCACATGTTGGTGAGGTTGTGGAGAAAGTGGAACCCTCCTCCATTGCTGGTGGGAGTACAGGCTTGTACAACCACTATGGAGGTCAGTCTAGCAATATTTTAGAAAACTTGGAATAGCTTTGCCTCAGGACCCAGCCATACCACTTCTGGGTACACATCCAAATGACTTCTCACCAAATCACAAGGAAGTTTCCTCATCTATGTTCATAGCAGCCTTATTTGTAATAGCTAGAAACTGGAAACAACCCAGATGTCCCTCAACCAAAGAATGGATTAAAAACTGTGGTACATCTACACAATGAAATAATACTCAGCTATCAGAAACAACAAAATTATGCAATTTGCAGCCAAATGGATGGAACTAGAGAAGCTCATACTGAGTGAGCTAACCCAGACCCAGAAGGATGCACATGGCATCTATTCACTTATAGTCAAATTTTAGCCATATAGTACAGGATAACTATACTACAATGAATGCACCAAAGGGAACATGAACATAGACTTTTTTTCCTGTCAGTGAGACACTTTGCCCTAGTGGTGCTGCCTTATATGCCCCCAGTTTATGAGGAGGCTCTTGGACCTCATATGACTGCTGAACTGGGGCAGGGGACTGTTATGTAGGGACACTCCACTCCAGAGGAGTGGGATGGAAGGGATAGGGGGTAGAGGGTGGGAGGGTGGGACTGGGAGGGGTGGAAAGAGGATACTATGTGGGAGATGTAACCTGAAGTAATAATTAAAAAAATCCTTGTGCAGATTTTGAAGGAGTATAAATAGAAGTCCCAGAAATATAAAGGAGCTTTTGCTTAGGATTGCTTCTCATTGCTGCTTTGCTTCAAAATACTACAGACAATGTTTTGGTGAAACTGTCTACTGCCAAGACTTCCTGCAGATCATGGCTCAGGACAGTCTGAAGATCATGGCCCCAAGTAGGAATTAAGCAACTGCCATCGCTGTTGGTGCTGATGCTGGAGCCAGGTAACCACTGCCACTGATTGGTGTGTTTATATTGCTGCTGCTACCTATTCCTATATATGCTATATGGCTGATCTTCTGAAATCCTGGTGACTTTCCCCAAAGACTTACAACTAAAGAGGCCTACATCTTCTTCTTCTATTAATATCCTTTTCCTGGACCTCAGGTCAGTTGGTTGGAAGGTAGATAGAGATATTAATATGTGTCAAGCATTCTAAATGTTAATTGGTCCTGTTTGCTGTCTGTTACTTACATTGGTTAAATAAATGCCGAGGCCTGAGATTGGACAAAGACAGAGAAAGGTGGGACTTCCTGAGATTAGAATAGAAGCCTAAGCTTTAGACAGAGGATTAGTTCATTCCAGCCAGGAGCAGGAAGAAGGACACACACCATGGGTTAGAAAAAAGAACCTCATTCCACATGGCCAGGAACATCGACATATCATGGAGAATGGCAGTCCAAGGGGACATATGTATATATGGGGTCATATTTGGGTAATAGAATTACGAGCTAGCTTAGATGGGCTAGGATTGCACAATTCAGGCCAAGGCTTGTTAAAATCCATGTGGTGTCTGTGTGTATTCATTTATAATGGGTGCGTAAAGATTAACAACCACCAAACCAATTAAATATAATATAAATACTGTTAAACGATTTAATTAATTATTTCTACAAATGGCACCCAGCATAATTTAACTAATTTTTTACATTAATAAAGAATAAATAGCTCAAAAATAAAAAAATAAAAAACGTTATTATTGCAAGAATAAAATTGTACATAAAAGAGTTTCAAATATGTCATACTACTTGTACATAAATGATGTATTTAAAGGGCTAATCATTCCATTTAAATAACTATCTGTCTCCATGAGTTGGACATTTCTCATCCTGGATCACCCCTGGTTTATAATCAATTTTTTCGTAATTTTTTCTCAAGGACTAGTTTTCCATATTAGATTTTTTGTTTAATCATTAGAAATATCTTACTTAGATAAACATGTGTTATGTCTGGTACTAGGAAAACAGGGACAGTTAGCTAAAAATCAAGAGTTGCCACTAGTTCAAGAATGAGTTTTACTATTTGGGAGTATTGGAAGACTGCTAGGTCCCTTGATGAAAATGTACCCTTTCCTTTATTCCTCCAGTAAGCTAGCATTTTAAATAGTGAACCAACTGTCTTGTTTTCATGGGACTCAATTTTAACTTTAAAATCTCACATCTGATCAATCCTCCTTCCTGGACAATTCAGGACAGTCATTTACTTTAATTAACTTTTCTAAAATACCTTCATATTTCCCAAACAAGATATTATTATAGAAAAATAAGAATTGGGTGGAATAGAAAAAAAAAGTATAAAGATTTTATATCTGGGTGACACAAGTTACCTTAATTATTGAGGATGAACCATGAGAAAATTTTTTCAGAATTATTTGCATAAAATGAGATAATATATGAGAAAGTGCCTGGCACCAAGGAGAATTCAACCAAAAAATGTCATTTTTATTTGATTGTGTTGCATTGTCTGGCTCTGTAAAACCACTTTATTCCTTGAAATAAATATAAAGTTATAGATAAAAAAATAATTGTTGTCATGGGTAACTAAAATCATCACATGTAAACTAAACAAAGCAAGAAACATAGAAAAGGGCCACTGTCAGGACAAGCAATATATTTATAACAGAGAGTGTTTTTTAATTTTTGTCTTTATCTTATCACTGTCACTCTTTCTATATCCACAAGTTAGAAAAGTAAAGACCAGCTCTACCGAACCATGTTTACATGCTACAACACTTCTAATATTCCCACGGTCTACCAGATGTCTTCCACCACTCACATCAGCAAGAGCACAGATGGTCCTTTAGAGAGCCCTATGATGAGGATGGGGAGCTAAGTGGCAAAAAGAGAGTTTACATATTAGGCCCACTGTTTTTAATTGACCAGTTTGAAAAAGAGAGCTACATTTGAAGAGCTTAATAGCATAGAAAGCTTTTATAATAGGTGACTAGCTGTACCCATGATAGGTACCCCATGGATGTCAAAGTAGGGTCTCCCATGCCAGGAGCTTGAATATCTTTCTTTGACCCCTGTCTGCAGTGGGCAAACATGATGGGGAAGTTTCATCATTAGTATTCATTCTGGTACTACATTCTGGGCCTGGACCTATGTTTTTGTTTTTTTGGTTTTCTTTTAATCTGAGAAGATTCCTTTCCCCAGGCTTCAATCAAGGAAGAACTCCTGGTGAGTAGAGGAAGAAACATGCCAACAAAGAAAATTAAAACAACTAACTATAAAGAGGACAAATTAATTGTGAGTGAGCTAAAACCAATGTGTTTGGGGACAGAATTGTCAAGAATCTCAAGGTAAGAGGAAACAGGATTGAAGCAACATAAGAAAAAATAAAGCCAGATGTTCTCTCTCCCATTGGAAAACTCTTGATATGATTGGAAGGATTTATCTGAGTCGAATAATTCATTAACTTTCATGTGAGTATCCAGAGTATTTTGGAAAAGCTTGGTGATTTTAACTGATTAATACAACCAAATCCACTGAACTGTAAAGGTAAAAACAAGTGGGATAATTTTAGTAATAATGCATACAAATTCTAAACATATATTGACTGTAGAATCAATTTTTTAAAAAATTGTATGTGATAGTTGAGATTTCTGCCCAATTTAATATTTTATAAAGATAAAGTATGTGTAGCCAATGAGCCCTTAAATTTTATATTTGGGCTGGCTTTGAGGCATTGATCCATACACTTAGACACCATTTCAGTAGCCTATAACATGCTGTACAGTGATAAATCTGTTATCATTGGTACTTTGCATGTCACAAAAGGCAATGCTGTGAGCCTCAACCAGGTCTCTAGTGAGAATTTTGGTTTCTTTAAAAAAAAAAACCAAACGGTTATGTTATGTGACTATGTTTTTGTTTTAATTACAGGTGTGGGATATGGGGCTGATTCAGTTCATTCACAGCCATTAACTATTATTGTCTCGTGCTCTAGGAGGAGTGTGATTTTTGCCAGCTGCAGATAGTTTAGTTCTGGGCACTCTGGAGAGGATATAAACGGGAGAGCCCTGAGAAAGTCTATGGCAACGCCTTCTGCTGCTGCTGCCCCTGCTGCTGCTAGTTCCTGCTGGTTCCTGCTGCTGTGTTTTCTATTTCTGGATTGCTGGTTTGCTGGACTGCTGGATATTTTGACAATGAAGATAGAACCTGCCCCAGGAACCCGATGCCCCAGATCACAGGAAGTAGTCTAAAGAGGTCTACATCTTCTTTCTACTTTAACTTTCTCACCTACCTAGTGTTGGGGGGTTGGAAGGGATTAGGGTGGAGAAGGGTGATAGATATAAGAACCAAATAAAGTATCCCAAAAAGTATGCCTAAACACTCTAACTTATCACAATGACTGTCTTGATTGACTATGGAATAAGATCATGACTAGAATAAAAGGTTAGAGTCAATAGCCACAATTTTAAATGAGAATATATACTTCTGTTTCATCTATGTTTATCCAATGCCCAGAAAGCTTAGACATTGTATCAGACAGAATACTCCAATGAGTCCTGAAGTGACAGTCAAGAACACTGACTACATGTATAGAGCACACAGTTAGACCTATCTACCAATAGGCCACAGAACAAATGTTTCTCAAGGGAGAACTGGGGAGATGGTTGGGTATATATTTCCAAACCATCTGCTGAGGTAGGTGTCCATAATGTTTCATAATTTTCCTGGACCTGCAGGAATTTCCAGGTCCAGGAAACTGGAGATGTCTCCCTTTTATTCTGTGCTGTGGCTTTAGCTGTTAGCAATGTGGGAGGAATAAAGCCTGCCTGGAAGGTCAGGGGGGCAGGGGTTCAGCCCCTCCCATCTCAGCTCTGTGACCTTGGATAACTCACTTGGCTTTCCCAAAACTTGGTGTTCCCTCATTTCAATTACAAAGGAGGCTAAAGAAGTTTCTTTGTTGCTATCACCTTCTGTGATGTAACGTAGGTGACATCATTTCAGAAATTTCATATAGACTTGTCTCATAAAGCAAAATGCCCCAATTCTGACTCTTCATTATTTAACATTTTAGAAAAAAAGGCCAATTCCAAGACCTTCAGAAAGTGAACACTTTTTCCTCCACTTGGGATCGCAGCAGAGGTTTATGTGTGTGCATGCCATTTGTCCATCTTCTAAAACTCTTTCTGTAGCACAGGAATTGAAACCCATTAAGAAGGTCCTTCCAGAAGCCACTGGGCTCAGGGTTTCCCCAAGACGAGTCACAGGAATTTGCTGGCTTAACCATAAAGCTCTACCTGATAAATCTCCAAGCTGTGATCAATGTTAACAGCTCCTCCCATTAAAACAACCAAACAACAGAAAACCGTGCACGAGATGGCAACCAGCCTCTGGCCTTCAGCTTGTAAGTTCCCATTCTCTGGCCGGTACACCAACCTTGACCCAGTAGTTTGGAAGTTTAGTCTTTCTCTGACTTGACAGAGCTCAGGCTAAGCCAAGAGGAGTCTGGGAGGCTTTGTGGCTGAGTTGCCAATTTGACTTTTCCACACTGCCTTTAACTGCCTGTTGCAGGCCAGTAGCTTTCACCTTCAAAACTTTCCTCCACATAGATGGTGACCTCGGTTTTAACAATTGTGTGAGTGCCTCTGAATTTTACATCTTATATTCACCCAGGACATGTGTATCAAGGACTTACAACGTGGTACTAATTTGGGTGGAGGGGGATAAACATGAACAGGACTCTGCCACAGGAAGAATCAGGTTCCTAGGAGTCCTGTTTGTGTCTAACTACAGGTTTCTCTTTGTTCCTGCTTATAGAGGTGAGTGACCTAGTGACCACCCGAGACTCACCTGCTCCCTGGTGCCTTCCCACGAGCACGTCAGCTCCCACCATGCAGCCCATTCCCAGGATGCAGACCACGATGCCTATGAAATGCACGGCCTTGTACCGGATCAACAGGAAGAACCAGGAGAGCAGAATCACCACAGGGATCACGAAACAGTCCAGGAGCTAGTGGGAGCATCAAAAGAAACAACAGTGAGAGATTCGGGGATGCTAGGATCCAGAAAACGTTGTGCTCTGTCAGAAAGGCCTTCCCTGGACAGAGTCTGTATGCAGGGCCAGAGAAGAGGCAGTTAAAGCTTCCTCAGACCTAGAAGCAAGACAGCTTTGCTGCTCATTTGATCACTAACATCACCTGAGGCTTGAAAGAGGAGACAATGGCACAGGATTCCTCTCTTGTCACCATGCTGTCTCTCCGCCTCACCAGAGGCAATTGCACCAGCTCTCAGGGATTCATGTCAGGCAGGATCACACCATTTCTTACACTAATACATGCAGTGATATTAAAGGTGAAACAATTATTATTGAGTGAAATGAGTAAGCCTGGATAGGGGTGAATGTCTTCCTTCCCTCTTCTGTGTCCAGCCAGCACTGTTGCCCGTCTTCTTCAGAGCCTTGACAACGTTCCTGGGAACACCTGGGTCATGGGAAAATACCTTGAGTTATTTTACACCATTTCCCCACTTCAGGAGCAGACATGGGAATGAATGAACGGTGAGGAAAGATGCTTTGTTTACAACGTTTTGTAAGTCAATAGAACTTAGAAATATGTACTTACTTTTCTGTAGGCAATTATCTCCCATCCAATACTGAAAATTATTTAATCTGATAATTGTTGTTTCACCTTTAATATCACTGCATGTATTAGTGTAAGAAATAGTGTGATCCTGCCTGACATGAATCCCTGAGAGCTGGTGCAATTGCCTCTGGTGAGGCGGAGAGACAGCATGGTGACAAGAGAGGAATCCTGTGCCAAGAACCAGAGCCCTTGCCCTGGTGACATTGTGCAATCAGATACTTGGGAGGATGTCCTTAGTATGCCCTATGTACTTAGGCTTCTATGTCTGACTAGAGAGACAGCAACCCCATTAGCCCTCTCCGGTGATCAGTGCAAAGCTTAGAGTTGATGCTTAGGAAACTAGTTGGACATGATGGACCACACATGTAATCCAAGTACAGGGGGAATAAGGCGGCCAGATCACGAGTTTGAGGCCAACCTGAGCTACATAGTGAGACCTTGTCTGAAAAACAGAAGAAAGGAGTAAAGATGTGGCTCAGCCAGCATGTTGCTTCCCCAGGATGCACATAGCTCCAGCCCAGCATGAAACAGGTCATGGTAGTGTGTGCTTATGAGCCCAGAGGAAGAAGGACGTGAAGTCCAAGGTCATGCTTAGATACACACTGAGATGGAGGCCAGTCTGAGCTATATGAACTTCTGTCTCAACAACAACAACAACAAATCAGTTTAATAAAAGGAAATACAAAAACAGAAGGAAAAAGAATGTATTTTAAAATATGAGACCCCTGAAGATTATCTGTAAGCCTCCAAATACTCTCGGCTCCCTGGGCCTGAATCTGTCCCTAACACTTTGATAAATCTCCTGAAAATCACTGTCTAATGCTGGGTCTCTCCACTAGGCAAACTGATCTCTCATGGGACTTCAACCTCCATGTTCCAAAAGAAAAATGTGTGATTTGCCTTATTGCTTGTACAAATCCTTGCTAGAATCCTAAGCACGTGACTTTCATCCTGCAGCCACCAGCACAGGGTGGGGATCTCTAACGCTCTTCCACTCCCACTGCCTACCTCCCACTGTCACTCCCATTTTATAAATGCCTAGCATCCATATTAATAGAGCCCTCTCCCAAGTGTACCATCAAAACTGAGCTAGCACTCTCTCCTACTGATAATAAGCCTTTCCTGCTGCCCCAGAGTCTTCTCTCCTGGAGACCCCACCTTCTGAAACGGTTCGCCCAATTCTTGAATTTCTTGTCTCCCTTCCCTTCAGGCACACTTTTATATGTTCCCTCCTCAAGAAAGTCTCTTGGATCTGAAGATGAACTCAGGTACCATACGACAGCTTCCTTGCACATTTTTCTCCTTCATAATGCCAATTGCAGGCCTACTTAATTAATATAGCATTTTTGGCATAATGTCAGACTTATCCACTTACCTGTTTCCAGGATGAAGAATGCTGCTGGGTTCATGAGCAGTAGCCAATAATAGTTACTGAACACACAGATTTCTAATGATCTGAAGCATCAAAATCCAGCTTCAGAGATCAGTAAAGTCTCAGGAAGGTTTGGGTACTCACATGGTATCTCTGAACGTCAACTGGCAGCATAAACAGCACTCAGAATTCCTGCTCTCCCCAAAGATTTTTGTGATGTAAACAGACCCTCATGCCTCTCTATGTATTGGATTTCTCTCTTGCCAAAAGTCAAAGGCACTCAGAGTACCAAATCATCTCCAGGGTTGCTGAAAGATGACAGCTACAGTAAGGAAGCACCATGTGAATGTCATGCCAAGTGGCACCATGAGGACTGGGGGCTGGCATCAGGGGGCACAGCGCCCCTGAAGGAGCCAGAAATGAGCGGTTGCAGTCAGTGGGATTGTTCTGAGCAGCAGTTGCTCCCTGCATAGTTAAATTAACAACGTAAGTTAACGACTTATCTGATGTGGTTATATGCACTGCGTTAGGTTTTATGACTGACTTCAGATGCCATGTAATGAAATTTCAGCTTGCCAGTGAAAATTGTTCACTACACACAATGCAGTCCCTGTTTCATTTTTCTTTTTGGAAATTAAAACTGATTTGGATTAGGATGAAATATTTCACTGTTTGCTATACAGTTGGGATTGTATCTGGCTGAAAGGAATCTTCCCACAGAGCTGAAAGGCTTCCATTCCTGGAAAATTGAGGGCAGTCTAGCACATCACCCAGGCTTTGAGAAGGGCAGAAGTGAGTCTTTTTGCCTCTCATCATCACTGGAAACACTTTGTGAGCCCTGGGATCTGTTGCCTCTTGGTTTGGGTATGAAAACTCTTGTGTAGAGAGAATCTCTTCTGTATGTGTAGAAGGTTCACCTGTCAATAAAAAGCTGATTGGCCTACAGCTGAGGCAGGAAATAAAAGGGAGGAGTTCTAGTTGGAAGAAAGGATTCTAGGATAGAATCAGGCAGGAAGAATTTGCCCTATAACCCTGAGGGAGGATAGACACATAAAACCTGAGCAGAGGTAACCAGCCATGTGGCAAAAATACAATAGAATAAAAGGAGTGTTAAAGTTATGAGCTAGTCGGGGAATGAGCCAAAGCTATATGGCATAGGTGTTTGTAAATATAATAAAGTCTCAGAGTGGTTATTTCTGGGAATAGGGGCATGGGTGAAAACACTGGAGCTTACAGAGAACACCCTTCTACACCCTTGTTTATAAGTATCAAGTGGTTCCAAGGAAGAAACACGTTTAGAAAGAAGAAAAGAGAAATAAGAATGTCATCAATCCAGGGCTCATACGATGCTTGTTTAAGAGAAATTTGGTGCTTGGCATGGAGTGGGACTCAGTACATGGTGCTTGAATGAGAAACACATCCCGGACTTCCAGAGAGAGCATGAGAGGTAATCCAGGTCATTGGTGGTATTTGGAGCTCAGCTTCAATTCTTCTTTTTGCACGACTCTGAAGAAAGTTAGCACTCCTGCCTTTTCTCTTAAAGCAGTACTACGCATTCGCCAACGCTGTTCTAGAGTAGCGTCTCCCCAGTGTTGAGGCACCAAGATCTAGTTTGAAAGCTGGCCACTTGCAAGTTACATCCAAGGAGAGTGAGACACCAAAGGTCACACAATATCTGATAACAAAAGTGGTTATGAGTAATGATGCTTTTGAACAATATTTCATTTGCAATTGATGATAACTATATTGAGCTACTACAGGTAAGTTCTTGCCCATGGTGTCTGCCACTACAGATCAGAAGCTGTTTGGCAGCCCACTAATTGGTTATTAGGTTATTAGATTTTAGTGACTTTTTTGTTGCCTCTGGCATAACTTCTTAGCAAAGATTTTGCTCAGATCATAAAACTGAGGGACATTATAACAGCTGTCCAGTACTGGGACTGTTAAATAAGAAAATATAAACAAGCTTACCTCTAATTCTATTACTATAAAGCTTATATGAATTACCTTTCAAATGAATACTTTTCATATTCTTTACATATTTTGGAGGGATTTGAGCTTGTAATTATTGCTCTCCCTGAAAGCTTGGAGAAGTACAGGTAAAAAGATCAAACTTGCTTCAGCTTAAACTGAGTCAGATTTAAACCAAAATCCTCAAAGATGAAAGATTCATGTTTATTTCATGGTTTCAAAGACCAGTAAATGTTTCATCATTTTTAAATGGGAAAGCAAGGCCTACAGGAAAATAATTTTAAATTGTTAGCAACATGAATAAAAACAAAAGGAGGGTCTATAGAGATGGCTCTGCAGTTTACGAGCACTGACTGCTCTTCCAAAGGATCTGGGTTTGAAAGACCCCTGGCTAAGCATGCCTATTTGTTAAGTTGCCATTTTTGCCATGCTGTTGCTTGTTACGGAATGGGGACCTTCCATGCTGGGCAAGGCCCAGCAAAAGACAAGATATCTGTTGCTCGGGGACTTTCCATGCTGGGCGAGACCCAGCAAAGACAGGATATCTGTGGTCAGACACTTGGGGGCTGACTCACTAACAATAGAAAAGTAGCTTTAACAGAACGTCCAGTGTGCTAACGGCAGCCTTATCAGAAAGTCCAGAGTGTGCTAACGGTAGCCTTGTCTGATTTCAGAAATGCCAAGCTTGTCCCTAACCTGAATCCATGGCCTCATTTAAATCGACCAATGAGAACCCTGTAACCATGCATCTGCTTCTGTAAGCCCACTTCTTGCCACCCCAATCCTATATAATCAACCCTTACCCTAGCCCGGCACGCACAGTCACCCGAAGGCTGTAGCATCCGCAGGTGCCTGTGTGAACAATAAAGTTGCCTCTTGCACTTGCATCTGGTGGTCTCGGTCTCTGTTCTTGGACGCTGGGCCCCAGGGGCAGTGTCCCCATTTCGGGGGTCTTTCAGGTTCAAATCCCAGCACCCACATGGCTGTTCACAGCTGTATGTAATTGCCAGGCATGGTGGCGCATGCCTTTAATCCCAGCACTTGGGAGGCAGAGGCAGGCAGATGGATCTCTGGAGTTCAAGGCCAGCCTGGTCTACAAAGTGAGTCCAGGACAGCCAAGGATACACAGATAAACCCTGTCTTAAAAAACCAAAAAAAAAAAAAAAAAACAGACAAACAAAAAACAAAAGGAAACAGGTTCTTTAACTAAAACAATTATTTCATTAAGAAATGCAAAACTAAGAGTCCAATAGGAAAATAGATCTTCCCCATTAGACTTTCAACATGATAGTCTTCCCTTGGTGCAAAACTGATTTTCATGTGTTCTCCAGTAATAACTACTAACAAAGGTTTTGTTGTTGTTGTTTGTTTGTTTTTAGAGGCAATGAATCTTATCCCCTTGCTTGGGATAGGGGGATAGGATAAGGAATTAGATTTCTTTAAGTTTATTTTTCTATTCAAGAAGAAATTATAAAGATCCCAACCCCAAAAGATAAATAACCATTATTTTATGACCATGTTACACTCTGAAGAAAATCTCAAAGAATAGAAAAAGCACTTTGGAGCTGCACATGATGGCAAAAACCTATATCAGAGCACTCAGGAGTTAGAGGCAGGGGCATCATGAGTTCAGGTTAGCCTTGGGGCACAGGAAGACCTGTCTCAGAAAACAAAACAACCCAAACAAAGAAAAAACATAAAACACTACAAAAGTCATTCATTGCTCTTGAATTTACACAGCAGCTTCCTCCCTTAAGGATTTAAACTAATTTACTCCCCTTGCACCATAAGGCCTCATTCCAGAGGGATTGGGACCTCTTATCTGACTTTGTTGATTGACAGTAGTGAAGACAGATTCTTCAAAGTCATGGAGACAGCCCAAGGTTGTTGTTTGCACCCTGCAGTTTTCAACATTTACTGAGGGTTTCTTTGTTTTCACTTATGGTTTGTAAAGGACCTATTAAGGGAGCAATGGATGATCTCATGTTTTTTTTTTTTTTAAAGTAAGAAACTGGAGTTCTAGCAGTAGAGCCAATTAGTGTTAGAATTGGGCAATAAAATACCAGTTTCTAGACGCTTAGGTCAGGATTCAAGTGCAAGTTACAGCTGTGTTGACATTGCTTTTGGGATAACAGAATGTGCGTGGGTGTTTGTGTGTATGTGTGCATGTATACGTGTGTATGTGTGTGTATATATATGCATGTATACGTGTGTATATGTGTGTGTATATATATATATATATATACATGTATACGTGTGTATGTGTGTATTGCAACAGCATTTAACTTTCCTCTCTCTACTATCTTTCTCATTTCCACCAATTACTGACTATCTTTACTCTGTATCCTTGCCTGCAGTCTTTAATCATGCTCGGTTATATGTCCATACATACAAACACACACACACACACACACACACACACACACACACACACACACACACACACACACACACACCAATCTCTTCCTGTTATCTATTCAAGTTTCTCTCTTCTCTTCTATGCTACCTCCATTTGCCTGTGTTCCGCACACCACCCTGCAGTCCACTTCAGATACCTACACTTCTGATAGGAACATTTACATGGGTGAGACCTGGCTTTCTCTTACAATTATACCAGATACTTAAGGTCCTTTCAAGATATATGCTAGCACACTGAAGTCCCAGAGTGGTGATGTGGGGAGAACAGACAGAAGCAGGGTGAGCAAGTGCTTTGGCCTTATGCCTGTAGAAGATGAATGCCAGCTACTTCTTCATCCTGGGAAACTCCAAGAAGAAGTCCTAGCTGCCCAAGAGAACCCCGTCTCTTCCTGTGCCTCCTGGGTTCCTTCCTAATGAGCATGCTTCAGCATGGTTCCATAGCATTCCTGCTCAATCCTAGTCCACAGCCATAGTTAGACTGCCCATGTACCCATGAGCACAGGGATCCTGAATCTTCACTGTGGTCTGCTGCTCTGACACTGTGTACATTTTTGTTTAAGTTTTTTATTGTCTATTATTTGTTTCATACATGTTAAGATCTGTTTTAGGATACGCTGAGAACAAACAAGCCATCCAGAGAAGCAGATAGGCTGACTACAGATCTTCACCACTACCTCCTCTCTTCCACATCCAAACCCCAAGTCTCACCCCCAGCTCTGTAGCAGACTGCATGCTATGACCCCACTCCTAACCCATCTCCATTCCTATGTGTCAGCTCCCAATAGATAGAAACACATTTTACCCAGTGGCCACATCTATCAGGATTCCAGAATTCTCTATCAGGCAATACACACCTACCACACTCTGAGAACCAAAGAGGGCAACAGAATCCAAGGCACAAAATACCTACCCAATAAAGACTAGACCAGATATAACCTAGAATTACAATCTTCCCAAACCCAGGTACTCAAACACCAGCATAAAAACACAACCAATACTAGCCAAGGCAAAAAGTCTCCATTGGAGCCCAGGAACACTTCTCCAGTAAGTCTTAAGAATTGCAACATAGCCAAAGCACAAGAAAAAGATCTTAAAATAGTCTTTATGAATATGATAGAAGTCCGTAAGGAGGAAATGACTAAATAAATCCCTTAAAGAAATCTGTGAAAACACAAACAAGTAGAAGGAAATGAATAAAACAGTTCAAGACCTGAAAGTGGAAAGAGAATCAATAAAGAAAACCCAAAATGAGGGAAATCTGGAAACAAAATTTAGGAACTCAAATAGGAACTTCAGAGGCAAGCCTCACTCACAGGATACAAGAGATGGAAGAGAGAATCTAAGGCATTGAAGACACTAGAGAAGAAATGGACACCTCTGTCAAAGAAAATGTTAGACCTTAAAAAAAAAAAAATCCTAGCATAAAACAACCAGGAACTCTAGGACACTCTGAAAAGAGAAAATGTAAGGATGATAGGACTATACAAAGGAGGAAAAACAAAGGATTACACAAAGATTAAAAAATATTTTCATTAAAATCATAGAAGAAAATTTCCATACCCTGAAGGAGATGTTTATCATGGTACAAGGAACACACAGAAAACCAAATAGACTGGACCAAAAAAAGAAATTCTCCTCAACACATAATAATCAAAACACTAGATGTAGAGAACAAAGAAAGAATATTAAAAACTACAAAGGAAAAGACTAGGTAATATATAAAGACAGACCAATTAGAATAACGCCTAAAACAAGCAAACAAAAAAACAAACAACCCATATCAACACAATGGCTCCTAGTGACATCCTGCTATGCTCATAGATCAGCATCTTTCTTATCCATCACCAGAGAAGCTTCTTCCTGCAGCAGATAGGAACAAACACAGAGACCCACAGCCAGACATTATGCAGAGTTTAAGAACCTTAGGACACTCAGTCCAAAACGGGATGTCTCCATCAAATCACTCCCTCAGAGCTCAGGGAAACCCTGAGTGAAAAAAAGAGT
This sequence comes from Lophiomys imhausi, assembly GCA_907164525.1. Classification (NCBI taxonomy): domain Eukaryota; kingdom Metazoa; phylum Chordata; class Mammalia; order Rodentia; family Muridae; genus Lophiomys; species Lophiomys imhausi. Next base: position 733,165 of record CAJQZJ010004824.1, read on the forward strand.
CAAAAGAAGTGTAAGAACTAGAGGGGACGGAGGACATCAAGAATACAAGATACTCTAAATCAACATGATCAGAGTTCATATGAACTTGCAGATTGAGGCAACATGCACAGGAACCTGCAGCTGTCTGTACTAAATGGGTCCTAGAGCTGAAAGGAGATGTGGACACATACTCCCATCCCTAACTGTTACCAAACTTTTTAATATTATTATTATTATGTATTTATTAACAATATTCAATTATAACAAATACCAACAAGTTCTTGACTATTAACCCTACAAATTCCTACAACCCCTTTAACCTAACCACTAAACCAATTGATAATTATTTTCCTAACCTTTTAGAAGGATACAGTCTCTGGGGCAGGTCCTCACTCGTCAGGAACACAGTGTCTGTGGTAAACCCTTAACATACTTAGTAGTCCTTTTTTCTGGAATATCTCCGATGTAGATCCGTCAGGGTAAATTGCAGTCTCACCTTAAATAAGGCTTGATGCTTTCTTCTCTCTGGGAGACCCCAGCCGTCTGTAGGCCAACTTATTTCTTTCTCATCAGCAACTCTGACACTCTGCCTCAGTCCTTACAGCCAGTCAGAGTTTGGAGAGATCAAACCCCTCTAGGCAAAAGCTGAGCCACAGGGTTTAGTCCTTGGCCTTTTGCTGTCTTGCTGAGGCTTTCTTTGCTCACCAGCTTCTTTCTGCCTCAGGGAGATCTGGCCATCAACTGATGGCCAGCACTTTTTTTAGCAGGACTCTAGGAGCTCTCTAACATCAGGGGCCTCTCTTTTTGATGGGGCTCCATGTACTGTCCTTAAATAGGAGGAACTCTGTTTCAGTTTAATTTGGGCTCCGCCCACAGCAGCTGAAAACAATGCCAGGCCAAATACTTTGTTTCTTAGTCCATTAAGCCTCCTGTTTATTTCCTGTTTTCACCTGACTTCACTCTTGTTTTTCCACAAGCTGATAAGCTAATCACTCACAGCCATGTTGATCTTCATTCCCCGAATCGAGAGACTGTATCAGAAACCCCTAAATATTTTCTAAATCTAATTCCCTACACCTAACCCCAACTATCTCCAATTGACAGCCACTTGCAAATGAAAAATTAGTTTTTCCCAAGGGAATTTCACTGGGGAAACAAACTACTCTTAAGGAAAGACTACATGACCAGCAGTAGATGGCCAACAGAAAATGAACTCAATGGCATCTTTTGCGATTTTCATAATGTTCAAGTTTTCTCTTTCTTTCTGTTTTGATTATATCTTATGTTTTATTTTTTAATATTTTGATTTTGTTTTTATATTCTTCTCTCTTCATCCTATATGTCCTTTGTGTATGTATTATGGCTTTCAGTTTAGTGTTTTTTTCCTTTATTTTTTATTTCTTCAAGTTAAATCTCAATAGCAGTCCCCTCCCTATTCCCCCTCCAGTCCCACCCTCCCACCCTCAAACCCCCATCCTCTTCCCTTTTTTTTTTCTTTTAAGTTTAAGATATATCTTATGTCCCCCTACAGTTTCCCCTTTCAGTCCAACAAATGGCTCTTTCTCTTATAATAATAAATACAATACAAAACAACAGAGGTAATTAGGCCACAGTTATGAGGGTTATATGGCTTAGCATACATTCCCAATGTCCAGTCCATATGTATTTGGTACTTGACTTTAACATTCTACTATCTAACCATCTCCATGAGTTTTAAGTTCTATATCTGACTCAGCTTTCATACTAACTTGCAAAACAATTTTATATTTTTGGTTGTGAGCCTAGCCTTTAACGGCTGAGCCATCTCTCCAGCCCGCAACACAATTTTAAAGTACCATCTTAGATCTATAACACTCTCTTGACTCCTAAAACTCAAAATTTAATTATGAGACTCTAGCTATCTGTTCTTCAACCACCTCAGAGACCTGAGAGGGATAAATATATCTGATTTTATAGGAAGTAAAGGACCTCCAGCTTCCAAAACTAAGAAAGGACATACCAGTGGCTGCCTGGACAGTTCCCATTTTCTCTCCTTACATTACAGCATGGATCTACAGTCATTTGGCCCTGTTTCTCTGACAGACATTGATTGTAGAGCAGGGGTTATGAAGGACTTACCTACCCTGTCTTGGCAGAGCTAGGCTGTAGACTTACCTGCTTCCAGGTTTTGTCCTTTTTGGACAGCAGTCTGATTACAGTTGAAGCAAGGGGCTTTTCCTACCAAGAGATAGGCTTGCGACTAATTCAATCATCTCTCACTGGAGATTCTTTGATGCTCATCTTCTACTTGGAGGAGAATAGGGGGTGCTGTCAGGAGTTGATATGTCTTGATACAAAAAAATCTAAAGTTACAAAAACATCTTTGAATGACATATTCTGCAGATCTCTTAAGGTTCTTGAAAAGGCCCTGTCTATGCCTTATATTAGGGTAAGCAGATGTTGCTGGTCTTATAGCAGGTTTATTTCTGATTAGTGTAGAAAGTAGCTATAATAGGCTGTCATAGTACCTAACAGAATGACCGGCGTGCATACCCATTAGTTTGCATTTCTTAATTATCCTAAACAGTTTATGACAGTTAGTAGTAAAAGGCCGAAACATCACATTTCATTTTTTTTCTTTACCTCCTAACCCTTCCGTCCCATTTCTCTGGGGTGAGGTGTCCTTATATAACAGTCTCTCATCTCAGTTGAGAGGTCGTATGAGGGCCAAGAGCCTCTTCATTCATTGGGGATCTACGAAGCAGTACCATCAGTGAAAAGTGTCTCGTTGTCTGGGAGAGAGAACTACTAAACAAACAAATCAATAAGCATACAATAGATAAAAAATACTAAAAAATAGAAAAAAATATAACTAATATATAAAAAATAAATAAAAAATAAAAATTAAAAATAAGAAGTCTATGTCCAAGTTCCCTTTGGTGTGTTAGTTGTAGTACTGATACCTTCTACTATATAGCTAAAATCCTACTATAAGTGAATAGATGCCATATGTGTCCTTCTGGGACTGGGTTAGTTCACTCAGGATGAGCTTTTCTAGTTCCATCCATTTGGCTGCAAATTGCATAATTTCATTGTTCCTGAGAGCTGAATAATATTCCATTGTGTAGATGTACCACAGTTTTTTAACCCATTCTTCGGTTGAGGGACATCTGGGTTGTTTCCAGTTTCTAGCTATTACAAATAAGGCTGCTATAAACATAGATGAGGAAACTTCCTTATGATTCCGTGAAGAGGCATTTGGGTGTATACCCAGAAGTGGTATGGCTGGGTCCTGAGGCCAAGCTATTCCAAGTTTTTTAAGATATCGCCATACTGACCTCCAAAGTGCTTGCACAAGCCTGCACTCCCACCAGCAATGGAGTAGGGTACCCTTTTCTCCACACCCTCGCCAGCATGTGCTGTCATTTGAGTTTTGATCTTAGTCGTTCTGACAGGTGTGAGATGGAATCTCAGAGTGGTCTTGAGTTGCATTTCTCTGATGATTAAGGATGTTGAGCATTTCTTCAAGTGTCTCTCAGCCATTAGGGATTCCTCCTTTGTGAATTCTCTATTTAGCTCTGTCCCCCATTTTTTGATTGGATTATTTAGTTTCTTGGCATTTAATTTCTTGAGTTCTTTGTAGATTTTGGATATTAGCCCTCTGTCAGATGTGGGGCTGGTGAAGATTTTCTCCCAGTCTGTAGGCTGCCGTTTTGTTCAAATGACAGTGTCCTTTGCCTTACAGAAGCTTTTCAGTTTCATGAGGTCCCATTTATTGATTGTTGATCTCAAGTCCTGAGCTGTTGGTGTTCTGTTCAGGAAGTTGTTGCCTGTACCAATTAGTTCAAGGGTTTCTCCCACTTTATCTTCTAGTAGATTTAGTGTGACCGTCTTCATGTTAAGGTCTTTAATTCACTTGGACTTAAGTTTTGTACAAGGTGATAATTATGGGTCTAATTTCATTCTTTCACAAGTGGACATCAAGTTTGACCAGCACAATTTATTGAAGATGCGGTCCTTCTTCCATTGTGCCGTTTTGGCTTCTTTGTCAAAAATTAGGTGGCCATAAGTGTGTGGATCTATTTCTGGATCTTCAATTCGATTCCGTTGATCTACTGGTCTGTTTCTATACCAATACCACGCTGTTTTTACAACTATTGCTCTGTAGTACAGCTTGAAATCTGGGATGGTAATACCACCAGATGTTTTTTTATTGTACAGGATTGATTTAGCTATTCTGGGCTTTTTGTTGTTCCATATGAAATTGAGAATAGCTCTTTCCAAGTCTATAAAGCATTGTGTTGGTATTTTGATAGGAATTGCATTGAATCTATATATTGCTTTTGGTATGATGGCCATTTTTATTATGTTGATCCTACCTATCCATGAGCATGAGAGATCTTTCCATCTTCTAAAGGCCTCTTCAATTTCTTTCTTCAAGGGCTTGAAGTTCTTGTTGTACAGGTCCTTTACTTGCTTGGTTAGAGTTACCCCCAGGTATTTTATGTTGTTTGTGGCTATTGTGAAGGGGTTTGTTTCCCTTATTTCTTTCTCCGCCCATTTGTTTGATGTATAAAGAAGGGCTTCTGATTTTTTTGAATTAATTTTGTATCCAGCCACTTTGCTGAAGGTGGTTATCAGCTGTAAGAGTTCTCTGGTGGAATTTTTGGGGTCGCTTATGTATACTATCATATCATCTGCAAATAGGGATAATTTGACTTCTTCGTTTCCGATGTTTATCCCCTTGATCTCCTTTAGTTGTCTTATTGCTCTAGCAAGAACTTCAAGTACTATATTGAAGAGATATGGTGAAAGTGGACATCCTTGTCTTGTCCCTGAGTTTAGAAGAAATCCTTCAAGTTTCTCTCCATTTATTTTGATGTTGGCCACTGGCCTGCTATATATTGCCTTTATTATTTCTAGGTACGGCCCTTGTATTCCCGTTCTCTCCAGAACTTTTAGCATGAAGGGGTGTTGGATTTTGTCAAATGCTTTTTCTGCATCTAGCGAGATTATCATGTGTTTTTTTTCTTTCTTCTTGTTTATATGGTGAATGACGTTGATAGACTTTTGTATGTTGAACCATCCCTGCATTACTGGGATGAAGCCTACTTGATCATGGTGTATGATACTTTTGATGTGTTCTTGAATTCGGTTTGCTAGTATTTTATTAAGTATTTTTGCATCTATGTTCATGTGGGAGATTGGTCTGAAGTTCTCTTTCTTTGTTGGGTCTTTGTGGGGTTTAGGAACCAGGGTGACTGTGGCCTCATAGAATGAGTTTGGCAATGTTCTTTCAGATTCTATTTTGTGAAAGAGTTTGAAAAGTATTGGTGTTAGCTCCTCTTTGAAGGTCTGGTAGAATTCTGTGCTAAAGCCATCTGGCCCCTGGCTTTTTTTGGTTGGGAGATTTTTAATGACTGTTTCTATTTCCTTAGGGGTTATAGGGCTGTTTAATCTGTTTATCTGATCTTGATTTAGCTTTGGTAGGTGGAATCTATCAAGAAAATTGTCCATTTCACTTAAGTTTTCAAATTTGGTGGAGTATAGATTTTTAAAGTAGGATCCAAATATTCTCTGGATTTCCTCAATGTCTGTTGTTATTTCTCCCTTTTCATTTCTGATTTTATTGATTTATGTTTTCTCCCTCTGTCTTTTAGTTAATTTGGCTAAGGGTCTGTCTATTTTGTTGATTTTCTTGAAGAACCAACTCTTGGTTTCATTGATTCTTTGTATAGATCTTTTTGTTTCTAAGTTGTTGATTTCAGCCCTAAGTTTGATGATCTCCTGCCTTCTGCTCCTCTTGGGAGTGTTTGCCTCTTTTTTTTCCAATTCACCCAGTTTAGCTGTTAATTCGCTAATATGAGCTGTCACAATTTTCTTTTTGAAGGCACTCAGTGCTATGAACTTTCCTCGTAGCACAACTTTCATTGTGTCCTATAGGTTTGGGTATGTTGTGTCTTCATTTTCGTTGGATTTTAAGAAGTCTTTGATTTCCTTCTTTATTTCTTCCCTGACCCAGTGGTCCTCTAGTAAAGAGTTGTTCAATTTCCATGTGAGTGTAGACTTTCTGTTGATTCTTTTGCTATTGAAGTCCAGCTTTATTCCATGGTGGTCTGATGAGAAACAAGGGGTTATTTCAATTTTCTTGTATCTGTTGAGGCTATCTTTGTATCCAACTATATGGTCGATTTTGGAGAAGGTTCCATGAGGTGCTGAGAAGAAGGTGTATTCTTTTGTGTTTGGGTGAAACGTTCTGTAGATATCTGTTAGGCCCATTTGGTTCATGATCTCTGTTAGACTCATTATTTCTCTGTTTGGCTTCTGTCTTGATGATCTGTCCATAGTTGTGAGTCGGGTGTTGAAGTCTCCCACTATTAAAGTGTTTGGATCAATGTGCGATTTAAGTTTTAGAAGCGTTTCTTTTATAAATGTAGGTGCCTTTGTATTTAGGGCATAGATGTTCAATATTGAGATGACCTCTTGGTGGATATTTCCTTTAATGAGTATGTAATGCCCTTCTCTGTCTTTTTTTATTAACTTCAATTGGAAGTCTATTTTGTTTGATATTAGGGTGGCTACTCCAGCTTGTTTCCTGGGTCCATTTGCTTGGAAAACCTTTTCCCAGCCCTTTACTCTGAGATAGTGTTTATCTTCAATAGTGAAGTGTGTTTCTTGTATACAGCAAAAAGATGGGTCTTGTTTACGGATCCAGTCTGTAAGTCTGTGTCTTTTTATTGGGGAGTTTAGTCCATTGATGTTGATGGATATTAGTGACCAGGGGTTGTTATTTCCCATTATTTTGGTATAGCTGGCTGTCTTGTGTTTCTTTTTGTTTAGTTGCTGTGGAGGTTTCTATTTCCTCTGTTTTCTTGGGTGTAGTTATCTTCTCTGTGTTGGAATTTTCCTTCTAGGATCTTCTGTAGGGCTGGGTTTGTGAGGAGATATTGTTTGAATATGATTTTGTCATGGAACCCTGTCATGTCTCCTTCTATGTTGATAGAGAGTTTTGCTGGGTATAGTGTCTGGCTGGGCACCTATGTTCTCTCAGGGCTTGTAGGACATCCGTCCAGGCCCTTCTAGCTTTTAAAGTTTCTGAGGAGAAGTCAGGTGTGATTCTGATGGGTCTGCCATTGTATGTGACTTGGCCTTTTTCTCTTACAGCTTTTAATATCCTTTCTTTGTTCTCTGCATTTGGAGTTTCTATTATTATGTGGCGAGAGGAGTTTCTTTTCTGATATAATCTGTTTAGTGTTCTGTAAGCCTCTTGGATTTTTACTGGCATCTCTTTCTTTAGGTTTGGGAAGTTTTCTTCTATGATTTTGTTGAATATATTTCCTGGACCATGGAATTGGGAGTCTTCTCTTTCCTCTATGTCTATAATTTTTAGGTTCCGTCTTTTCATTGAGTCCTTGATTTCTTGGATGTTGTGGGTGAGAGATTTTTTAGCTTTCTCATTTTCTTTGGTTGTTGTATTGATTTCTTCCATCGAATCTTCCATGCCTGAGATCCTGTCTTCCATCTCTTGCATCCTATTTTTCATATTCACAATCGTAGCTCCTATTCTCTTCTCTTGATTCTCCATTTCCTCTTTTAACTCTGACTGTGTTTTCTTTATTGTTTCCATTTCTATTTTCATGTCTTGAATGGTATTGTTCATTTTGTACATTTCCTTCTCCAGTTTGCTTATTTTTGCCTGGAAATCTTTCATTGTTTTGTCCTTTTCCTGTTCAAGCTGAGTCACCTTGGCTTGGAGCTCTTTAATGGTGTTATTCGTTGTTTTGACTTGTAAAATTGTGGCTTCTTTGAATTCCTTCATAGTTTTAAGTTCTTGTTGAAGGGACTCTATCACTTTCCATAATGTAGAATTGTCATCGTTTTCATGTGTTTCAGTTGTGGTGAGGTGGTTTGGGCTGGACGGAATAGCGTTGCTTTCTTTTGTTGGAGACATTTCGCTCTTTTTTTTTTTTTTTTTTTTTTTGTCTGGGGCCTCTGGTCATGTGAAATTTTTTTGCTGTCTTCTGGACCTGGGTCCAAAGGGGCCCTTTGGTATAGGATTCAAGTTGCCTTACTCTACCCCTATAAGGTGAGTCATTCAGCCCCGCCTCCCAGGTGAAGACCTAACTAATCCAGGTGGCGGAGCTGTGTACAAGTAAGCTCTGGTTCCCCGCCTGAAGGGCCCGTACTAGTACAAAAGTCCGATATATGACAGTTTCACATATCTCGCAGTTTGCCTGGGGTTGGTTCCTGTAGCGGGTAAATCTGCAGTTCAGCTCCAATAGCCTTGCCGCTCTGTGGCTTGTAAACTGGTCAGTTTCATCACAGAGTGCGATCTGCAGTCTAAAGGCACTTCGCAGCAGAGCTGCGCTCACTTCCAAGGGACACAACCTTTGGCCAGATAGTTGGATCTTCTGTGTGAGACCTGGGAGTGCCCAGCAGGTTGGGGATTATCTCTGCGTGGTTTCTGAATCTGCCAGATGGGTATTAGGTTGGAACTTACCTGGAGTCTCTCCTTTTGGGGGATGGGTGATCCCAATTCACGGGTCCAGGGGCTTCCTTGCGTGTCTGAGAGTGGGAAGGAGAGTCCTGCCCAGGGATCTTCCGTGGTCCCTGTGTAGCTGGGTGAGATTTAGAGGGGGTCGTGTCCTTTGTACAGCGTCCTGCAATACTTGCCACCTTGTGACTGTTAACCCCGAAATCAAAATACATCCGTGCAGGCCGCCGCCAACTTGGATCCCCTCAGTTTAGTGTTTTAATGGCATTCCTGTGAGTGCAAATGAGTGGGTCTCTGCATCTGTTTCTTGTGTCTTTTCCTTTGAATCTTTCCCTTCTGTTTGCTTGTTTTTTCCTATTCTGATGACTTTTTGTTTTATAATTATATTATATTATACTATTTTATGTTATATTATATTATATCTTATTTTATTATTATTACTTAGAATCCTGTTTTTTTTTTTTTTAATGAGAGACAGAAAGTGGGTCCAGGGGAGGAAGGAAGCACCTGGGGGGTAATGAGGGAAACCATAATCAGGATATGGTATACTCACTGGTAGAACAGTTGCTTATTCCATTTAATGTCCCAAGTTTTATCCATAGAATTAGGGGAGAAAATAGCTATTTTAGAGCCACATAATGCCCTGATTTCCACAGCATTATGTTGCCTTCATTACTGAAGATTTATGTCTTCTAAGGCAAACTGATTTTTGTTATTCACTGTTTTCAGAGTTACCTATTCTCATCTGTTTGGGTTTTTTTTTTTCCTTAGATAAAATTATATTCTTATTTTCAAATCTCTAACCCCTAATTTAAATCACTGATGACTTCAAAAAGCCCTGACAACAGTCACTATCTCATTATTAATTATAAAATGAGGTATTTGAGGGAAAAAAAAATCAATGTCTTTTTCTCAAACTGTTGTAGAACGTAAAATGAAGTTTTGGTTTTGGATATTTGTGTTTGTTGTAGTTGTTAAGAAGTATCAATTGGCTGAAAATCATGTTTTTAAGAAGATCCCAATGACACTGATGTCAGAAAAAACATCACAGAGGGTTTATTGTTGCATGAAACAAATCAGAAAAAAAATTATAACAATTAAGTGTTATATTTTTAGCCTATTGTTGATTTTGATTATGCAATGCTTTATCAAATAATCCAGATTACACATCAATGTTTTACTTATTTATTGCTTCTTTTACTGTTTTAGATTATCACATAATTATTTCATTTCTCCCTTCCCTTTTCACCCTTCAAACCTCCCACATACCCCTTCTTGATCTTTTTTATTTTCAAATTCCAGGCCTCTTTTTAATTAATTGTTGTTACATGTATATACTTATATATTCCTAAATACAACCTGTTCAGTCTGTATAACCAATTGATGTGCTCTTCCCCAGGGAAGACTGTTTCTCCAATCCCAGAATTCCTTAGTTGCCTGTAGTTCTTTGCATAGGTCTGAGGTCTCCTAGGCTTTTCTGCTCCTGTCCCTGTGAGCATGTCTATTGTTGTCCTTGTTCAGCTTATGTTGGTGAGACTTTATGAGTGTAGCTTCTAACATTCCTAGGAGGGACAATCTCACAGCAAACTCTCTGGTCCTCTGGCTCTTACAGTCTTTCTTCCCCCTCTTCCACAGTGTTCTATGAACTTTTGAAGTTATCTTATAGATTTATCCACCGGGACCATGCTCCACAGCTCTACATTTTGATTGGCAGTGACTTTTTGTAATGGCCTTCCTCTGTTTCAAAAAGAAGTTTCTTTAATGAAGGGTGAGGACTACACTTATCTGTGGATATAATGACAAATATTTAGAGAGCAGTTGAGCATTGTGTTAATTTAGTGAAGCGATGGTGGTAGGTTCTCCTTTAAGATCCATGACTTCACTAGCTCCGAGTACTTAGCTAGGTTTCTAGTATTAGGCATGATTGCCCTCTTGTTGAAGAGAGCTGTTGGTTACTGCAAAGGGTGTGTGTGCCACTGTTGCATCCTTAGGGTTATTTTGCCATGGTGGTCATTGTTATGACTCATGGGTGTCATATGTGCGTAGGACTGCTTGTTGCTTCTTCCTCTGGAAACTTCTGTGGTACCAGAAGGAACCATGAAAGATAGTCTTTGGGAGGGAAGCTTTCAGGTCAGTTCTACCTCAGGGACCTCTGGGCCCTGTTTCTGAAGTGTATGGTATCTTCATCAATAAGGACTTACCGTTCACCTCTGGGTGGCAACCAAGTACAAATATGGGAAAAGTCTAGGTAGCTTCTTCATTACCTACTTGCAGGAAATAATTTCTCTAAAGAGATCAAATTTCTAACTTAGATTTCATCCATTTCAAAAAACTCCTTCAACTCATTAAAAAAGATGAGGTCATCATACAATTAGTATATTACTGTATTTTGTATTGTCTGATATGTATGCTTTGTAAAATAGATGATGACCACAAGATGTGAGAAACTAAGCTGAGAGAGCTTCCCTGCGATTAAGAACAGGCATTTGAGGAAATCCTCTACTCCCAAAGGTCGGGCAGGGCTTAGTCTTCAACGTTATGACGTTCTCATTCTAGTGAAATGTGTGCTCAGGGGCTGTGCTTTGTTTCTAAAATGTTTCAAGGATTACTTTCTTTTTTTGATGTTCAATACCTGTGGTCCCAACCACTGATCTCTTTGCTCTCAGATCAGGCCAGAAAAGACTAATTGATTGATCCAGTTGAAATTGCCATTTGTAAACATCAAACTGATTGGATATTGGAAATTCAACATGGTCCACCTAATTAACATAAGCAAGCAAATGGAGATCAGGCAACCTGTGCTTACACTAGACTGACTACAGAAGGCAGTATTGTCTCCTATGTCCCATTACAATTTAACTTCCAGGAAGCTTGGCAGAAGATATCCTGTGTGAAACACTCATCAGCTCCCAGACACCATCTCAAGGGATCTTCCTATCAAGGGATCATCTTAACCAGTGCATGGAGCCAGCAGTAATAGAACACAGTGAAGTTTGTTTTCTTTCCTTTTGTCTTAAGGCAGCAGAATCCCCAAAGATGGTAAAGTCCCCTTCTAGATGCTGATGTAGGTTTTGGGAATTGGGTGGGGTGGAAGGAGAGTGTCCTAGCACCTTTTAGAAGGGGTTCAAATTCCCCTTCCTGGTGGTAACACAGTGAGAACAGCAATGTCTTCACCTTCCTTCTACATTGTGTTTGGTTCAGGGAATTAACACGTTCACAGGAAAGTCAGTTTCTTGATCAAAGACCATATTCTACAATATTAGGCATAAAGGTCTCCAGAAGAAGAAAATCAGAGTCTGTAAGAATAAAATGTTAACAATGGTAACCTTCTAATGTGATGATTGAATCTTTGTAGTCTCATGACTCAAATCCTCTGTGGCTTCCAAATTTTCTGAGTGTATGCCACTTTCAAAATATATAGAACAACACGTTAGGAGAGTGTACAAATCTATCAGTCAGGTAAGCCTTTCTCAGGGGAAGTGGACAGTTTATAAAAAACAAAAAAACAAAACAAAGCAAAAAAAAAAAAACCCAACACCTACGTGCTCTCATTTCAGCAGACGATAATGACATGACTTCATCCCTCAGTCAAATCCTCTCTCTGCCCAAGAGACTCCTCCAGCAGCTTTCAGCTCCTCATTAGTGCTCCCCTCCAGCCAGTCCCAGCGCAGGACCTCCCGCCTCTGCCCAGCTGTCAGAAACTCAACCTGAGGCAACTGGAGGTGATTCCAGGAAATACAGCAGTTCAGACACTTCCCTCCATGCTTCTAAGTGGGCATTCTCCCTGTTTTCTAAAAGTGACATGCATTATAAATTCATCTCTGGTGGGTACAACCAGAGCTCCAGCGGGGGAGGGTCTTTAAACAGGCAGACTGCAGGAACACAGAGTTGAGGGTAGTCCTTTTCTGTTTGACAATCCCACTGAAGGGACTTCAATTTGGAAAGTGCATATTCATATATCATTGATAGCCAGTTATATTCTGTGGCCTGGATAGGGATCCGTCTTGCGGGCCTTTGAAAATCGAGCCTGGAGTCTATCATGAGGCAGCAGTACCTTCCCACTGGAAAAGTCTTTTCTGGTAGAAAACCGCTGACCACTTTTACACTGTTTCCCCAGACTTTTTTCTCGCCAGGTTATTATATTCAGATCATTCTCTCCCAATACCCATACCTTCGGCCTTAATGTTTATTTTTTATTCTCTTTTAATACTCACACTGCTGAAGCTATGCCCCTGTCTTACTGCTAATATACAATGCAAACTACTAAGAGGTTCTTGCCACAGAGAGCAGCTTTCAGGAAATGCCCATTCAATGATGCGGAAAAGATTTTCACTGCATTACTTTCCCTTTTGGCATCAAAAGGACTCAAACCTGTGAACTTTAAGTCACCTGAGGTCTGTCATCAAAACTTCCTAGTTGCTTGGGTACTTTCACTTTACATCTTGGGTTTCAACTGGATAAAGAGTTAGGTCGGAAGGGGAAGGGACACTGCCATGCACGGAAAATGTGGGACAAATGTCTAGAAATCTAGATGACGAGAAGAAAAAGATAATTAGACACAAACCTTCTAGTCTTCCTGCAGGAAATTTGCCTGAGGCAGAAGAGGGTCTTCCCTCCTGGAGGGACCATTTACATCCCTTCTTGGTGAGCTTCTCAGGAACTCCAGTCAGAGCCAGAAGCGCTGATTATCAGCAAATGGATTTCAAAGGGAAAAGGCCAAACTACTATTCCCCGGGTCCTCACTGCCTGGTGCTGTGACTGGTCCGCAATATTCCCTTTTATGGATGAAGTAACGGAGCTCTAAAGACAGGCCACCATCTTGAAGTCCACATCTCTCTTTTCAGGCAACAGCGGCAAAGAACAAAGTGCTGAGGACTTGCTGTATCCTCCCGCAGATCTGAGCAAGACCAGGCTTCTGTTGTCCATACCCGAGGCAACCGTGAATCTTAGCTTTATTTCATTATTTCGTGCCTTCCTTCCTCTGTGACTCCTAGCACGGAGGTTAGGTCAGAAGGTGTGGAAAGTACACACAAATGTGCTAGACCAAGAAATTTCCTTTGTCCCCTAGAGCTAGAGACTCTCTTCCTTTAGGACCCTGACATTGCGGACTATGGAACAATATTTTAACTCTAAATAAATCTCTTTTGAAGACAACCCATCTCAGCACTGTGCATTGAACCTAGCATCCTTTAAAGTTAATCTAACAGTCACATGGTAGCTAGTGTGACCAGCAGTAGTTCCTATCTGCCATTTCCTTACTCAAATAGAAAGATTTTTTTTCTGTTGTTTGTTTGTTTTCAATCTTTAGATCAAGATCCAGGAAGAAGAGAAACTTTATGAATCCAGTCCTAACAGAGGTTTTTGAGCTTAACTGAGGAGCAGCCTGGTGAGCTCTCTCACATGGAAAGGAGGCAACACTAACGCAGTTGAAAATCATCACTGGTTGAGAGTTTTGTTTTGTATTTTTATATTTAAGGCACGGGGTATAAGATAAAGCCTGGGAGAAGTAGAATGATCTCAGTGGCATCTCTACCTGAGAGTTTTTCTGAGGAAGTCTTGGCTCAAGTAAATCAGGCCCTAACTTGTATTTCTTATTTATAGAATTCATGAACATGAGAACATTAACGATAACATTAAAGCAAGTACACACTTCAAAGCACATATTGAAGGAAATGAAAGTTTTCTGATAAAATATTAATTCTGCATTAATTTTGCATCACTTTTGATGCCTTCCAGCATTAAAACCACACAGCAGGGAGGAACACTTTCAAAAGCTAGAGAAAAACATCTTGTACTTTGAGGGGTTTCTATTTCTGGCATCTTTACTCTGGGTTTTAGGTTTTTTTTTTTTTTTAAGACAAAAATCAGATTTTGCTGATCTTATACATACATTTGTTCATTCAGCAGACAATTATGGAAGGCCTATTATGTGCTCACACACTTGTTATCTTTCTCTATGGACTTATTAGGTGGTACTGGAGGTCATCCTGTCATATCTTAGAACCTCCCTCCTGGCCGTGAAACCTTACTTCAGATGCTATTCCATGTCACTCTGTCTTCATCCCTTCCCACTGGGAAGCTTTCTTCAATTTCCTGGTTCATCTTGGCCTTATCCACCCCTTCCTTCTTTCCCTCCCTTCCTCGCTGTTTCTCTCCTTTTCTTCCTTTCTCCTTACATAGCAATAGGGAGTAGCCAAGAACCTAGAACTGCCAATCCTCCTGCTCTACATCCTAGTGCTAGGATTACAACCCAAGTTTTCTGCTTCACTGAGCATCAACCCCAGGGCTTCCTGCATGCTAAGCTCACGCTCTACTTGCTGAGCTACATCTCCAGCCTCCAGAGTTAGGGAAGTTACTCGGTGGAACAAGGACAACCTACAACCATACCACTGAAGAAAGTGACACCCCATCCAAAAGAAGAGTTACTAAAAATAGTCCTTCTTGAAGTGATGGGGCCTCATGAGCCCCTTCCTTTTCCATGATGAAATGCTGATGGCCCCAACCTTGTCTTATGTAGGTAAACACTACTGTAATTAGTTCATGGTGCAATGGCCACATCATGTCTTTTCGTCTTTTAGTAGGATGTCTCCCTTCCTCAGCTCTTGCATTCTTTCCAGCCCCTCTTCCATGGTACTCTCTAAACCTTGGAGGGGTTGTTACAGTTGTCCCAAGTGCGGTCAAGCGTGCCACCATAACTTATTCTTAGCATTTTGGCCAATTATGTATTAGTCACTGCCTGTTTCAGTAAGTGGCGTCTCTGACAACATCTAAATGTAAGTATTTAGAAGGCAGTTTGGCAATAGGACAGTTTAGCCAAACAATAAAGATGAGTTCTCTTCTAGAGCCTGGGACTGCCCCAGCCCAGGGGTAGTTGGGCCCTGATCTTATTAATAGGAGATTACTGTTTGTCATTTATCTTTGCCTCTTCACAGTCAGACTGTGAGCATCAATCTAAAGTCACAGTTTCTGGTTTTCTGGTCTCATCCTTTCCTCTATCTGTCCCCTGGGGACAGATCCCTTTATAACGGTCACTGAAGTAAAATTGCATGGTTGCCCTGGATTTCACTTTAATAGTGGGTGCTATTACTAAGGCACTTTTTTCCTTGGATTCTCTCTTCTTGTGCTTTATCAGTCTTTTTCACCAGCTACTTCTCCTATCAGCTGGCCATTCTTCTGTCTTTTGTGAACACAGCTTGTATTTTCAGTCCTTCAAAACTGGTGTCTTTGTAGACACCATCCTTGGCACTTATTTTCATGCTCTTCCAAACTTCAAGACAAAGTCACATTAAGTCACTGTTTCTATCTTTCTATCATCCACTCACTGCAATCTGCTTTCTCCTTCCCAGAAACATTGCCTGATAATACACTCCATGTTTTAACCCTGCAGACCCATTATAATTTTTATGGTACTCAGAGCAGACTATGACATTCTTCCTTCGATGGTACTCTTAACCACCCTGTCTCTATACCTTGCCCTTTCATTTACCTCTCGGGCAACCTTAGCACAATCTTTTAGGGGTTCATCACCTAGGGATTCTTCACCAAGTCATCTCCCAATGTCTCTTCTCATTATTCTCTTTATTCTCAATGATCCCATCCACTGTGCTTCCTGGAACACAACTGTGCTTTGGTTATGTGCAAATTTATTTACATCTCAAATCTACACCCTGCTTCTGCTTCCATCCAGTTGCTCCTTGATCTGGCATGGATGTGTCAAGCTCCTACCACTCAGCAGGCTCCAACTGAAACCCATGTCATTGTCTGCAGACTCTTCCTCCCTCTGCAATTCTTCTCTTAGTAAATGGAAGTGTTATTGACTCAGTGGTTCAGGTGGCATTAGGGCTTGTGTCCTGAAGCACTTAATTTACTTGGCTTCCATGTTCATAGGTTCTGGTTTCTCCATTGGACTCTTCTTCCCAGCCTACTTCTCCCTATGTTTTGTCATGCACAGTTTTTACTTTTCTTTTTCTATTTATGTTCCATTATGGAGTGACCATGACCTTCAGCACCATCTGCATAAGGATGATGTTCACTTTCTTAATTCTAGACTTTTCTACACATACATCCAGCTCCTCATACCAAGCTTGCTAAAAGCTCAAATATACAACTAGAGCAGAACCCTTCTTCTGCATCATACCTTCTCTCTGTTTTGTTGTTGTTTTGTATGTGTGTGCATGTGTGCATGTGCGTGCATGTGCATGTGGGCATGCATTTGTGTGTGTGTGTGTGTGTGTGTGTGTGTGTGTGTGTGTGTGTTATGACATCAACATTCAACTGGAGACATGGGCCAAAAACTAAGGAATCATTCTTCACCCTTCTACTTTTCTCTCCAACTATTCCCAACCACCATACACATATTTAAGTAATCCTGTTGTGTATCCAGTCACCTCTAGCTACTTCCAGTTAGCTCCTGACTTAGAGTCACCATCATCTTTTAGTAAGCCTGCTAACTGCCTCACTCTGTTCACACTTATTCTCTCACAGTTAGTTTTTGACAGCAGCAATGGTTAGGGGCAAATCTATTCATGTTCCCTTGAGTTGCAGAGCCTTGTGTTTTCTGCCCCTAACTTCCTCTTCAGCCACTGGCTATCTTCCATTTCTTAAGAACACTAGGCTCCAGATTCCCACTCTTCTGGTCTCTTGGCTTAGACCTCTCTCCCACCACCTTTTACTTTGTCAGGGGGGAGAGAAAATTTAAAAACAAGTATACCTTTAAAAGAGGCTTCAGGATGTATGAATAGTCTTATCCATGGTCCATGTCTAGTACTCATGGAAAGATGTATCATATGCTTGATAAGTATCTGCCAAATGAGTGGACAGACAAAACATAGAGCATGAGTTGAGCTTTCTTCACCCACAGGGAAGCCTGGTCCTGCCTTTTTAGCTACTTAAATGTCTTCAGAATTCCTTTTCTACCATCCTGCTCTTCCTTTTAGTTCAAACTATACAAGTGATCTTGTTAATTGAAAGCCACATTGGCTTATCCTTTACACTTGTAAATCTTTGGAATATTATCCAAACTCTCTGATATGGCTTATTAATTTCTTCATGATTGTCCCTAGCCATCACCATATGTTTTGCTTCTTCCTTTAGAGACTCCATGGTGTCATTAATAAATGACGATTAGGTTGCAGAGATCTTTTGTACACTATATGCATAGTTGATACCACTGTATTACGCATTTACAAAACTGACAAAAGGATGGAGCACATAATAGGTATTTGTACCACAAAAGAATACAACAACTCATTCTGAAGGGTGTTTCATTCCTTAAAATGCCACAGTCCTTCTGGCCTCATTTATTTGTACATGTTTTTCCCCTACCTGGAATCCTCATGTTTCTATTGTCACCCTTGTCATGGTGCACTCACACTTAAGTATCAAAATCAGTTAAGACCATATTTTCTCTAGAAACTGTTATCTAGGTTCTCAAGTCTGGGTTAAGTGCCTTGAAGGGAGTCACATAAATCTTTAGTTGATATACATGCACGCATGCATGCACACACACACAATTATTAATATTGTAAAATAAAATACAATTACTTCCCTTAAAAACAGGCATTTACTTCTTGTAATTGGACTTTATTTTATTTTTAACATTTATTTATTGCTTCAAGTTACATCTCCATTACCATCCCTTCCCTCCACCCCCTCCTGGTCCCACCCCCCCGTACCCTATACCACCTCTCCTACCCATCCAAACCCTCCAGTGTGGGGTGCCTCCATGTATTAGCCTCCCTCAGTTCATTAGTCACATGAGGTCTAAGAGCTTCCTCTTGAACAGGGAGCATACATGGCAGTTCCACTAGGGTGGAGTGTCCCACTAACAGGTAACCAAGTCCATGTTCCTGTTTTTTGGGGTCTATTGATTGTTGGTTAACCATTGTTGGATATCCTGTACTATATGGCTAAAATCCAGTTATAAGTGAATATATGCCATGAATATATGCCATCTTTGTAAGTTTGAGTTAGCTCACTCATGATGAGCTTTTATAGTTCCATCCATTTGGTTGCAAATTGCATGATTTCTTTATTTCTGATAGCTAAATAGTATTCCATTGTGTAAATCTACCACAGGGTTTTTTTTTTTTTTAATCCATTCTTCGGTTTAAGGATATATGGGTTGTTTGCAGTTTCTAGCTATTGTAAATAAAACTGTTGTGAACATAGTTGAGGAGATGTCTTTGTGGCTTGGTGAGGAATCTTTTGGAAATATGCCCAGGAGTGGTATGGCTGAGTCTTGAGGTAGAGCTATTCCAAGTTTTCTAACATATCGCCAGACTGATTTCCGTAGTGGTTGTACAAGTTTACACTCCCACCAGCAATGTGAGAGTGTTCCTCTTTCTCCACAATCTCACCAGTATGTGCTATCTTTTGAGTGTTTGATCTTAGCCATTCTTACAGGAGTGATATGGAGTCTCAGAGTCATCTTGAGTTGCATTTCTCTGATGATTAAGGATGCTGAGCATTTCTTCAAGTGTCTCTCAGTCTTTAGAGAGTCCTCTTTTGTGAATTCTCGGTGTATCTCTGTGCCCCATTTTTTGATTGGGTTATTTGATTTCTTGGTGTTTAATTTCTTGAGTTCTTTATAAATTTTGGATATTAGCCCTCTATCAGATGTGGGGTTGGTGAAGGTCTTTTCCCAATCTGCAGGCTGCCATATTGCTCTAATGACAATGTCCTTAGCATTACAGAAGCTTTTCAGTTTCATAAGGTCCAGTTTATTGATTTTTGGTCTTAGGGCCTGACTATTGGCATTCTGTTCAGGAAGTTGTCACCTGTGCCAATGAGTTCAAGGCTTTCCCGCACTTTCTCTTCTATTAGATTTAGTGTTTCTGATTTTATGTTAAGGTCTTTGATCCATGTGGACTTAAGTTTTGTGCAAGGTGATAAACATGGGTGTATTTGCATTCTTCTGCATGTTTACATCCATTTAGACCATTACCATTTGTTGAAGATGCTTTCTTTTTTTCCATTGTACATTTTTAGCTTCTTTGTCAAAAGTGACCATAGGTGTGTGGGTTTATTTTAGGGTCTTTGATTCGATTCCGTTGGTCAATTGGTCTGTTTCTATACCAGTACCACACTGTTGTTATTACTATTGTTGTGTAGTATAGCTTGAAATCATGGATGGTGATACCTCCAGATTTTTTTTTTATTGTACAGGATTGATTTACCTATTCTGGGTTTTTTTTTTTTTTTGTTTTTCCATATGAAGTTGAGAGTTGTTCTTTTAAGGTTTGTAAAGAATTGTGTTGGAATTTTGATGGGAACTGCATTGAATCTGTAAATTGCTTCTGGCAGGATGGCCATTTTTATTATGTTGATCCTACCTATCCATGAACATGGGAGATCTTTCTGTCTTCTGATATTCTCTTCAGTTTCTTTCTTCAAAGACTTGAAGTTCTTGTTGTACAGGTCTTTCACTTGCTTGGCTAGAGTTACCCTCAGGTATTTTATGTTATTTGTGACTATTGTTCAGGGTGTTGATTCCCTAATTTCTTTCTCAGCCCATTTACCTTTTGTGTAAGGAATGAATGGTACTGATTTTTTAAAATTGATTTTGTATCCAGCCACCTTGCTGAAAGAGTCAATCAGTTGTAGGAGTTCTCTGGTGGAATTTTTTTGGGTCATTTATGTATACTATCATATCATCTGAGAATAGAGATAATTTGACTTCTTCCTTTCTGATTTGTATCCCCTTGATCTTCTTTAGTTGTCTTATTGCTCTGGTTAAAACTTCAAGTACTATGTTAAAGAGATATAGGAAAACTGGGCATCTTTGTCCCTTATTTTAGGGGAAATGCTTTAAGTTTCTCTACATTTAATTTGATATTGGCTACCAGTTTGCTGTGTATTGCCTTTATTATTTCATGGTATGGCTCTTGTATGTCAGCTTTCTACAAGACTTTTAACATGAAGGGGTGTTGGAATTTTTTGAAATGCTTTTTCAACATCTAGTAAGATGATCGTGTTTTTTTTTTTTTTTTTTTTTTCCTTTCAGCTTGTTTATATGTGGGTTACATTGATGGATTTTCGTATGTTGAACCACCCTTGCATTCCTGGGATGAAGCCTAGTTGATTATGGTGTATGACACTTTTGGTGTGTTCTTGGATTCAGTTTGCAAGTATTTTATTGAGTATTTTCTCATCTATGTTCATGAGCAAAATTGGTCTGAAATTCTCTTTCTTTGTTGGGTTTTTGTGTGGTTTAGGAATTGGGGTGACTGTGGCCTCATAGAATGAGTTTGGCAGTGTTCCTTCTGTTTCTATTTTGTGGAAGAGTTTGAAGAGTATTGGTATTATGTCTTATTTAAAGGTCTGGTAGAATTCTATGCTGAAACCATCTAGCCCTGGACTTTTTCTGATTGGGACACTTTTAATGACTGCCTCTATTTCCTTAGAGGTTATAGAACTGTTTAATTTGTTAACCTGATCTTGATTTAACTTTGGTAGGTGGAATCTTTCAAGAAAATTGTCCATTTTGGTTAGGTTTGCAAATTTTGTGGAGTATAGGTTTTTGAAGTATTGAGAATACTAAATATTCTCTGGATTTCCTCAATGTCTGTAGTTATTTCTCCATTTTCTTTTCTGATTTTGTTGATTTGGATGTTTTCCCTCTGTGTTTTAGTTAGTTTGCCTAAGGGTTTGTCTATTTTGTTGATTTTCTCAAAGAATCAACTCTTGGTTTTGTTGATTTTTTTTATTGTTCTTTTTGTTTCTAAGTTGTTAATTTCAGCCCTGAGTTTGATGATTTCCTGCCTTCCGCTCTTCTTCTTTGCTTCTTTCTTTTCTAGCATTTCCATTTCAACAATTAAGTTGCTAATATGAGCTGTCACAATTTTCTTTTTGAAGGCACTTAGTGCTATGAACTTTCTTTGTAGCACTGCTTTCATTGTGTCCCAAAGGTTTGGGTATGTTGTGCCTTCATTTTCACTGAATTTTAGTAAGTCTTTGATTTCCCTCTTTATTTCTTCCCTATCCCAGTGGTCATTGAGTAGAGAGTTGTTCAGTTTCTATAAATGTGTAGGCTTTTTGTTATTTCTGTTGTTGTTGAAGGCCAGCTTTAATCCATAATTGTCTGGTAAGATACAAGGGGTTATTTCAATTTTCTTGTATATGTTGAGGATTGCTTTATGACTGACTCTATGGTCAATTTTGGAAAAGGTTCCCTGAGAAGAAGGTATATTCTTTTGAGTTTGGGTGAAACATTCTATAGATATCTGTTAGGACCATTTGATTCATGACCTCCGCTAGTCTCATTATTTTTGTTTGGCTTCTGTCTCGATGACCTGTCCATTGGTGTGAATGGGGTGTTGAAGTCTTCCACTGTTAATGTGTGGGGATCAATGGGTGGTTTAAGGTGTAGAAGAGTTTCTTTTAAATATGTGGGTGCCCTTGTATTTAGGGCATAGATATGCAGTATTCAGATATCTTCTTGATGAATTTTTCCTTAGACAAGTATGTAGTGTCCTTCCCTATCTTTTTTGATTAATTTTGGGTGAAAGTCTATTTAATTGGATATTAGAATGGCTATTCCAGCTTGCTTCCTTGGACCATTTGCTTGGAACACCTTTTCCCAATCCTTTACTCTGAGGTAAAGTCTATTTTTGCTGGAGAGGTGCAATTCTTGTATGCAGCAAATGATGGGTCTTGTTTATGGATCCATTCTGTAAGCCTGTGTCTTTTTATTGGTGAGTTGAGTCCATTGATATTGAGAGATATTAATGACCCTAGTTTGTTATTTCCTGTTATTTTGATGTAGGTGGTGGTAGTGCAAATATGTTTCTTTTGGTTTAGTTGCAGTGGAGTTATTTGTTTCCTGTGTTTTCTTGTCTGTAGTTACCTTCTCTTGGTTGCAGTTTTCCTTCTAGGATCTTCTGTAGAGCTGGATTTGTGGGTAGATATTGTTTGAATTTGGTTTTGTCATGGAATATCTTGTTTTCTCCATCTATGGTGATTGAAAGTTTTGCTAGGTACAGTAGTCTGGGATGACACCTGCGTTCTCTTAGGGTTTGTAGGACATCTGACCATGCCCTTCTCGCTTTTAAATTTTCTGAGGAAAAGTCGGGTGTAATTCTGATGGGCCTGCCATTATATGTTACTTGTCCTTTTTCTCTTACAGCTTTTAATATTCTTTCTTTGTTCTGTATATTTAGAGTTTCAACTATTATATGGTGGGAGGAATTTCTTTTCTGATCCAATCTATTTGGTGTTCTGTAAGCCTCTTGGATTTTTACCAGGTTTGGAAACTTTTCTTCTATGATTTTGTTGAAAATGTTTCCTGGTCCTTGTAGTTGTAGTCTTCTCTTTCATCTATGCCTATAATTCTTAGGTTCAGTCTTTTCATTGAGTCCTTGAATTCTTGAATATCATGGGTGAGGATGCTTTTAGATTTCTCATTTTCTTTGATTGTTGTATTGATTTCTTCAATTGAGTCTGAGATTCAGTCTTCCATATCTTGTATCCTATTGGTGATACTCATGTCTGTAGTTTCTGTTTTCTTTCCTTGGTTTTCCAACTCCAGGATTGCCTCTGTTTGTGTTTTCTTTATTGCTTTCATTTCCAATTTCAGGTCTTGAACTGTTTTATACATTTCCTGTTCCGATTTGATTGTCTTTGCCTGCAGCTCTTTCATAGCTTTGTCTCTTTCCCATTCTTGTTTGACTGAGTTAGCTTGGAGGTCTTTAATGGAATTCTCCATTGCTTTCATCTGTAGGATTGTGACTTCTTTAAATTCTTTAAGAGCTTTATTTTCTTCTTTTAAGGCCTATATCATTTTCAAAAGAATAGATTTGTCATCATCTTCTTGTGTTTCGGTCATGGTATGATGGCCAGGGCTTGCTGTTAGTAAGAATGAATTTTGTTGGAGTCATATTTCCCTGACTTTTGTCAATTCTGATCTTTTGCTGGCCTTTTGCCATCTGGTGTTCCTTAGCTGTTTGTTCCTAGTGCCTTCCCTTCCTGCTGTATCCCAACTGGGAACTCAGGTCAAGGATTGGGGTGGGAGGTGTTATTCCGAGCCTGCAGGTTCCTGAGATCCAGCTGGTCCTCCTAGTGATGTCATTGGAGGTTGGCAGGCCACAGTCTGTAAGCAAGAACTGAGTGGTCCTGAGAATTAAGATTGGCATAACCCGAGAGGTGCAGGTCCTGTAGATGATGTTTGGAGAGACCACCTCAAGCTCTGTGTAGCTTGGAGGGCCCCCGACCATTGGACAGGGTGGGGGTTTAGCAGGGAGGAGGGGAGAGGAGATTTAACATAGGTGTTGGGGTAATGGGGCCTGAGGTGGTGCAGGGTCAGGAGGATGGAGCTGGATGCTTCTGGGGAGTGAGGCCTTGTCACCTCTGGTGGAGCAGGGAAGGCACAGTGGATCTTGGGCACAGCTCTCAGCTTAGATGAGCTGGTTATGTTCCAGAAGGCACAGGGGAGGTGGGGGGCAGAGAAAGGAAGAAATCCAACCTGAGTGATCCTGTTGGTCCTGAGGGTGAAGGTCAGCATATCCTTATTTTTGGTTTTTTGAGACAGGGTTTCTTGGTGTAGTCCTGGCTGTCCTAGACTCACTTTATAGACCAGGCTGGCCTCAAACTCACAGTGATCCACCTGTGTCTGCCTCCTGAATGTTGGGATTAAAGGTATGTACCACCACATCTGGCAGATCTTTTTTTTTTAAGATTTTATTTTTATTTTATGTGAATGTGAGTTTTGCCTTGCATGTGTGTATGTGCATCCATGCCCACATAGCTAGAAAAGGGTGTTGTATTCCCAGGAACTCTTCCAGAGGTCCTGAGTTCAATTCCTAACAACCACATGGTGGCTCATGTATACACATGTATAAAGAGATCTGGTGCTCTCTTCTGGCCTGCAGGCATACATACATACAGAACACTGTATACATAATAAATACAATCTTTTAAAAAATAGTGGTTGGCACAATATGATCCCTAACAAATATTTTGATAATTTATTTAATAATATTTACAGAGGGTGAACTTATATGCCAGACTCTGTGCTTGACACAGTCTCTATATAACTCCCTACACTTATGTACCTTACCTTGTGTAGGAAAAGACAGACAAGGACATATGCAGTATGTCAATGGTGACAATATCTATGGAGAAAAAGGAAACAGAAAAGAAGGTAGGAATTGTGGAATGGGGCAGGGGTTGGATTCTTAAGTTCATAGTCAGGGAAGTGCTCACTGAGGCAGTCTTGAGCAGGTTCTGGGAAGCTTAGCAGATAGGGGCCTTAGAATGGATGAGTAACAAGGGGAGTTATGCTCAAGTTCTCTTTTTCTGTCATGAAAGAAACCTGGATGGCAGGAATCAGCTTACTGAGTAGATTTCTACCCCGAGGATCTAAAGGCAAGATACCTATGCAATCCTTAGTTCGTGACATCATTCTCAGGCCAGATGTTGCCACAGTTCCTTCTTACAGAGCTCCTAACAGCTGGCCCCAGAAGATGCCCAGTCACACTCTGGCTTCCCACCAAGCTCTTTAGTTAGAAATGGCCCCAAACTCAGAAGGTGAAAAAGAGGGATGAAAGGAAGAAGAGAGACAAAAATAACTCCCAGCACCATGGCAGATGCTGGTGTTTTTGTAAATTCTCATTGTCTGAAACATCAAGCTCTCAGCAGCTTTAAGACTGTATATTGTAAGCATAAACCAGCACACAACTTTTCACAGATTCATGAAGAAATGCATGCCCTCAAATATATTATCACCAGAAATGGACAATAAAGGTCTTCTTCCTCTTCTTCCTCCCACTCATCTTCTTCTCCCTTTACGATTACCACTTCTTTGTACAAGGATGCTCTTCTACTTTAATGGTTTATTATAGGCCATTGTTGTGTAGTGATCAACTCACAGTGAACAATGGAAGCAGTCAAGACCTAGAGGAGTCGGATGTGTTTCTGTGTGGGGCAGACAGCTAGTGTGAGCATTCTGAGGGGACAAACATCTTTACAGCTACAAAGAAAGGACAGGGTCTGCACAGGATTCTTCTCTCATACAGGCACAGGTGGCCTCCAAAGTTTCCTATTTACTGAGATGGTTAGTGTTGTCAGCTTCATAGCATCTGTAGCTAGTTACCTGTGAGAAGTCTCTAGGCATACCTGTGAGGGCTTATGTTGACTGGGTTCATTGAGCAGGGACTGGAACTAAAAGATGGGAGGACAGTTTCCTGGGCTTGGGTCCTTTAGTATAGGAAGAAAAGCAAGTGCAGACCACAAGCATTCATCTGTTTCCCGGACTGTAGATGCAATGTGAGGAACTTCTTTCCTCCTCAAAAGCAGGGCTGTATCTTTAAATCTCTTTCTGATGGTCTTCCCTCAGTTTCTGTCTCCTTATTTCCTACCCTGACTCTGTGTCTGTCTTCCAAGGATCTTTGTGATTACATTGGGGTCACCCAGATAACTCAGGGTAATCTTACCATCTCAGTGTCATTAGTTAAATCAAAACTCTGCATCTATTTTGCCATTTAAATGAGGACATTTGCATGTTGTGGGGATTAGAACACCAGCATTTTGAAAAGACATTATTCTGCCTACACTCTAGCTATATTTGTGCATAATGAGAGGTGTACTGAAAATAATGAGAAATTTCCTTTAAGGGAAAAAGAAAATTGCCATTTCTTGAGCAGGCTGTATAGATGTTTACAGACCTAATCTCCTGTAATACACTTGGATTCATTCATCTGAGCATGGTTGTCATTCAATATAGTCACTCCAGAAGGTCACAGCTATATTTCTTTTTCTTTCTTTGTTTTCCCCCTTTTTCTTCTCCTTTCTTTCTTTCGGCCTTTCTTTCTTTTTTGAGACAGTGTTTCTCCATGTAGCCCTGGGTGCCCTGGACTCCATTTGTAGACCAGGCTGGCCTCAAACTCACAGAGATCCAATTGCCTCTGCCTCCCAAGTGCTGGGATTGAAGGCATGTGCCACCACGCCTGACTCACAGTTATATTTTATTGTAGTGTTCTTCACTCAAAACCATTTTATCTCTCTGAACTTGCCTCCTGAGTACTCATTAATGGAAGCAATTGCTCATTCTTTGAGGCTAGGTTTACTATTTGGAAAAATTCAAAATGCTGCATTAAGCTATGTAATACTCTGTGTCTCTAGAGGAGAGATAAAGAAACCTACATGCCTGAAAATTGTCTTTGAAAGAGATTTCAAAGGAGAAATTCTGAATGTTTTGAACAATGGGCATCGGAACAATTGTAGCAGGTTGAGAAAGGACTACTTTGAAGTATAATAGGACTGCGGCTGGATAAAATTTGCTTTGCTTATTAATCACTTTGTATTTCTGTGAAATAATATGTTGCTAGCACTTCAAGAACATCCTTTTAGTAAAAAGTAAAGTAAATTCTTATATGGGAAGTTGCTCTAAATGAAATCACTGGAAAATTGCTTATTTCTAAAATTTTGTGACTCATTGCCTAATTATGGAAGCCACACATTACAAACTAGCTCTTTATAGTTTATTGTCTATTTATGGTGCATCACCCAAGTAGTGGTTTATACATGACTCCAAATAAGATCATTGGCTGTAAAAGTCCTCAATCATTGTATTTGACACAGAAAATCTTCAATTTCTCCTTTATCTTAGCAGTAATCTGTAGTGTTCAAGAACCTAGAATGGATGAGAAATTATCAGTTATGCTATTTTTATAAATTTCTCAGAGAAAGGCAGGGATGATGTTTTGAAATAAAATGATTCTAACTTTCTACCAAGATATTCGGTTGTTTGTAGACATCACTGAGAGGACAAATGAATACATTCAGCTGCTGAGCACACTTTGATTGGCAAGATCTCAGAACAAAACTAACTGCAACATTTTGTATTTATTTACTGAAAAATTAGAGTCCTTAGCTGAGACTTCTAATCCTTTTCCAGAGTAAAGTTAAAAAATGTTATTTGCTGGACAATTCTCTCTCTCTCTGTCTGTCTCTGTCTCTCTCTCCCTCTCTCTCTCTCTCTATTTCCTCCCACATATATATCCCAGAAGTGCTCAACTAGTTTGTGTATACTTCCTTATTTATATGAGTGAAGCCCTGGCTTAAAGTTCATTTTGTGTCTCTGTCCACTCATAACTTTCCAACTCTGTTCTGTAGGTGGCAGTCATGTCTGGAAGGAGAATGTCATCAATGATTCCAGACTGATCTGCATAAAAGGAGGCTTGGAGAAACCAGCCTCAACTTTCTTGGTCTTCCTGTTTTTCCTGTTTTCCCTTTCCACCAAACATATCAGGTTAGTCAGTTTGGCCCTTTGCCTTGAGCATTTAAATGGGAAACATTGTTTGTGGAATAATTCTGGCTTAGAGAAGTGTTTTGCTTGCTACATACTCTATACAAGACACACACCTAAGGGAGCAAGTATGAGCTGTTACACACATGACAAAATGATTTCCCACTTATGAAAAAATACTCTGATGTGCTTTCCGATGTGTTAAAAAATGTAAATTGTTGACCAAAATCTGTTTGAAAATATTGTTTCAGGAACATGAGCACTGCAGTCAGGCAGTTCCCTTGTCCTCCTGAAGCATTCTTGATTTTGGATGCCAAGCAATGGCATTCCAGAGCTTTAAGAGAGTTTAGAACCTGGTGCTAGGTAAACATGACTTAAAATAGGATATTATCCTCACATGTGCCCAGACAATTCCCCATGATATCTTCACTTCACAAACCAGAGTTTATTGGAAGGATTCTGCTCATCTAAGAACTGTCTCATTCATCTTCAGGAGATTTCCCTGGTCCCACCCACTAGCAAATGGTTTCATTAATCTAACATAGTTATTCATGCCAAAGCTAGTTGGAGGTGAGTTTCCTAACTTCCTCCTGGACCTCAAGCGGGTCTTTTTCTTTGATCACTTTGCACACAGATTTCTTAAAATTTCAGCCCAAGAGTAGAAAAGAGAAAGGGACTGTTTGAAAAAAAAATGCTCATTTTCCCCCTTAAATTAATTAGATGGATGGAGAGAACACAGGAAGTAGAAATAATCTAAGCAAAAGGAACTGGTGTTTTTAAGCATCTACTGGCAGATTCAGCCATAAGAATTTTAGGGAATCCTGAGATTTCTGAAGACTTGTGAATGTGAAGGTCTGCTCACAGGAAGGGCAAAGGAACTTCACTACAGAAGGAGCTAGAGACTGAATTAGGAGCTGATGAAAGGATATTAACAAGAGAGTGAATTATTGGTGGTTGTATTATTTTATCCTTGGGGCTAGTGGAGAAAAATAAAATAAAGTGTTATGCGTGCATACTGTGAAAACATCAGGAGGAGGATGTAGATTCTCAGTTTAAGGTAGGAAAATAGAAAAGGGGAGGAGGGCAAGAGACAAACAGAGATAGAAAGATAAATGATAGATAGATGATAGGTAGGTAGATAGATAGGAGAGAAAAGAAGTGGAGAACAAGCATATAAAGGCATCTGACTTATTTATAACCTGCCTGTGTGCACCACTGGAGCAGAAAATCACCATTGGCCTGCTTTATTGTCAGATTCTTGTCAATAAATCCTACTCAGATGTCACCCCTGGTATCCTCCCGGTCATTCACTCCTCTTTAATACCAGGACATTTTGTGGATAATTCTTTTGCACCAATCTATGCTACACATTGTCTTCCAGTACAATATAAACACATTTTTGAAGTTAAATCATGCACTACTGAGCAATGTACCCCTAAAATTGAGTAATGAAGAAAAAGAGATTGAGTCACTTATAGAACAGAGGTTTCTGATCAACTTTGAAAACATAAAGCTCCCCCTTTTTTGGACCTTTATCATTGAAAGACATAGCAAATCAGATGGGAGAGATTCTAATCCTACATTTCTCTCTTCACGGTAACAAGAGCTGGTATTGCTAACTATGTGAGAGTTTCCTCCAGAACCTGGAAAGTTACCTCTTCTTCCCTCCAGGGAGCTAGGAGGCCTGTGTTCCTAGAAGGGGAAAGATAGAAGACAAAAATGTCTTCTCCACAGTAAAAGAGTAAGACCTGTATTTGCCTTTACTACCTGTGGTTCCAAAGGTGTTAGATCTCAAACTTGGGCACAAATGGTTAACTCAGTTGCCTATTAACATATCAAAGCCAATACTGGACACCAGGTTGTCCCAGTATCCCTCAATTCATACCTGTTCTTGTCCATACTTGTCCTCCTTGCTGACATACCCTGTCCCCTACCCTGAAGTTCTACAGCCCAGTCCCTGGCTACTCTTCCCTATATAATCCACCCATTTGGTCCCTTTGGCTCTTTTACCCATTGGCCTCTTGTCCAGGGCTCCCCTCTTGGTTGGAGGCTCCTCTCTTGCTCTCCTTCCCCCTTTCTCCTCTCATGGTCTGGTTTAGCTTGCTAATGGCTTAGTAGGAAACCATCAAGGAAGCTGGAGAGACATGTTCAGGAAGCTGCAGAGCTGGAGAGACATGTTCAGGAAGCTGCAGAGGCCATCAGTGGTGGTTTGAATAGAAATGGCCCCCATAAACTCATAGATTTGAATGCTTGGGCACCAGGGAGTAGCTCTATTAGGAGTCATGGTCTTGTTGGAGTGGGTGTGACCTTGTTGGAGGAAGTGTTTCACTAGGGGGTTGGCTTTGAGGTTTCTGAAACTCAAGCCAGGCCCAGTGTTACACTCTCTCAGTGCTGCCTGTGATCCAGATGTGGAACTCTAAGCTCCTTCTACAGTACCATGTCTGCCTGCATGTCACCATGTTTCCTGTCATAATGATAAGACTAAACCTCTCAACCTATAAGCCAATCCCAATTAAATGTTTCCTTAATCAGAGTTGCTGTGGTCATGGTGTCTCTTCACAGCAACAAAAGCCCTAGCCAAGATGTTAGTGTGTAGGTAATTCCACTGGCTTGCTCTCAGGGGCCTAGCAGCAGCTGCCAGTTGTGCCAGGTTTGTGAAGTAGATAAAAGGACCTGCTCGCTACTCCAGCGTTCTCTCTGTTGTCTGCACACCCATTATCTCCCTCCCTCTCTGCCCCCTCTCTCTGACCTCATGGCTCTGCCCCCAGTCGGTCTGCCTGTCTACATGTCCACTTGTCCATCTTTACCCCTTCCCCGGGTTGTCATTCCTCCTCCCCCACCCAGAAAACCTCTTTTATACCAGATCTGTTGCATGGCATAATTTCTCAGGGGCACATCTTGGCTTGAGGTGCCAAAAGTACCAAGTTATCATATTATATTTCATAACATAAAATACCAGCAGAATGCCAGAACCACAGTGGAGCAGAATGTCTTCACCCAAAGAAGTAAGTACACATTCAGCACTGGTCAACTATCCTGAAGTGGACACCAGCCACAGGACCAACATGATGCCATGAGGACCACAACCTCTAGAAACCCACATGCCATCTCAGACATGAATAGAAAGTGGGAAGGCTGAGAAGCTGAGGACTTGTCCAAAAGCAACTGAGCTGCCTAAAGAGAGTTTTCAACTTGGAAGTAGATTGGTTGGCTTTACACTGACTCAGTCTTTTCTCTCCAGACACTGCTACTTGGCCTGGTAGCAAATGTTTGGGAGAAGATTAGCTATTAATAGGTCAATTTCAGTATACAATGCAAGGACAGTCAATTTGAACCTTTAAGCATAATGCAAATGAATAAGCATCCACACTGTGTTTACGACATGTGAATGTCCAGAAATGTGGAAGTTTTAAACCTCACGTGTACATTCTGAGAGCTTAGCAGAACATCAGAAATGTGGTTAGCATCCTGTGTCTGTATTCAAATGAAGTGGGTGGACTTACTGATGCTAAAACCAAGAAAGGTCACTCACAATGCCTTTCTCAATAGGCAGGAATGTATCCTTTCATTCAGTAACTCACTCAATGAAATGTTCAATACATTTTGGCACCTATCATGTACTTGATAGTACGAGTACAACCAAAGGAAATGAATTTCTGCACTTATTCAAATATTGGGAATGTACGCAGTGTTTATTGTGTACCAGGTGTACACATTCCACCTTCAAAGAAAGACCTCATGTACTCAAAGGGAAGAGGAACTATGTAAATAAGCAACAACTATTACATAAAGTAGAAAGGTAATATTGCCATAAGGTAAAAGGCGATGGAGGAATAAATAAAGGTTTCTGACTGGATCAGATGCATTGGCAGTTACAAAGATAAGGGAAAAGGAGGGAGAGTGGAGTTTCTGTTACCTCCTGTGGCTTTATTGATTCCTGCTCCCTCCAGTGGCACCTAGACTATTAGCCCAGCAACTGAAATCAATGAATATATAAGCTCCCTTCCATAGCTTGGAGCGAATATTTGCTGACTATTTAGAGGCACATAAGCTGAAAGCCCCAAGATGGAGCTGCAGGGAGATGGGGTTTCTGCCTGCTCCTCTGATGGATGAGGTTATAGAGCAATGAAAAGACCCAGTCAAGTACTTAGACTGAGGTGCCACATACTGAAGTACCTGCTGTCACAAACACAGGACTGTGTTTATTCTTAAAAGCTTTGCCTTTAGATATATTGAAAATGACTCTTGAATGGTTAATTAAAATTCTACAGACCTGAATGTGGGACCCTTTTGAACCTGGAAACATCTTGAACCTAGAAACATCAAGGTTAAGCAAGAAGTTAGTGTTAGAAGCTGACTTTGTAATCAACCTATAGCTGTGTTTCTTCTGGGTTCCATGAAGAGAGACATTCAAGTAAGCTACAGGTAAAAAGTTAGTCCAGTGCCTTTCTCTCATATATAATAACCTGTTGAGTATGGAGGTAGAAGCATTTTTCTCCACGTGCCCATGGAACCACGCGAGAACTCTGACCATCCATCTCACTGACTACCTTGGATTCTCTGTTGCTGTGGCTGTCTGTCATCTCATGACATGACTCATGTCTGATTAGTAGTTGTACCCTCTAGATCAAGTTTGGGCTTTTTTAATCAGTGAAGGAATATCTAGTTCTGTGGGTCAGCTTTAGCTTGCAAAGAAGGCACATATCGGTTGGTCTTTCCCTGCATGTGATGCTCTCTAATTCATTGTTTACTGAAAATCCAGAAGGTGTGGCCCCAGAAAGCCTGAGGGCTAAGAAAAAAGTATGAGGTACACTGTGGTTCGCATACACTTTCCATGCCTTGCAGGATTAGTCTCAGGGTTGGTACCACGCTGCACCCCATTGGGCTGCCATTTGTTCTGATGCTCATATCAAGGAAGAAAAAACAATGAGGACTGAAGGCATTCCTCGCTTTCTCTCAAAGAATGGAAAGAGCTGTGAAATATGCATTGTGGGAAGGAGGGCATTTGTGTCATAGATACAGTCCTCTGGGCAGGGTTGGAGAAGGTGCTAGAAACGACCCCGACATGAGTTTGTTTTAATTACCAAGCTCTCGGGTTTGAAGAGACCTGGCTTTGTATTTCACAGCAGCACAGGTTTAATCTTCTTGCTTTTTAGTACACTATACAACTGAGAAGGATGAGTCGTAAAGCTGGTATTTCTACTGCAACGGTTCATATAACACAGTTATAAAAATAGCATAGCGTTAAATGTACCCAAATGTCATTGCTAATATGTCTCAAAGCCACAACCACAACCTATTCATTCTTTGCAAATCAAGAGATTAAAGACCCACAAATGTGTCTTTAGAATAGAAATCCTTATAAATCCAGCATGATGGTGTCACCATCTCTCCTTTTATTTTCCGATAAAGAAAGCAATGGGGTTTCTTCACTTTCAATGTCTACTTTTATTATAATTTTCCCACATTGAAAGCATTTTTAAAAACCGCTGTTAACTTTATCTTTCATTTATAATACCAAATTAAAAACATCCCCAAACATTCTACATTATTGGTCATTAGAGAAGCACACATTAAAAGTGCAATAAAACATTACCATATACCTTTTAGGATGGTAAAAAAAAAAGTTGATAACACCAAATACTGGGCAAATAGAAGCTAGACTGCTCCTGTGTTACTGGTGGGAATGTGTGGTGGTCCAGTGAGCACTTGTGGAAATTAATTTGACATGTTCTAAATCTAAATATGCATTGAGTGTATGACTCTGCAATAGCAGTTTTAAGCATTTATCCTAGAGGAGTGAATATTTTGATGATACAAAGAAAACACAAAGATGTTTATCATAGCTTTTGCTGTTCAGTTTTAAAGCTGAAAGCAATACAAATTTCCTTCACTTAAACAAACTGGTATATCCATATCATGAACTATGTAACAATACACATATAATAATAAGTGTAATATTACATGTATTACTATTACATGCAACAATTCATGTAATGAACATGTAATAATACACAACACCAAAAAGAAAGAAATTACTAACACCTGCAACTATTTAGATAGAGTTAAGGACTACGTGCTTAGTGAAAAAAAATCTCAACATGTCAAATACCATGTTATACCATTTTATATAGTATGTTTCTGCAGACAAGACATACATATGAAGAGCAAATTAGTGATTCTTGGTTGATGGGGGGAGGGCTAGCTAGGATCAATGTGATCTCAGAGGAGTAGCACTGGAGAATTCTTTTGGTGATCAGGCCAGTCTGGGTTCTTGTATGGTTATGGTTACATGAACCTGTGTATAAAATCCTTCTGTCTCTGTTTCTTTCTGTCCTTTTCCACACTGTGTGTGTGTGTGTGTGTGTGTGTGTGTGTGTGTGTGTGTGTATTTGTCTGTCTGTCTGTCTCTTTCTCTCTGACATACACATTCACAAACATGCAAAAATGCAATAATGTCCATAGTCTAGATAATAATGTTATAACAATGTCAGCACCCTCAATTTGACGTTGTGTTAAGTCATAGAAAATGTCATCATCGGGAAAGTTGTACAGTGTTCAAAGGATGCTATATGCTTCTGAAATTTCCTTCATGTTTATAATCATTTAAGAATATACTCACCTCCCCCGCCCCCACCAAGGCTTCATACATCAATTGGGACATTGAACCATAGCTTTGTGGACAAGCAGAAAGGCCAAATTGAGGAAGAGCTCACTCTTCCTGTCCTTTTGTTCTTCGTATGTTTTGAAGAGGATGAGAAAACCTAAGTACTGGGTACCCGGGCAATCACTAATGATCACCTTATCACACAGCAGGCTTGGGTGGAACCCTATCATTCCTTTCTTCAGAAGCCTCCAGAGCTCCCTGCTCTCTATAAGAGGAAATTGTCAGCTTCTTCTCCTCTCACTCCCACAACACAATCCAGACTTGACTTTTTCTTTCCCATCTTCCATTTCTCTTTGTGGAAAATCTATTGCTTGAACTCATTCTTGACATCCCAACAAAAGTCATCTTTGAACCTCAAAACGGTCACACATTAGTATCAGCTTAACACATCTGATAGGTTCCTTCTGCTGTCAGCTTGAAGAGGTGAACCCTTGGCATGGCCACTGAACCCTGCCTTTTCCTCCAACTGTCTCCTCCTAAAACTGTTCTTCTCCTTACTTGTCTGCCCACAGGCACCTTGTCATGATATTGCCCTCCTTCCATATGGTCTTGAACATGATGCCCTCTTTGCTGGACCTTGTTTCCCTCCAACTCATATTTTATTACATCACAGTTCCAGACTTGATTTATAGAAAAATCTTCCCCACTTCATGCCAATCAGATCATTTCACAAATGTTTCAACAGAACCATGTTATTGTTTTCTAGAATGCAAATATTTTGTTACAACCACATATTGGCTGTCTGATGAAAGGCTACCTTTCTTGTGAATATAGCATGGATAAATTTTTTAATATGTATATAATATATATATATATCAAGAAATCAAAAGTAAATTTATTACAGAAAAGTGAGTATCCACAAGAGTACCAGGGGCTCCAAGAGAAGAATAGCCACAAATTATATGTTTGTTCAAGTTTTTGAGTCATCTAATGCAATGTCTGAAACCCAGAGGCAGTCAGGAACTACTTTGAGGTGACTGTGTGAATGAAATAGGTATATTGTTCTTCAAGCATTGTCCCTGGGTTTTTAGTCCCAAGATTTTATATAGTTATCGGTTTCTAATCATATGGATAGAGTCATACCCATGTTCCAATCCTAACATATTCTCTATGAAAATGGGCATTTTCTCTATTTTACAATAGACATCTTCCCTGCTTTCTTTGAACATTGTAGCACTGGGACATCTGTTCTTTTGCTGTACTTAGCATTACTATCAGCACACCACAATTCCTTTCCCTTCTACCAACCCATAATCTTCTGGAGGCAAGGCTCATTCATGTCTCTTTACCTCACCTGCAGTAGTTGGCACATTTTCAGGGGCTTAGTATTTCCATTATTGGTTATTGGGAGTAACCCACATATTGGATACTCAGTTGTCAGTTACAGAAACAAGGGACAAATCATTATAGACCTTTGTTAGCTTTGGCAATTTTCTATGAGCAAGCAGAATTTAATTAGTAAGAGGCAGAGTAGCCATGATTCCTGGAGCAAATGTCTTCTGTATTGACCATTTTTAATTCTTTAACAGGTTTATTTGTTGTGGGTGGCAAAAAGACTCTAGAGCTGCCAGATTCAACTTGCTTTTTATATCCTTTTCGTCCTTGCCCAGTGAATTGTAACAAAGGCCAATTGCTTTTTCACTGAAATCTTTGTTTTGTTTCCTTACTAGATTATTTGAGTAAATTATGTCTTAGAGTACAGCATTAAGTAGGGTGTCATAAAGCTAATGTGAGGAAGGTAATTAAGTCGCTGGGTGTATTAGCGATGGTAGTTCTCCTGGGTAGTTAGTTGTTTTGTTTGTTTTTTATTTAATATTTTAATTAATTCATTCATTTTTTTCAAGTTACATCTCAATCAAAGTCCTCTCCCTCCTCCTGTCCATGTCCCACCCTCTCTCCCTCTTCCCCATCTCCACCCTCTCCTTTTCCTCAGATGAGGTGGCCCCCACATATCAACCCCCCTCAGCTCATCAGTCACGTGAGGGCTAAGAGCTTCCTCTTGTACTGGAGCTTGATATGGCAGCCCATCTAGGGTGAGGTGTTCCACTAACAAGCAGCAGGGTCTATGACTGGATGCTGGGTGGAGTTTTTCATAGGATAGTTATGCTAGGCTCCTGTTTGCATCTGTGGATTGCAGGATGGTTGTCCTGTGCTATATGGTTAATATCCACTTATAAGAGAGTACATACCATGCTTATCTTTCTGGGACTGAGTTAGCTCACTTAAGAGGAATTTTCTAGATCCATCCATTTGGTTGCAAATTGCATGATTTCCTTGTTTCTATTAGCTGAGTAATATTCCATTGTGTAAATGTAACACTTTTTTTTTAAATCCATTCTTTGGTTAAAGGATATCTGGGTTGTTTCCAGTTTCTGGCTATTACAAATAAAGCTGCTATGAATATTGTTGAGGTGATGTCCTTGTGGTTTGGTGGAGTATCATTTGGATATATGCCCAAGAGCAGTATGACTGAGTCTTGAGGTAGAACTATTCCCAATTTTCTAAGATAACTCCAGATTGATTTCCAAAGTGGTTTACAAGTTTGCACATCCAACAGAAATGGAGTGTTCCTCTATGTTTGTTTGTTTTTAATCAACTTGACATAAGCATGGGCCATCTGGGAAGAGGCACCATCGATTGAGAAAATTCTCCTAACAGATTGGTCTGTGGGCAAGCCTGCAGATCATTTGGTTGACTAATGACTGCTGTGAGAGGGCCTAGCTGACTGAGGGTAGTACCATCGCTGAGCACATAGCCTGGGTTCTATAAGCAAGAAGGCTGAGCAAGCCGTGGTGAGCAAGCCAGTGAGCAGCACTCCTCCATGGCCTCTGCTTGTGTTTCTTCCTGTAGGCTCCTCCTTGACTTCCTACACTTGCTTCCCTCAGTGACAGACTGGGACCTGGAAGCCAAATAAACTCTTTCTTTTCCAGATGCTGGTGAACCAGCGTTTAAGAATTAATTGTTACTGTTTCCCCACAAAAACAAATTTGAAAGGAATTGAGGGGAAAAAGCCATAAATCTTAAAAGACCAATAATTGGTTTTGACTTTTGAAGGCTAAACACAAGAAGAAAAGCAACATCAAACATAGTTCCAAAGGAGATACCTCCTTATTTTGCTGCACCTATTTATAAACTTTGATTCTGGTTCCTGTCGTGGTTCCGCCAAGAGGCCAGTATTCTGCTTTTCTTATGTGTCTATGCCTTCATGGATGTTCCAGATGTCTCTAAATTTAGACAGGAAACTGTTGGGAATTTCTGTGCCCCCCCCCCCCAATGCTAGAGATTGATGCAATTTAATTAACCTCTTTAAAAATATTGATTATCCAGTATGCGCTGAATTTCTACTAGGAACTAGAGCATCAAAGGTGAAAAAGAAACTGTGTTTGGAGGAAAAGATCTTGAGTTCAGTGAATCAAATAGAGGTACACAAATTTACTCTTAGGAAGAAGACTGAGAAAATGGAGCAAGAACAAAGTACCATGGGACCACGGGAGCCAGAGGAATCCTTCTCATAGTGGGGCTTATTGAACTGAGGTAGGAGCTAAACTAGGTGTAAGGACACTGCAGCTGGTCCTTGTGCGTCACACTCCTATCACACTCACATTTATGTGACATATAATTGGGTGAGGTTGATCCAGCCCTGCCTCAGATGGAGTGCTATCCCCCTAAAACTGTTAGTAGCAATCTTACTAAGAAGTATTTGTCTACAGTAAACCAATGAAAGAGATCTCCTTCCTTATTTTCTCAAGGAGTCCATGTCTAAGCCAATTAGTTCCCAATATTCCAATATTTCCCTGGATACTTGAGTGATCCAGTTAGAGTAGATTTCTAGACTTTTGCTCATTGGTTATGGGTAGATGGGGTTTTTTTTGTTTGTTTTGCATTTATTTTGTTTTTGTTTTTGTCTTTCACTGCTCATAAATTAAGAACCACATGGCTCTGATTTGTGCTGGAAAAGATCTACATTGTGACAGTAAGC
Organism: Lophiomys imhausi; assembly: GCA_907164525.1. Classification (NCBI taxonomy): domain Eukaryota; kingdom Metazoa; phylum Chordata; class Mammalia; order Rodentia; family Muridae; genus Lophiomys; species Lophiomys imhausi. The sequence continues at coordinate 771,506 of CAJQZJ010004824.1, forward strand.
CAGGATGGGCAGAAGAAGGGAGAGATAGATGCCATCATTGAGACATCTGGTCAACTGTCGTGAAGACTGTCTTTTCTCTAGGTGCTCTAGTTATAAGACCCAACTTCATTCTTTACCATTAAAGACAGTTTTCATTGCACTTTAAATTAATATATGGTTTGAAAGCTTCCTGAATGTAGAAAAATTTTAAATTGAGAAAGATATCAATAGCTAGAAAATGAAGGGAGAAATATATCCCAAATAATAGAAAAGGCTTGGCCAAAGGTATTTAAAAATTGCTTTGCTCTCTCTCTCTCTCCTCTCTCTGTCTCTGTCTCTCTCTCTCTCTCTCTTTGTGTGTGTGTAAGGTATGTTTAAAGAAGTTTTTTTTTTAATATGGGGCATCAGCATTGGAAAACATCCTATTCTTACATCTTATATCTAACTGAAAAAGACTAGACCAAGAAAAGATCTTGTTGCTAATTGAAGAACACTACTGTTCATACAGTGGCAGCATTACTGAATACCTAATGTCACATTTGTAGAGAATGTTGTCAATGGTTTTTGTTTCCATGATTAAAAGAAAAATAGTTATCATTGAAAACAAAAGATTTTTAAAATTGAATTTATAATAGAGTACCAATTTCATAAACCTATTTCATTCATATTCAGTATATATATATATATATATATATTAGTGTAAGTAGGATGTAACTAAAGGATTTTCCATTTAAAGCCACAATAATCACTGTTAAAACAAAGATGCTTGCTTAATTACTCTCCAGTTAGAGCTTGCAACTGTTTTGTGTGATTTCTTAGTTTGGTGGTATTTTTTGTTAAATCAAAGCAAATGTAAATGGGAAATATTATAACCACATTAGATATATACCTTTCTTTTTCTTTTCTTTCTTCTTCTTCTTTTTTTTTTTTTTTTTTTGGTTTTTCAAGACAGGGTTTGTCTGTGTAGCCCAGGCTGTCCTGGATTCACTTTGTAGACCAGACTAGCCTTGAAGTCACAGAGATATGCCTGCCTCTGCCTCCCAAGTGCTGGGATTAAAGGTGTGCACCACCACACCCAGCAATTACAAACAGCTGTGAACTACCATGTGGGTGGCGGGATTTGAACCCAGGTCCTTTGGAAGAGCAGCCACTGCTCTTAACCACTGAGCCACCTCTTCAGCCCTGATATATATATTTCTAAAGGCTAATGTATGCATGATTTATAAATTATTCTAACAAGCCACAGTTCCTGTTTTGAAAATGTCTAGAATCTTACTGAGAATATGATGTGAGCGTGGCCAAATATATTTCAACCAAAATAAATATTATATATTGTTCATGGCCCATCTTGGAAATTATTTCTATAGAGAAAATGTTAAGAAGGAAAAATGTGGCAATAGGAAATTCAATTTCCAGATGCACAAGCTCTTACACCTAGATAGAAGGCTCCCAAAAGAGAAAAAAATGCCATATAGATAATTTTATAAAGGACATTGCTAAAGAATGGGTGAGGACCTCTGTGCCCTCTCCATCTGGACATTAGCTTCTGATATCAGCTCAAAGGCCACAGGATTTTAAAGGCTAAATTAAAGGAATTTGCTCACTTCATTTGTAATAGCTAGAAACTGGAAACAACCCAAATGCCCCTCAACTGACAAATGCATAAAAAAAAATCTGTGGTACATTTACACAATGGAATACTACTCAGTCATCAGAAACACGGAAATCATGCAATTTGCTGCCAAATGGATAGAAATAGAAAAGCTCATCCTGAGTGAGCTAACTCAGACTCAGAAAGATGCAAATGGCATATATTCACTTATAACTGGATTTTAGCCTTATAGTATAGGATGACTATCAACAGACTGAAAGGAACAGGAACATAGTCTTGGTTACCTGTTAGTGGGATATTTTGCCCTAGTGGAGCTTCCATGTAGGCCCCCAGTGCCAGAGGAAGCTCTTAGCCCTCATATGACTGTTGAACTGGGGAAGGGGTGCTGATATGTAGGGGCACCCCACACAGGAGGAGTATGATGGGGTGATTTTATGCATTCTGAATATTGATTAACCTGCTCCCAGAAGCCTGCTTGCTATACACCAAGTGAAGCTATGTTAACTTTCTTGTTAATCATTGTCTCTGATTGGTTAAATAAATACTGAGTCCTGGATTGGGCAAAGTCACAGGTAGGCAGGACTAAGGTGCAAAGGCTGCTAAAGCAGAAAGGTTCATGGGTAGAAGAAACCTGCAAAGGAAGAAGCAAAGAGCAGGAAGGAGGATACATGACATGGGTTAGAAAAAAGAACCTCATTCCAAATGACCAGGAGCAATGGCAGAGTGTGGAGAATAACAACCCAAGGGACGTATTTATATTATATGGGGCTTTATTCAGGGATAGAATTATGAACTATCTTAGGTGGGCTAAGGTTGCTCAATCTAGGCTTGTTAAAATCCATCAGGTCTGTCTGTGTCTGCTCATTTATAATGGCAGGTTAAATATTAACACCCCTGCCCAATTAAATATAATATAAATACAAGTAAACAATTTAATTAGTTACTTCTACAAATGGTGCCCAAGTAATTTAACTAATTAATTCTACAGGAGTAGGATAGGTGGGAGAAGGAGGAGAGGGTGGGAGAGTAGGACTGGGAGGGGTGGGGTGGAGAGAGGGTACTGTGATGGAGATGTGACTTGAAGTAATAAATAAACATAAAAAAAAGAGCTAGTTTGCTCAGGTCTTCTCTACCAGTTCACTTCTTGTTTCAGTGTGCATCTTCACTATAATTCCTTTCACAAATGCTCTCTGAATGCAAGCTGTGTGTGGAAATGGGCTGGGTGTTGAGGTCGGATACTTCAGACAGTATAATGCTTGATTTGCAACCACAAGGACCTGAGGTTGATTCCCAGAATCCACATAAAGACGATGCTGAGGAGAGTGGCATGGCTTTGTAGTCCTGTGCTGGAGTGGCAGAGTCAGGTAGATCCCTTGGGCTTGCTGGTCAGTCAGCACAGCCTGCCAGTTAAGTTCAGAGACCTAGTCTCAAAATAAAGGTAGGTGGTACCTGAGGAATGACACCCAAGGTGGTCATCAGATCTCCACATTACATGTCTGTACTGCATATACATGAACATGCACACATGCATGAGTTCACATAAATGCAAAAAGAATATAAACTGCATGTGGATGTGGTCTTGGAAAAATTGTAGCTACATTTATTTTGTGTTATCTACTATTGTTTGCATATCGGTATCTCCTAAAACTCATATATATGTTTAATTGCTCTTGTAAGAATATGTAGAGACCAAGAGTCATTAAGAGGTAACTAGGCCACTGGTGTTCTACCTTCACTGGTGAAATCAGAGACATTATAGAGTGGGGGTTTGACCCTCATTTACTACTGTCCTTGTTTTCACTCTTTGATACTGAATTCCCTGGCCCCTAGTATAGTGAGTCCATCATCTTCTACTCATTATAAATTATCCACTTTCCATTATTCTATCCAAACAACAAAAGTAGACCAAGGAATCATCTTTGAAATTCATATGAAAATTAGGAAGGTGACTAAAATGCCAGTGAAACAAGGTTTAGGTCACGCCTCACTCAATCTGTGTTATACACATTTACTCAGGCTACTCAGGCATTTGTGTGTTTGTTCACTCACTTATACCATTGTAGCTACAAGACAAATGAAAAGGATGACTGGTACCAAATCTCAGCTAATGCTCATTGGTGAATAATGTTTTATTTTTTTTTCTTGTAATTTTAGGGTAGTTGCAACATCAATAATATTTCTGCACAAAGAAAAATGAGGGCAAAACAAATACAATCAAACTGATGAAATGAGTAGCCAACAATTATAAAAACTAGATTAAACTGGTGTGGGGGTTGGGGAGAGAAGGAGACATAAGCACAGCAGCTATCTTCATACGTAACATATTTTGAGAATTTTATTTTTACCCCTTTATGAAAAACACCATATCCCTTCAGATTTCACATTTTTAAAAAGCTAAAAGAAAAGAATATTAATCAGCTTGCTTACTAATCAAAGTCTATTAACATTAAAAAAGTCAAGTTGTGATGAAATCAGATTTATTTTTATACTTATTAATAATTCTCCTGCTGACACAAGATTAGTTGGCAGCATTCAAATTCATGAATTACTTTTTTGCATTGTAAATAATTATTTTGGTATATTTAGAACAAAGAGGGAAAAGCTGTCAAATTATACCCGATTTAGAGAAAATTAATGGCATATAAATGAAATTTAATTTAATTTTTTAAATGATCTGTCTCAAGATCCTGCTATACCATTTTTGGGTATATGCCCAAAGGACACTCCATCCTACCCAAGGACACTTGCTCAACTATTGTATCTTTATTCACAATAGCCAGAAACTGGAAACAACTTAGATATCCCTCAACAGAAGAATGGATAAAGAAAATGTGGTAGGTAATTTACATAATGGAGTATTACTGAGCTGTTAAAAAAATCACATAATGAAATTTGTAAGCAAACAGATACAACTAGAAAAAAAAATCCTGAGTGAGGTAATCCAGACCCAAAAACAGTAAACTGGTATATATTCACTTATAAGTAGATATTAGCTATTAAGTAAATGATAATCAATCTACAATCCACAGACACAGAAAGGTTAGGTAAAGAGGAGAGCTCTAGCAGGGACACATGGATCTTCCTGGGAAGAGGAAATACATTATTTGGGTGGACTGGTAGGGGGCATGGGAACAGAAGGTGGGGGATAGATAGAGGGATAGATTATTGGAAATGAGTGGGTGGGAGGGATGTGGAAACTTAGTGCAGTGGAAACGTCCTGAAATCTATGAGGGTGACCCCAGTGAGAACTCCTAGTAATGGAGGATATGGAATCTGAACTGCCATTTGTAGCCAAGAAAGGCTTCCAGTTGTGGAACTTTGTTACATTCAGTTGAGTTATTGACTGAGGAGGTTCTATGGATACCCCTAAACAATCAGGCTGATGCTAGGGCAGAAGGTTGCTCTCTGAAGACTGACAGCAGGACCCCATTACCAAGGACAACATTCATACAGCACACTGAATGTAGAGAGTTTGAGCTGGTGCCAGCTTGGAGCCTTCACCCCATGTTCTAGTGTCTTTGGTGAGGGAAGGCAGTCTGAATGTATGGGAAGAGAAACCTGAACACCAACACAGCCACAAAAACCCTCCACCTACAATCTGTCCTTCATGCAAGATTTGCTGGGGCATTGGTGGTACAGAATTTGTAAGAGTGGCCAATTAATGTCTGGTTTAACTTGCAGCCTACCCCACAAGAGAGAATTCATGCCTTACACTGCCTGGATGGCCAGGAACTAGAGACTGGATAGCCCAGAGACCTAGGGTAGAATCAAACACAATTAGAAAAAAAAAATCAATGGAATAAATTCTAAATAGTCTGCTATACTCATAGATCGATGCTGTGTCCAGTTGTCATCAGAAGAGGTTTCCCCTTGCAGCAGATGGGAGCATGAGTATGTGGGGAGACCCATAGCCAGACATATATAGAGAAAGGGAGTCTAAGTTGGAGATCTCCATCTGGATCCTTCTCTCAAAGCTCAGGGAACCCTTTGGAAGAGGGGAGTAAACACTAAAGAAATCATAGGGGGTCAAGGACACAAGGAGAACATGGCCCACTGAATCAATCAAGCAGGGCTTGTGTGAGCTCACCAAGACGGAAAAGAAGAGCAGAGGGCCTGCATGGGTCTCCACGAGGTTCTCTGTATACATGTTATGGATTTTAGCTTGGTATTTTGGGGGGACTCTTAACAGTGAGAGTAAGTATATCTAATTCTTTTGCCTGTTCTTGAGACTCTCTTCCTACCATTGGGTTGTCTTGTCCAGCCTTGCTATGAGGGCTTTCACCTAGTCTTATTGTATTTGTTTCATCCTGTTTGGCTGTGGTCTCTTGGACCTGCTCTTTTCTGAAGAGGAATGGATGTGGAGGAGAGGGGAGATGGGGGGAAGCTAGGGGGAGTGGAAAGAGGGGAAACTGTGGGTGGGATGTACTGTATGAGAGAAGAATGTATTTTCAACTAAAAAATTAATATTAAAAAAGAAGAAAAGAGAAACCCATCTTGTAGTATATAGATTTCCAAGAAACTAAACTCAAAGTGGGCTGTGTCTGGAAAGCTGAGAAGAATCATCATTACCTGGACACTGGTCAGTGTTGTGTACTGGTAAGCCTTGACCACTAGGTAATTAGCCTCCAAATCCACGAGTCCCAGGAGCATATACTTCCACCATCTTCGTCGTAAAATTGCAAGGAGGTTCTCTTCTCCTGTGTTATAAAGTTAAGAAACAAATGGCTCAAGCTCCTGACATATAACACATCACATATTTAGAATTCTAAAATATTACAGTATTATGTACCTACATATGCACATGTTTTTAACCACAAACTTACCCAATATTTTAGTGGGGTTAATCTATCAAAGACTCACATACTTTACTAAGGAAACTGTCTCCATGGTCACCTTTGGTCTCCAAATTAGTTTCTACACCAGTGTAAGACTGAGTAGGCCATTGTTTACCATGAATATTTTTTATGGATATGTGAAAGAATAATTGTGTCATGAGAAAAGGGCAAGGGAAATTGTACAAGAGAGGTTGTATTGCATAAAAACTCAAAGAATGTTAAATTTCAAGACTAGTAAGATAGAGACACACCCTCCCCCCCAAAAAAAGGTGTCAGAAGCAGTTTTGTGTGTGGCACTAGGTCTATAGTAAGACAGCAATATAACATCCAGAAGATCCTTTTTGCTTGAATATCCATGTGTATACTAGAGATTTGTGAATGATTTGTTGAGAGATCTTTAGGATAGAAAGGGTCACCACTTGACCCTTGTCTAAATGCTGACAACAATTAATTTCATCCCTATGTCTTACATGCATAGCACCTGAGCAGAGTCTATGTATGTTCATTTTAATTTTCATATCTATTTCAAGCTGAAATAAATCCTACTTGTCAAAGTAGCCCAATCATAAGTATATATAGCAATTTGTATCCAGCTTGTAAGTCTTCACAGACAATGTTGAACATACAGATACTCTGAGTGAACAGTGGAGGTTTATATGACTTATTACAATTATAATTTTTATTATATTATAATTTTCATATTTATTATATTTTTTTCAAAACATAGAAGTTTAAAAGAAGAAACGTGTAATGTGTTATAGTTTCAAGGGGGTTAAGAATCTGTGTGCAGCTTAGCTGAATGCTTATGATTCAAGACTTCCTTCCATAAGTTCCAGGCAAACTGCGAGCCAGGGCTATGGTCTCATCTGAAGGAATGAGGAGGAGGGGTCTTAATGAACAAGCTCCTTCCTTTGGCTGTTGTAAGCTTTACCACAGGGGATTTTTTAGGGTGCTGTGTCAAAGCCACAGTGATGAGTTTGCCTCAGGAGATGGAGAGGGAGATTAGATTTCATATAATATCACACATAAGTGATATTTCTACCCTATTCACTTCTCTAGAAAAGTAAGTTCGGCCTCACCTAAGGAGGGTGAACTTATTAAGTATGTGAATACCATGAACCAGGACCACTGGAGACTCTTAGAGGCTGCCTGCCATGACATAATCTGTTACTGATGCCCAAGGGCCTAAACAGAAACCCATTCTTGCCTCCTTTTGGGCCAGACTTGAGAGATTTAAAGATCTAGTTTTTCATGAGTAGCCTTTCCAAATTCATAGAGACTCATGAGCACTAAATTTTCAGGTAACCAGAGGCTGCCAGAGTATAGATAGAAGACAACAAAGAAAGGTGCTTTCACTTTTGCAACACTCCTCATAATTGAGGCTCTTACCATGCTCAAAGTCTGTCTTTTTAAAAATTTATCATTTCATTTTACATCCTGATCACAGCTCCCTCCCTCCTCTCCCCCATCTCCCCCTTCCCCTTCCCCTCAGAAAAGGGGACTCCCCTTCTATCAACCCACTCCAGTTCTTCAAGTTACATTTGAGACTAAGAACATTCTCTTCCACTGAATCCAGACAAGGCAGCCCAGCTAACACAAGGTGATCCACAAACACATAATAGAGTCCATGTCAGAGACAGTCTCCTCTCCACTTGCCAGGGGATCTATATGAAGACCAAGCTACATATCAGCTCCATATGTGTAGGTGGCCTAGGTCTAGATCATACATGCTTTTTAATTGGTGTTTCAGTCTCTGCAAGCCCCCAGGGGCCTAGGTTAGTTGGCTCTGTTGGTCTTCCTGTGAAGTTCTTGTCCCATCCAGGTCCGTCTAGTTTTCCTCCCACTCTTCTACATGACTCCATGAGCTCCACCTAATGTTTTGTTTTGTGTCTCACTATTTGTTTCAATCTGCTGCTTGGTGGGGCCTCTCAGAAGACAGTTATGCTAGGTTCCTGTCTGCAAACATAGCAGAGTATCATTAACAGTGTTAAGAGTTGGCTCTCTCCTGTGGAGTGGAGCTCCAGTTGTGTCAGTCATTGGGTGGCCATTCTCCCAATCACCATTCCATCTTTATCTCAGTACATCTTGTAGGTAGGGTAAATTATGGGCCCAAAGTTTTTTGGGTGGGTCAAAAAATGGGGTAAAGAGCTAAACTGAGAATTCACAACAGAGGAATCTCTAATGGTCAAGAAGCACTTAAAGAAATGTTCAGCATCCTTAGTCATCAGGAAAATGCAAATCAAAATGACTCTGAGATTCCATCTTACACCCATCAGAACAGCCAAGATCAAAAATTCAAGGGACAGTACATGCTGTCATGGGTGTAGAGAAAAGGGAATACTCTTTCATTGCTGTTGGGAGTGCAAACACTTTGAAAATCAATCTGATAGCATCTGAAAATTGGGAATTTGCCTCAAGATCTAGCTATACCACTCCTGGGCATATACCCAAAAGAAGCTCCACACAAACCACAAGGACATCGGATCAATTATGTTCATAGCAGCATTAGTCATAAAAGTCAGAAACTGAAACCAACCTAAATGTCCCTCAACCAAAGAATGGGTAAAGAAACTGTGGTATATTTACACAGTGGAATACTACTAAGCTACTAAAAACCAGGAACCCTTCTGTCTTAATGGGCCATATTTATTATATATTTTAACATATTGGCTCCTATTTAGCTTATACTAATTCCTCACAATCCTTTTTTAATGTTTATTTATTACTTCAGGATACATCTCCATCACAGTGCCCTCTTCCTACCCCTCTCAGTCCCACCCTCCTACCCTCTACCTCCTATCCCTTCCATCCCACTCCTCCAGAGTGGAGTGACCCTACATATCAGTCCCCCACCCCAGTTCAGCAGTCATATGAGGGCCAAGAGCCTCTTCATACACTGGAGGCCAGCAAGGCAGCCTCACTAGGGCAAAGTGTCTCATTGACAGGTAACAAAGTCTATGCTCCTGTTCCTTTTGGTGCATAGGCTGTAGTATAGTTATCCTGTACTATATAGCTAAAATCCGATTATAAGTGAATAGATGCCATTTGCATCCTTCTGAGTCTGGGTTAGCTTACTCAGGATAAGCTTCTCTAGTTCCTTCCATTTGTCTGCAAATTGCATGATTTCATTGTTTCTGATGGCTGAATAGAGTAGTATTCCATTGTGTAGATGTACCACAGTTTTTTTTTTTTTTTTAATCCATTCCTTAGTGGAGGAAAATATGGGTTGTTTCCAGTTTCTAGCTATTACAAATAAGGCTGCTATGAACATAGATGAGGAAACATCCTTGGGGTTTGGTGAGGTTTTTTGTTTGTTTGTTTGTTTGTTTGTTTTTTGGTTTTTTTTGCCTACTCCTATTTCCAACTGGGCAATGTATAGTTACTTCTGCAACTATATATATATATATATATATATATATATATATATATTAGCTCTTTCAAATGATTGAGACTTCTTAGAAATTTCTTCTTCACTGTATTGAAGTATGCATTGCTTTGGGGGTGGTAGCATTAACACTTCACACATGTATGTATCTGTAGTACTTAACATACTCATATATAGTGAGGGTCAGTTAAATGTGTTGAAATGACTGAATCAAAGAACTGAGAAAAATGTGAAATGCTATGTCTCTGAAGATGTCAAGAGCCAGCTGTGGGATGTGAGTCACTCTCCTGCTTTTGCAGTTCAGTCTGCAGCTGGAGGATGTGATCCTGGGGTTTTTCCTCATAGCACAGCATTTGTTCAATGCCTTTGCACACCACTTTAAGCTTCTTGTCTACAGACTGTATAAATCCACACATATCTCCAGATTTATTTTGTAATCAGTGACCCTCAACATGCCTGAACAGGTCTTTCATCTGTGAAGGCCTTAGAAATTTTAATAGGTGTTGGGCAAGGGAGGGGTAGTCACTGGACTCATTTTAAAATTATAGTATATTAATGGTCAATGATCATACTTAGAATGACTTGGGCTACGAATGTCAGAAAGATACAACCAGAGCATGTGGAAGATTCTTTAAACAAGAGAATGGTCTGAACATTTGGCCAGTTGTGGGATACCTGCCAGGGAAAGATGCAGATCGGGTGTGAAACTAGCTCAAGAGAGAGAAAGAACTATGTCGTGGCCAACAAAGCTGAAAGGAGTTGGAGATCCTAAGAGTGCTTTGACACAGGGTGTGCAAATGCAGAGTTGGAAGTTTACCCTGATTGTTTTTGGTCTTGATTTGGTTCAGTATTTCTTCACTATTCTTTCCTCTATTTTGGAATGGTAATATATATCCTGTGCCATTGTATATTGGAAGTATAATTTATTTTTTATTTTATGGGGGTTCCAGTTAAGAAATTATCTTGAGTCTCAGAAAAGACATTGGACTTTTTAAACAGTCTTAGGACTGAAAGACTATGCAGACTATTGAAGTTGAACCAAATGCATTTTCCAATATGATGTGGCTACAAATCTAGAGTGAGCTGGAATGTGGTGGTTTGAACAAGATTGGCCCCCATTTGGCTCACATATTTGCATGCCAGTTGATTAGCTATCAGGAAAGGATTAGGAGGCATGGCCTTGTTGGAGGATGTGTGCCACAATGGGTGGTCTTTGAGGTTTCAAAAGTCCACACCAGGCTGATGTCCTCCTTGCCATGATAATAATGGGCTAAATCTCTGTATGGTTATTCTTATTTGTTAATTTGACTATGCGATAATTAATTAAAACCCAAATTACTGGGCACACCTGTGATGGATTTTTTTCATAATTAAGTCATTAGACATGGAAAAACACACATGTAATCTGGATCTCTGAGGTGGGGAGATAAACCTTTAATCCAGATCTTTTGAGGTAGAAAGGTCTACCTTTAATCTGGACCACACCTTCTGTTGGCAGCATATATAAAGAACATAGAAGAAAGAAGCTCTCTCTTTGCTTGCTTGCCCTTACCCTCACTAGCAAGTGCTTTCTTTCACTGGCATTACAGCCTACTTCTTCAGGATTCCCGCATGTACTAAAGACCAGCTGATACAACCAGCCTTGTGAACTGAACAACTACTGGATTCTTGGACCTTCCAATCAGAGGCAGCCATTTTTGGATTAACTAGACCATAGCCTGTAAATCAGTCTAATAAATCCAATTTCTCTATATAGACATATTCATTATATAAGATACGTTACTATAGAGAACCCTAACTAACACACCCTCTGAAACTGTAAGCAAGTCTCCAAATCAATACTTTCTTTTATAAGAGTTGTCTTTTATGGGGTGATGTTATGCATTCTAAATGTTAACTAATTGGTCCTACTTTTTGTCTGTTACTTTGTTTTCTAATCGTTGTCTCTGATTGGTTAAATAAATGCTGAGGGCTGAGATTGGGCAAAGACAGAGGGAGGCAGTACTAAGGTGTGGGCTTCTGAAGCAGAGAGGTTGATAGGAAGAAGGAGCCTCCAGGACAAGCAACAAAATAAAGAACAGGAAAGAGGACACACACCATGGGTTAGGGAAAAGAATATCATTCCACATGGCCTAGAACATCAACATGGCATGGGGAATAACAGCCCAAGAGACATATGTATACTGGGGTCTCATATTTGGGGAACAGAATCAAGAGCTAGCTTAGATGGGTTAAGATTACACCATCCAGGCCTAAGCTTGTTAAAATCCATATGATGTCTATGTGCTCATTTATAATGGCAGGTTAAGGATTAACAATCACCAGCCAATTAAATACTATATAAATGCTACTAAATAATTTAAATACCCAATTTCTACATGTCTTGGTCATGGTGTCTCTTCAGAGCAATAAAACACTGACTAATTACTGCTTCTGCAGTTTCTAAATAAACCAGCACATACTTCTACCAGGAAGGCTGACACTCTGCTACTCACTGGGTTTGGACTCCTTGCGATATTCTCTGTTAATAACTATGCTCAAGTCATACACAGAACTTATCTTTTCTTATCTCTGTTACTCATTTGGTTATTCACAATTTGAACAAATTGGCATTGTCTTGGTCTTTATCTCCAGGACCCAACAGTCCATGACAAATAGTCAATAAATAATATATAAATAAAATTTTCATTTAGACTAAATAACACTAAAATTGAGGTGGTTAAAATACATCTACTACAAACATTCTTGTTCCTTCCACTGAAATAGTTTTCTAGCTAAAATTATGACATTGGCAAAATTAATTTGGTATTTGACACATAATACACTGAGTAGAGGTCATAAAACTGTTAATGGCGTATTTAACCTCAAAGTAGCAATTCTAAAGTCACAGGTCATTGCCCTGCTATTTTACATGATGAACAATTGCTAAATTCAGAGCCTACAAGCCACATTTCATCACACATTACTGGAAAACCAGGTTATAGTGATGCTACTGATGCACTAACCAAGAATATATCCAAGAGTCATTCATTATATGGGCTTAGATTAATAATGGGTGGTCTTGCTAGTATGCTGATAACAGCTTCAAGGAAACACACACCATGTAAATGCTTCCACAATGTTTCATTTGATGGCTCTACAAACACTCAACAGACTTGATTAGCAGAATTATCCAGGATGGAGGGAGACTGTTTTAGTTTTGAGTGAGTTAAAAAATAAAACTGTAAGCCTTAAAAGGAGAACTTGAGGATTTATCCATCTGACCTATACTGCTGCACAACTGACCATTCAAACTTTAAAGTAATGGCAATATATTCTTGGAGTTCCAGTGCTAAAGGTACTTTCAAACCTCATGAAACAGAGCCATTCATGCAAATATAAAATTCATATAATTGATGAATATGAGTGCTTTGAAATCTCCTCTGGATTTTATTTTTATTAACTGTAAAAGGTAATAAAATCTATGAGCAATAAACAGAATCATTGGAACCACAGTTTCGTTTTTAGATGTATTCTATTTGTTATTGTTTTATTATCTGTATGATTAAATACAAATAAAACTGTTGAATAAGAAAGTATTAATGTATTCTCTACCTTGATTTAACAAATACTAATGTTTTATGTTGTTTGTTTCAGATTTTTTTGATAATGTATTATAGATGAAATTGAAGTCCATCCTCTGCCCCTGACAGATTCTATTTTAGGTCAGTGATTGCCTGAGACTCTCTTGAAAATTGCTGAGATTTGGGATGTTTTAAGAAGGTTCCCCATATCAGACTTTCAACTAGTGGCAGATGGGGGAGTAGTCTTCTTTTATTAAAAATTTTTTATTATGTGAATTTCACATCATCTACCCTGTTCCTTCACATCTCCCACCTCCCCTCAGACCCACCTTCCACTCTTGCAATCTGTTCCAGCATAAAAAATAAAATCTCTCATTATCCCTCTCAGGTCTCTGACGTGGTTGAAGAATAGATAGCTAGAGTCTCATAGTTAAATGTTGAGTTGTTTAGGAATCAAGAGGGTGTTCTGGATCTAAGAAGATGTTTTTAAAATTGTGATGCAAGTTAGTATGAAAGCTGAGTTAGATATAGAACTTTAAACTCATGGTTAGATAATAGAATGTTAAAGTCAGGTGCCAAATACATATGGAGTGGACATTGGGAATGTATGCTAAGCCATCTAACTCTCATAATTGTGGCCTACTTATTTCTGTTGTTTTGTATTGTATTTATTGTTATAAGAGAAAGAACCATTTGTTGGAATGAAAAGGGGAGCTGTTGGGGGGAAAAGATATACCTTAAACTAAAAAAAAGGGGGGGTAGAGGATGGGGGAATAAGGGGGAAGAGGGTGGAAGGGTGGGACAGGAGGGGGGAGTAGGGAGGGGATTGTGATTGAGATGTAACATGAAGAAATAAAAAATAAATTATAAAATAAAATAAAATAAAATCTCATTATGGAAGCTGCAGTGTGTCTCAGTGTGTCCCACAATATTCCCTTTTGTCCACATATTTGCTTGCAAATGTTCATTAAAATGACTCCTTGGTCTGGTAGGAGGCCTCTGGTTTCTGCTACTTTGTCAATACTGGAACCTCACTGGAACTCCTCTCAGATATGTTGTAACTGTCCTGTGTCATGAAGATCCTGTAGTTTTGGGTTGAGGAACTGGCCTCTTCTTGTACTACAGGAGTTCAACCATGGGTTAAGTGTTAGGCTGGGCCAAGTCAAATCCCTGGTTCTGGACCTGCAACCCCCACTTTCAGGGCCAGTTCTACTATGGAAAGGTGCAGGGCTTGCTCTTCCAAGTGCTGCAGCATGTGAGGGGCAGGAACAGCTCTCCTGCTCTTAGGACCTCTTCTGGGCCAGATCTCCTATTAGCCAATGGTAGTGAGGGCAAAGGGAGGGGATGGGATCTCTCCCTAGCCAACACCACCACATAACAGACCAAAGGCAGGGCTGGCTCTCCCATACTCACTCCCTCAGGTCTAGCTCATCCACAATTCCCATATCCAGTACCAGCTATAGTGTGCTACCTAGGCAAGGTGCAGGGACTGCTCTCTGAAGTGCTACAGCATGTGAGGGGCAGGGATAGCTCTCCTGTTTTTATGACCCCATCTGGGCCAGATCTCACCCAGGTCTCCATAACTCCCACATCCAGGGCCAGGCAGAGTTCTTCTAGTTTCTGGCTTGTTTCCTGTCCTGGGAGACCATCTGGTGCTTGCCTGGTACTTCTCTGGAAGTCATCACAGGCTACCCCATGGTGCCAAAGTTGTGTTGGTCTCCAGCTTGCTTTTTTCCGGGAATGTTAGGCTTCTATTCACTCAGATGTTCATTGGTCTGAACACTGAATGTAGATATAGCCTCTCTCCACCTACTGATGCATATGTGACATAGCAGCCACATCTACAATGCCTCTAGGGGGAGGAGGTAGTCTTATAAAACTACAGTCTACTAATGTTTTTATTTGTTTAAATTTAGGAATTAAGAGGAGATACCTTGGGACTGTGTTCCTAAGCTTGTTCAATAGCTTTCCTTCCAACACAATAGGCTATTATTCACTCTTATATAAAATCTTGAATTCATATGAGATGCATTCCAACATAAGAAACCCACAGATTTGGATTAAAAAAGTAAAACACACACATGCAGATACACACACACACACACACACACACACACACACACACACACACACAAACACACACCTCTACTTCACTCCTTGTAAAACAATAAAAATGTTTTTTCTCACCTAGAAAAAGTGTCAAGATTCTGTGGTTTATCCCTTAAGTTGCTATCATCATGTAGATACTACTAACAATATGAAATACTGCTAACTAGCTAAAATCTTTAGTGGTAGGTTTGTTGGGGATGAGCTAGGGGTAAATGCTTTGATTTAAAATCATCCAGAACAATCACAGTGAAACTCTGTATTAAGATAAATCTCTCAATTTTCCCGGGGTGAGCCTGCTGAGACGAAAATGTATTTGTCCTTTTTAATGACAAGACTATTTTCCTTTTCTTCATCCCATTTTGAGAAAAGTGTCCCTATTTGCCTTTTGGAACTATCCTGTAATTGACTCTGATGTCTCATGACATTAGGCAGATGAATCTGTCAGGTTGGTGAATTTTGTTTCGAACAAAGAACTATGTAGCAGCTAATGACATACGGTGTAAGGGGAAGAGGCCAAAGCAGGCTTGTCTCTGGATGTCTGCCACTTGCTTCAAAAGACAACATGACAGGAGGTGCCAGCCTGAGCTCTCGAGGGCTGACCTTGAGATCTGCCACTACAGCATCTGTCATAGTGGACGTATAGGTTAGCCCCAGCGTGGGAAATTAACAGGATAAAGTGTCAATGGACCAGATGCTTGGTAAAGCAGTAAGCTCTCTGGCTTGCTTACTGATGATGGTATATAGGGATATATACCATCCCATCCACCATCTCAACTATCCACCAAGGCCACTCTGTTATCTGTCATTTATTTTCCACTGAATACAATTATCAGGTACTCTGCCAGCAGTACCATATGTTCTTTCTCATATTTTCCTGATGTTTTAAGGTCTGGGTTAAAAGCACGGAATCAGAGACCTCTATGAAAACAGTAGCTGCCACTTATCAGGCGGTGTCACCTTGGGAAACTGTGCTCATTTATAAAACGAAGCAAATGCCACTTATTTGAAAACGTTTCTGTAAAGCTTAAGTGGGAAGGGATGCATATAAAGTATCTAGTTTTCAGTAAATAAGTGGGTAAGAGATGGCTTTGGTATTAATAGTCCTATGAGGAAGATATTTTCAGATCAGAAAACTGGAGTTCCAATGTTTGTTGTGATTTTTTTTTCATTATAAACATTTACTTCTCTAAGAATGGAACTTTTTTGTCTATATGGAAAATCTAATGAAACAAGTCAGAAATGTTTCATATTATTTTTTTCCTGAAATTAAGTTCAGAAAAAAAGGCATTTTGTGAGCAGTGCAATAATAGTGTATACTCTCTCCCTCTCTCGTGTATGTGTACTTCCAACTGAAAATATTGAAGAATGTATTTATAGAATTAAATTTTTTTCATTATATCAACCTACTGGCAGTAAGTATCATAACATCAAGATTATCATCTTCAAATACATTTTTTTTCACTAAAAGAAACAATGGCCTTTGGAGAAATGGTTGATTACAGATATGGGCGAGGAAATGTAATACGATAGCTGAGCCTAGAATATCTTGGTACACAGATGAGAAAGGGAACATTTCAAGACTACACCATCTTATCAAAAGGATTTGAGGGCCAACTTGAAGAACCTTTCAGGTGGAATGATGAGGTTTGCAAAAATTCAAGAAATTTGATAAATCCATGAGATTTTGACAAACTACAAAACCACCAGGAACCACAGCAACCACCATATAAGAGATACTAAAAACACAAACAAAAATAAGATCTGGTCGTTAACTAGAAGAGTTGGTTAAACCAAGTCATGATTTTGAAAATTGGTAGACAAAATGAACAAGTCAAGTCCTCCCCCCTCTTTCTCCCATGATTCTGTGTGAACTCCGCCACTGAGTAAGCATTGGATGAGATATTGTCTTTATGATAATATTCTACCTTAAAAAATGAATAAAAAAAGTGATGATTTAAAAGATCATAGCTTGGTACCTCCTTATGAGTAAGTTCAAGTAAGCCATAACACTAGCTGTAGTGAGAACCAATTAGGCATTGTGTCTCTTCTTTTTTGACAAGAACAAAATACCATCTACATGCTGCTATATACATACATCTAAATATGAATAAGTCTCAGTCCTCAAACACCACTTTAGAAGGTATGGGTTAGGGGAACATGATAAAGCACACTAAGAAGATTCAATCAGTAAAAACCAGATTGTGAGGTATGTCATAACCTTTCTACTTGGCATTTGTTCTGTTAATGATATTAACTGAAGAGCCTCTTAGAAGTGGAGAATCTCATTCCTACCTAAACTGACCAATAAAAATATGTGTCTTTGATCAAATTTGATCAGTTGACAAGGCAACCTTAACAGGTTTCTTCGCATTCCACTTTATTCTCCCACTCATCGTAGCAGCCCTTGAAATTGTCCACCTTCTATCCCTCCATGAAACAGGCTCAAACAATCAATCCATCAGGCCTAGACTCTGACTCTGACAAAATCCCATTCCACCCATACTCTACAATCAAAGACTTCCTAGGAATCTTAATTCTCCTAACTCTCCTCCTAGCCCTAGTCTTATTCTCCCCTGACTGTCTAAGTGACCCTGATAACTACACACCAGCTAATCCACTTAATACCCCTCTCCACATTAAACCTGAATAATATTTCCTATTTGCATACGCCATCGTATGTTCCATCCCCAATAAATTAGGAGGAGTTCTAGCTCTAGTCCTGACCATTCTTATTCTCACCCTTCTCTCCCTGCTCCATACATCAAAACAATGCAGCCTTATGTTCCGACCAATTTCCCAAGTCATATTCTGAATTCTAATTGCTAACCTCCTTATCCTTACTCCCCAAGACTATTTGAAAGGAATATTCCATATCACACAGGAGAGTTTTTCAGTAAAAACATTACATTAAAATAAAAGAGAAATATTTAGGTTGAAAGAACGTAAGGAAAATACCAGCCACTTGACATATGTGGTCACTGTTTGCATCCCAACCCAAATAAACTAAAACATATATATCTGTGAGACAACAGAAAACTTGAACCCTCACAGGCAATTTGGAAACTATTGATTTTTCAGTGTGATCATGACATTATTGTAATGTTGGTCTTAAGTTACTGTCTTTTAGAAATATACACTTAAAAAGTTACAGATGGAATGCATGCAGCCTGAAACTGTGCTCACGGGAAATGGGAGTGGTGAGAGTAAGGGTAAGATTAGTTTGGCCTCAAGTTGTGCCAGTCATTGGTTGGTCATTCCCTCAACCACTGCTCCATCTTTATCCCTGTACATCTTCCAGGTTTTATGGGTGCATTGGTGTCCCCCTCCTTCTGTTGGAGTCCTGCCAGGCGAGGAGGAGGTGGCCGCTTTCATCTCCATGCCCTCCGCTGCTAGCTAGGGTCACCCCCATATCCTGCCAAGAGCATACTCTTTCTCAGGTCTCCAGCTTGTTAAAGAGGTGTCCCCCCATCGGTTTCCCTCCTCTCTCCCAGCCCTCTCATGTCTTTCCCCTGCTCTCACCACAGGTGATCCCCACCCTCATCCTTCTCCCCATCCCCCTCCCACTCAATTCCCTGCTATCATCCACTTGAGATGGGAGAGAGCCAGCTCCTGACACTATCAATGATATTCTGCACTATGCTTATAGATAGGAACCTAGCATAACTGTCATCCGAGAGGCCCCATCCAGCAGAAGAGCGAAACAGATGGTCAGACATACACCCAAGCATTAAGTGGAGCTCAGGGAGTCTTGCAGAAGAGTGGGAGGAAGAATAGAGGAACCTGGAGGGGACAATAAATCCACAAGAAGACCAACAGAGTCAACTAACCTAGGACCCTGGGGGCTTACAGATACTGAAGTATCAACAGAAAAAGCATGTATGGACTGGACCTAGGGCCTCTACACATATGTAGCTGAAATGCAGCTTGGTCTTCATGTAGATCCCCTAGCAAGTGGAGTGGGGATTGTCTCTGGCATGGACTGACTCTGTTGACTGTTTGTGGATCACTCTACTCTAGCTGGGTTGCCTTGTCTGCCCTCAGTGGAGGAGGATGCTCTTAGTCCTGACACAACTTGAAGAGCTGGGGTGGATTGATGGGGAAGATTTTCTCTTTTCTGAAGATAAAGGGAGGGGAAAGGGAGAAGAGGATGAGAGGGTGGGATAAGGTAGTGAGGAGGGAGGGGGCTGCGATGGACTGTAAAATGAATAAATAAAGAATATAAAAAAAAAGATTGGCTTGGCTATCAGTTGAATTTGTTGCAGATGAAATGTTCCTGGTGGTATTCAATATAATATTCTGTCTCCTTTTTCATTGTTGTATATTTTCATAATAAGAAAGTTGCAAAAAAAAAGAATGCCATTATGAAGAGAGGCTTCTGCCAACAACAGAGCACTGGCTGGGACATATGAATATCAACAGTGACTTTGTCTTTGTATTTACAGACCTCACTCCTTTTTACTGTGAGGTATTAAATATTTTTAACAGCTAGAAAATACAGGGCTTTGAACTGCATTCTACCCATGCCCTTGTTTTAGTCTTGGAGGTCAGGAGGGAAATTTAACAACCCTTCTGGCACAGGCCTTGACAAGCTCTTAATAGCTAATAACCTCCTGTTCATTCCCTGCCTGCTGGTGTGTGTGTGTGTGTGTGTGTGTGTGTGTGTGTGTGTGTGTGTGTGTTTGTTGGTATCTTGCCCTTGTGCAATGGCAAATAGTGTCTTGTCCTTGCAGCTTCCTTTACAGGAAGTATCTGTCTATATGTAAGACCCAAAAGTTCTTGTAGAGAATTCTTTGTGCAGCAAAGTTTCTACAGAAGTTACCAGAGGTTCAACACACTGCTAGAGTATTGCCCTTTCAGTGGCTGGCTCTGGTATACTTGAGGCAGGATGCTAGAAAGATAGAAGCAGCTGAACAAAGTGGTATTCAGTTTGGTGATAGGAGATTTGGCATTAAAAATGTGACTGTCTATAATGATAGAGGAAAAGATATCAAGAAATAAGCTAGTATCCCAAGAAAAGCCTCTTGCATCCTGTACTAAACACATTGGGGCATAGATGCTCCCCCACATCGCAGGAGGCAGACAGTATAATGATGTTATAAGATACATACAAGCATTAATTATACATGTAGGCATAAATGAAGCATTTAACAACCATGAAATATTTTGGAAGCAAGAACAAAAAAAAGTAAGACAAATTAAACTTGTTTATAATATTGAGGACCCCATTGTCTATAAAATTATATAAATGTTTGTATACTTTGTGATGAGATCATATTTTGGTCAATTTCTTCCCAGTTCTGTCTAGTCTTAAATTTGGGTACTTTTAAAACCTTCTATTTCTGGGCTCCCTCTCAGACAGGTCTGGGCTGGGACTCAAGAATCAGGAGTATTTTTGAAAGCCTCTTGGAGATCATGATGCTACTTGTATTTGATTACATTTTGGCAATATGGTTTAAACTAATAAGTAATCTGGACATGTTTCTCTCTCAGACATTTTCTCTGGGGTTTGCTAACTGTTGGCTGGTAATTGAAAGCTACTAACAAGGTGGCTTTTTGTGTAGGAATCTGTGTGACCCCTGTCCTAAGGTTGTTGGAACACCAAGTTATGTAGGGGGGCTGAGACTATTCACAAAGGCATCATGAAGACCTTCCCTGAAATCCCTCCATTCTTGGAGAAATTTCTTCACTTTAAACCATAGTAAGTTTTTCTGGAAATCCTCATAGTCCTTATGCATTGGTCTATTCATTTAGAAACCTAATCGCATCCTTTCTTATATTTTAAAAATGTTTCAATGTTGCTTTTGTAGTGAATAGTAAAATTAGTAAAAGGGGATATCCCTATTTTATAATCCTTTCTTCTTACAGTCTTGTAGAAATGCATCATTTTTCTTTTTAACAAATGTTTAATGATTCTATTACAAACATTTTTGAGATATATACTGTACAGGCAAATCTCATGAAGCTAAAAATCTCTATTTCCGTTAGTTTCTCATATATTTTAACACCTAGAAGTTGTAGGACATTTTATTCTCCCCAATCTTCTCATGTATTTATTATTGTCATTATAACACGGAATCAGTATGTGGGTACAGCCAGTGTCTGTCTGTTGAAACTTGATAATGAACCATGTTAAAATTCATTAAAAAGCATACCTTCCTAAAGGTCCCTTTTACAATAGAAGGTTTTTAAATCCTAAAACAAAAGATAACATAACTAACAATCCTTACTAATTCTCATTCTTAAAAACATGAGGTTCTTTTCTCAAAAACATGTCCATTGATAAGAGAGAATCTCTAGAAATGGAAAGATAAGAATCCCTGGAGATTAATAGTCTCTGATACACTCCAGATGGCCTGTAAGTTAATGATATCCAGGGACTGTTAACACCCCGCCTCTATGGTTCCTAGATTCGGGATTAGCAAGGACAATCACTGCTATGAGATGAACTTCTGGGAACCAAAATAGACTTGAATATGTCCCCAGTTATCACTGGTTATTCAGCAGCTTTTAAAATGATGTTACATTTGTCCATGTACTTCTTTGGACCTAGAGAAAGATTGGGCACTTATATGCCAGTGAAAAGAAAGCCTTTTAGGTTCCCAATTAGTAGTCAAGACATGAAGAAAGGAAGACTCACAGGCTAGAATTGGGATTCTTAATATGCAGCCAGGAGACAATTCACATTATTCTCCACAGTAATTCCACAGACCTTTTGTGGTCTCTTCACACGTCTTATACCTTGAGTCTAACTCAAAGACCCAGGTTGAGGGACACACTCACACACACAGACACACACACACACACACCACAAAATTCAGGCCATTTTTAGATCTAACTTCAAAGCGTATAGTTAGAAATATGTAGGATGCTCCAAGGTGATAATATCTATTTGTCGGTCTGTCTGTCTATGTATCATCTATTTATCTACCACCTACCTACCTACCTACCTACCTACCTATCTATCCATCTATCATCTATCTATCTATCTATCTATCTATTTATCTATCATCTATCTACCTACCTATCCATCTATCCATCTGAAAAATGACATCTAACTGCGACATTGCTAACTCCTTAGTGGTAAACGTCACCTGGATAGATTTAGTAGTATAATGACATTCAGAGGGCTTCATCTCACTTGTCTGATGTATGCACCATGCCTACAGAAACTTTGGACAGTTCCTCCATTCTTCTTAACTATTTTTGCAGAGAAAGTGTGACATATCCATGGTCTGGTATTACCCAAAAGCATCTTCTTCTTCAGAATAAAGATTGGACCATCTGTCCAGTCTGTGACTCTACCATCTGGGCCATGCCATCTGCCCTTGACTCTCTACCTAACCAGAGAAAAATTAGGATGTCCCCTTTATGTTTCTATGAGGCCTCAAGCAGGTGGCTACCACTGACAAGTAAACTAATAGGTAAATAATACATCAAGAAAGTTACATTTCCAGGAGAGGGCATTACTTAACTGACCGTGTAGCATCCTATTAGAGTTTAAATTATGGCTTGTGGGAATGCCACTGCTGTATTTTTAAACCTGAGGTCACAGAAGAAAGAAGCAGAAGGACACAGGGTGAGCAAGGAGGGATTCAAAGGTTGAGTGTAGATGAGGTGATTGTATTTTTCAAGATTTTTGTTTGCTCTACACTAAAGTACACATAACGATAAAATTATTATTTGTTCATTAAGTGCACACTTTGGTGGCATTAAGTACATGTGTACTGCTGTGTAACCATCACCAGGTTCATTATGCTATTCATGATATATCAGAATTTAATTCATTTTAAAAACTGATATTGGTTATATGTTTATCCAATGATAGACACTTGGGTTGTTTCCACCTTTGCATATTATGAATAATGCTGTTTATTCAATTATCTGTTTTTGAAAGCCTATGCTCACTTTTTTAGAAGATATATGTGGAATAGAAATTGAGGTGATGGAGATGGAGAAATGGCACGGCCGTTAGGAGTGCTTATTAGCCTTCCAGAAGCCCTGAGTCAACTTCCAATGCCATATTTGGCATGCTACAACTGCCTAGGGCTCCAACTCCAAGGAACTATGCACATATATTGCACACACACACACACACACACACACACACATAATATAAAACATTTCTAGAAAGAAATGAAAATTACTTTGAAGTAATAAATTTTTTATAATGAGTCATGTGAAGAATGGTGGAAATTTTTTCTCCAGCTGTTACTCTTTGGCTTCTCATTAGCTCTTTCAACTGGGTAGAGCGAGCACTGGATTGCACATGAAAAGTCTACTTGAATCATTTTGAAATCTAACTCAAAGCCACTGTGTGAGAAATGGGTTAGGTATGGGAGTAGATCTTATACTCTCTTATGTTCATACTTTATTAGAAACCTGGGCATCTGTTCTTTTGAGGCTAAATCTTCAGGATACCCATGCGCGAGTGTAAACTGCAACTCATAGCTTTAAGCAGTGTTGCTCTGTGTTCAGATTTTCTGAGAATCTTCAAATAAAATGGTAACAATATAATGCATCTGTAATAAATATCTTCCTGACAGCTAATAAATACCACCAATTTTAATAATGCAAACTTTCTAAATAAATTATCATTGAGTCCTATGACAACTTAGTTTGGGTATTTCCTGGCAATTCTCACTTTTCAGACTTAAACTAACTTAAAAGTTCCCTGTTAATTTTCTCCAAATTCCAGAGGGAGCAAAGATAGAAGAAACTTGTCTTCTTTGATCCCATATAACTTTTTTTTAAAGAAATACTAAGAATAAAACAAGATTTCTAAAGTCTATGATGATCTAGACCTCAAACTCTTTAAGGTTCCCGAATCAAAGCGTTCATACTACTGTGTGGGAAAAAAAAAGCTGTGGTATGAAATACATTTTTACAACTGCCATCCCCTGCCAAATGAGTTTCACTTTTAAGTGACAACTGGATTCCTTTGTTGGGTGAGTGATGGAGCACACCCTTGCTTTGCATTCAGGATATGTTGTGTTCATGTCACTAGGCTAATGAAACAGTGCCTCTGTCCATGGTTAAGCATATGTAGATGTCAGCATGTGGAATCTTACAGTCATCAAATAGAAACTGGGAAACTAGAAACATGCCTAATAGGGCAAACAGACCACTCTCTGCTAACAGAAGTGTTAGCTATGTCACACAGCTGTTTATGCTAGCCAACTAAACTCAAGATGATCCACCCCTCTTAGACTGTCATATCTCCATTTCCCCTTTATGGAAGAAGCTTATTAGCAGGCTTCCTATTGTGACGGGAATTCACACTAAAACACTCATGACTTCTACCTTCCTGGCTCACCATTATCGTGTGCCTGTTGCCTAGCAACAAGACCATCTTATCTTTACAGGCAAATTGATTTTTATGTATAGCTTAAGCCATTTCTTGGTCTTTGTTTTATTTTTGAAAACTTTCTTTTTCTCACGTGCATATATATATATATATATATATTCTCTCTCTCTTTTAAGGTACAAGAGGGAAATGTATGTGCCTTTTAGATCCTTTGTGCTTCATCTATCTACCTCAATGCCTCACAGTCTAGCCAAACAAAGAAGCTCTAAGATAGCAGAATGTGTCTGAATGCCAAAGACCACCATGATCTGACAGCTTCTTCCTGGCACTTAGGGACTCGTATCAGCTTCTATTAAGTGTCCTCATGACTGGACCAGGAGACAAACTAGGATTCTTTTTTCCTCCTGATATTGAGGAGAAGGTTCCTGGAGAACAGTCTTGAGCCATGTATTTTTGATGAAAAATACAGACAAATACCAGACGCTTATCATGTTTTTTTAAGAGATCAGAAATTAAAGAATATTTGAAGTTGTTTACAAAAAAAGGGCTAAATATGTCTTTGATTCTCTGCGCTTCAACTCCCCTTTCTGTTTTAGTCCTCCCGTGCAACTCCCCCACAGTTGTCTGTCCTTTCTGTCCCCTTGTAATTGCTTAGCTGTTTTGCACCTGGTTCCTTTAGAGAAGAGAGAATGAAGAGGAGAGTGTTGGTAGAGTAGTTAAATGCCCTGGGCAAACAGAGAATCAACTCAGTACAGTAAGCTCTAGACTCTCTTCTGAGGGTAGGGACAACAGGAAAGCCCTGGCCTCGCCGCCTTCACTCTCCCCTCCAGAGTTAGTGAGAGCTGTGCCCACTGCAGTGTCAAAGCCCAGGTCCAGAGGAGGCAAGCTCACGTGGTGCAGTAAATATTCACTCGGGGCCTTGGCTAATCAACAAACGACTGTGTTTCTATTAACGAGGTGGGTCTTTCAGGGTAATCCCTTAGCAATACTATTGAAATTATTTCCCTTCTTTTTGCTGATGAACTTGGCTTTTCTCTATAAAAACAACAACAACAAATGCAGACTTTGTTTTAAATTCAGTCTCTGTCCCTCCTTCTAAGACAGGCCTACCCCTTTTCTAGGGAGAGCAGCGATGCAGTTCTTCTGTACCTCAGAGGCAGTATTCGGCCACCTCCACTTTCTGTTCGTGCTGTGTTTTGCATGTTCCCTGCCATATTAGCTAACGGCTGCTAGTGGGATCTGCCATGGGCGCACCCCAGGGGATAATGATGAGTCTCTAGTCCATGCTAAGCAAAATTACCCACCTCATCTCTGGGCTGTCTTTGAAGTGATTATTAACGTACTCGGCTTCAAGTTTCTGTTGTGGGGCATCATAGGCTGTGTGACCAGGGAAACAGGCACAGAGCTAGAGTGAGGTCAGAGACATGTCCAGACCCAGAAAAATCTCAAACTTGAGACTGAAAAATCTCATCCTGAGTCCAGCAGGAGTTAGCTCCCTCCCCACTTCCATGCCTGCATGACCCAGCACTGGCCTGTACCCTGGTGACCCCAATCCCACAATTCTCAAGATAGTCACCAGTAGTCAATATAGCAAGTCACTTGGATACAAACAGAACATTACCAGCATCCCAGCCACAACCAATGAAATGCACTCACCCTAAAAAGACCTTTCCCCCTGCCCAAGGTTTATATAGTCCCTGTCTACCTCAAATAAACTGGCACAAGCTATTTCATCAAAGATCTCCTGAGAGTGGCTGTTTTTACTGAGCTTAAACACTTGGAAGGCTGTTTCAGAGAGGGCTTTCTCTCTCTAGATATTCACCACTGGACTCTGGGAACTACATGCAGCCTGCGCAGCTAGGCTTCAGAACCCAAGCTCCTAGTCGCTCCGCCTGGTGCTTGCCTCCTTTCACCGAGCTGCTCCTGCCCACGCCGCTCGCCAGAACTGTTCTGCTTCTTTTCCTTTTGTCCCTCTTGGAGAAGGGCTACAATTGCCTACTAAGCTAAGAGAACTGTAACCCTATGGCCTCTAGAGAAGGTCTTTCCTAGGCATCCCTGGCCTCACCCACACCTGGATCTAAGAGCTGTTACACTCTCGGAGGAGGTTTTCTCTTTCTGGAACTCACAGCTGGACCGGGATCCTGCAGAACCCACCGGTTCCAGACCCACCTTGTCCTTTCCAGCCCCATGTTCGGTGGTTCCTGAACACTCAGAGGAGAGAAGCAGAAGCAGAAACCACATCTATGAGTACTGAACTTACTGAATGCTAGTACCAATATATCCCGGTGAAAAGTTTGCCTGGTCCTATACATTACTTTATGTAATGACCACATTGTCCACTAAAACAAAAGACAGACACAAGGAGACCTTTTATTAAAAAAAAAATATACCATCACAATTTTATGTATTCAGGGAAGAGACCTACAATGAATCACTTTTAAAAATAACTAATTCCCTCTTGTTTAAAATTACACGCTAATTTGACCTTTTGTAAGTGGTGATTTTCCTATTATGTTTTCAAAGAGTGAAGCCCACCTACATGTAATTTCATAGCAAGTATAATAATTTCATATCATAAGCGTATTAAAACGTTTCCACAATGAGACATCCTCAAACCCACGAATATTTTTTCCCATAGGAACTTTCAAATTCTAAAATTATAGGATCCTTGAGGGTAGAACAGAACACGTCGCAGCATTTTCGTTCCTTCCCCACAGTACCAGAGAGTACCCTTCGTACACATAATAGCAATCGACTGGTTCACTGAAGAATGAGTGGATAAATGAGGCATCTTGCAGCATGGCTAGTAGCAGACTTGAAAGGAAGACTTTTATTTTGAAAAGGTGAGAAATACAGAGTCTAACTGGCTGTGTCAACACGGTCGCAACAAAGAAGTGGTCATTTAAATTTTTTTCAGTCATTTTAAAGAAAGAAGTAAAATTTTAGAAGTTTTATGTGAAATTCAAGTCTTCACTTTCCTTTACTTCTGTTTTTTTTTTTTTTTCTGTTCTCATATGCAATGAGAAGGAATTTGTGAATTGGCTCTCACACCATTTTTATCTTAAACATATGAGTATGGGTATGAATACATGTTCATATACAATGTGTTTTTGTAAGGGTTTTTATAAAGTTTATAGTATTGTATATTGTTAGATATAGATCACTTTGTAACTGTAGTTTTTTTCACTCACCATTGTTTGTGAATTATCCATGTTATGTGCAAATTCATTTGGCTCATTTTAAATCATATGTAACACATTGTGATACATTTTAGTTATCTATTCTTTCCAAGCCAAATTCACAGGTTATTTCCAATTCTTTTATCATAAACAGTACTACAATAAATATGTCTTGGGGCTTGTGTAAAACTTGCCAGTATACAAACTTATTGGCTTATGGAGTATTTACATTTTTCATATTCTTAGCTACAACCAAATAACTCCCTAAAGTGTCTGTACAAATTTACAATTTACCAGCAGTAGAGAAATTCCTTCTTCTCCATTCCTGCCAACAAACTAAACACATTCTGTAAAGAGGGTAGTCTATTATCCATTTCATGTTTGATGACCAAGGCAATCATATCCAACAACCCTTAAATAAATGTTAATACAGCTAATAACTAGAACATGCTGTCATTGTTGATTCTAGTTCTTTGATATTAATATTGAAGAGTAGATTTTAATAAAGAGCTAAGGAAAAGACTTAAGTTGAGAACTGATCACCTCAGCAGAACAGAAATGGATTGTTGTTTGCATTGCTGAGTTTGAAACACTGGTCAGACACATTCCAACTTGCTTTAACTTGTTCTAACTGGTTTATAATACGTGTGCTGGAATATTCCACCTCTACACCATCTTTTTCAATATTTCCAGTCTTAACTTTTTGTAGACAAAATCTAGTTTAGATATGAAGAATTGTTTTCTAATAAAAATGGTATTCAGATATTAGGAGAGTTCCCAAAAATAATTGGTATGTATAACTCTAAGAAAATTAGACACACTGTTGTCCTAGATGGTTTGGAACAGGGACGCTAAAGGATCATGCTGACTCTGTGGTGATTTCAGCACAAAGTTTCATCTTTAGACGTGGATGGCAGTTCACAACCATGTTCCAGCACTCAAGACTCAGAGGCGGGATGGAGAGTTCAAGTTCAGTCTGGGCTACATTGTGAGACCCCATCTTTAAAAACCCAGGATAAATGCTTGGTGTTAACTCAGTGGCCATGGGTCCGTGCGGTCAAGCGTGACAACCTGAACCCACAGGGTAGATGGAGAGAACCAGCTTCTGTAAGTTGTTCTCTGACTCCTACTTGTTCATCATTGCACATGAGACACACACACAAATAAAAAAAGGCCAGAGATGCAGCTCTGTGGTGTTTCTGGGTCCCATCACCAGCAGTGTAAAATAAAAATAATCCTTTTAAGACACCATTGCTAGGACAAATCAAGGCCAGTTTTTGTTTGTTTATTTGGGGTTTTTTTTTTTGCAGTAAAAATTGTTCTTTTCTAGATTCATGACTCATAAAGGAGCAACTGTTGACCTAGTATAAATTTCACTCCTGCTCTGGGCTCCTTCAAGAGGCACACATAGGAAAAGAGCACATTGTCCTGAGGAAAAAGAGAGGGAAACACAGCTCAGCTACAGGTGACTCGATGTTGAGTGGACAACACGTGATTGAACCACTGATATCTAATGTCTACACCTGCCAGGAATGACCAATGCAGGAAGTCTCACTGTGTATCGACAGACTAACACAAGATGTCAAAACCTAGGCGGTAGCTTACAAACTGTAATGTCTGACAGAAAAGCCAACCGCTCCATTTAAGTATCCCAGACAATGACTTGGGAACAAGTGAACTGATTTTTTTCTTATTTTTTTAAATTTTAAATTCTTACATGTATGTATATTATTTTCTGTGTATGTGTGATTTGCCTGCATGTGCCTGTGTACCACATAGATGCAGTGTCCATACAGGCCAGAAGAGGGCAGTCAGATCCACTGGAACTGGAGTTAGACACACTGTTGTTGGCTGCCATGTCTTGGAAGAAGTTTCCTCTGTCAGAGCAGCCATTGCTCTTAACTGCTGAACCAGTTCTCCAGCCCTGTGAAGTGATTTCTTTCAACCTGAACTCAATTATCCCTTGCCCAGCTAAAGCTCTTTTTCCCAGCATACTCGCAGTCCTAGCTAACTGTAGAAGGTCTCAGGTCTCAGAACCACCGTTGACTTCTGTCTACTTCTTTGTCAGTTTTGAATCCAGCTCCTTCTATGCCTTCGTCCCTGACCACACACATCTCAGCCCCACCACATAAAATCTAGTTTTAAGTTTTTCACTGATACCCGCTTACGCTCTTGGGTTAGTCTAGTGGATGTCCCAGTGTCTAATTCTAAACCAGTTGGTTCCATTCTATATACTTAAGCTAAATTACTTGTTCTGAAAACAGTATTTAAAAAGGGGGAAGGATGAGCATCACCTACCTTTTGGTTTCTCAACACCCATCCATCCATATTAACCCTCTTCTGTCCATTTACAGAAAGCTTCACGTAGAAATGAAACTTATCCTCCCTTCCCAAAGGAAAAGCAATGAAATGATGAAATGTCTCTGTTATTAGCTAGAGCTTTCTTAAGAACCACTGCTGAAATTACTATTGCTAGTGTTCAACTTGAGTATATGTTTAGATCTAAGTTCAAAAAAAAAAAAATCCCGGAGGATGGAGCAGCTCTTTCATTCAGTTGGGGAATGCAGAGTTCCAGCCTGTGAGTAATGAGTCTGTCCACCCTATACACACTGAGGTACTCCTTGGAGGGGACAAAGGCAAGGAGGCCTGAAACAAAGCTCCCATTTGAGGAAGTACATACTTTCTGGAACAGAGAGTGAAGCTCTTGAGTAGGCCAATCTTGTCGTCTGTCTTTTGATTGTAGGTAGCTTCTCTTGTGCCTTGTTTCCTATTTCTTTTTAGTAGCAGTTTCCTGGTCTGTTTTGCTCTGTGGCCACATATGGGAGGTTGACTGGGAAGAATTCCTTTGAGCTTTACACCTCCTGGAACTGGATTGGTAGATTTCTAGATAATCAGATAGTCAAGAACCAATGGAGCATGAATGAACAACACATTTGACCCCTTTTGGCAGGGTACTGCAGATAGAAGAGGCTTTCTAACTGCCTCTGTTCTCCTGCATCATGCAAATTCTCCTAACAAAGCTCAAGGTTCAGAGGCCTAGGAGGGAACATTCCACCTGCTCCCTTTTGAAGCTGTAGCCACCCTTTGGCCATGGAATGGCTTCCCCGAGACCCATACAGCCTATAATAAGAAATGGAGCAAATTTCTGACAAAACGTGTGTTTCTGTTGGAATTAGGTTTGTAGATATTTGTTGAATAAAAACAGCAGTGTGATCCTACAGGTTTTACCCTGTACAGCTCTATTTTTATAAATTGTAGGTGCTGATGTATTAGAATTATTATGAGGAAATACAGTTCACAGCCTTACCTGGGAATACCATTATTTAGGGAATATATCAACTAAATTCTCAAACCCCTTTCTATGCAGCTACACAAAGTCCTGCTAGAGTCAAATAAGGAAATTACAGTGGTGACGTCCTGTTAACATCACTCAAGTACCTAGCACTGAAGAGAAAAGCAACATGAAACTATTAAATGCTGTAGTCTGCATGAAATGTGTTCAATATGCTTGCCACAAAATTTCTTTCTGAAGAATATGCCTATATGATTTCAGTTGTTCTTTTTTTTTTTTTTTTTTTTTTTTTTGGTTTTTCGAGACAGGGTTTCTCTGTTTAACAGCTCTGGCTGTCCTGGACTCGCTTTGTAGACCAGGCTGGCCTCGAACTCACAAAGATCCGCCTGCCTCTGCCTCCCAAGTGCTGGGATTAAAGGCGTGCACCACCACCGCCCGGCTCAGTTGTTCTTAAATTGATCACATATCCATTAAAAATTGGCATTCCATAATGACTTATATCTGCCACCTGTTTCTCTTGAGATAACATTTATTCCCTTAGCAAAATCATTAAGTGCCCAATATGGTGTACAGTCATAGTTTATATTAGCTATGTTGTAATCATTTGATGAATTGATAGGTATATTATAAGAATTTTGAAAATGAATTAAACTTAGATCTTTTTGCACAAAGATTTTATGGTCTTAGAAGAAAGACATAAGATGTGGATATATGGATAATTGAACTACAAGATAGAATGTAAGAAAGACCAAAACACAACAGAAAATCAGAAGAAAGGGTTTACTTTGAACTAGGATGGTGTATTTACTTCCTTGGGTCATCACAATGCAGTTCACGGACTCTGTGTCTTTAGCAAGATTAATATATTTTCTCACTATTATGAAGGTTAAATGGCCAAGATTCGAGTTTTATAAGATCTTTTCCCCTCCAGGGCCTCTTTCCCCACCCTGTTAATGGTTCATCTTGTCCCTGTGTCTTCTGAATGGTATTTTCTTCTGTGTCTTAATGTCTCTTCTAAGGACATATTCATACTGGATTAGTTCCACTCATAGATTTCACTTTATCTTACCTATCTTTTAAAAGTTCCTATCTTCAAAAGCAGATACATCCCTGAGATACTGAAGGATGGACTTAAAATGTATGAATTTGGGGGAGACATAATTCATTCCATAAGAAGATGTTAGAGAGGAACTGTGTAGGACAGTCCTTAGGCTCAGCTCCACTCTAAGGCATGTACCACAGTGGTTCTCAACCTTCCTAAATCTGTCACCCTTTAATACAATCCCTCATGCTATGGTGACCACCCCAACCATAAAATCATTCCCATTGCTACTTCATAACTGTAATTTTGCTACTGATATGAATTATAAAGTAAATATCTATGTTTTTGACGATGTTAGGCGACCCCTCTGAAACGGTCATTCACCTCCTCAAAAGGGGTCATGACCTACGTGTAGAGAACCACCAATGTACAGAAAAATCAGCATCTATCTTTATCCTGCCAAAGTGGCTGGTGCGGGTTGAACATATAATCTAATGCGACAACCTTCAGAGACAAAGATGTACTTTTCCCCTGACGCTTAAACCTTGGAGAAGGAAGGCAAGGCGTAGCATAGGTTTCTTTCTACATTAAGAATGGATTTTGCCTAGTAATGAGGCAGAACAAAGACTTGGCGGCATCAGGCA
This sequence comes from Lophiomys imhausi, assembly GCA_907164525.1. Lineage (NCBI taxonomy): Eukaryota > Metazoa > Chordata > Mammalia > Rodentia > Muridae > Lophiomys > Lophiomys imhausi. The sequence continues at coordinate 804,450 of CAJQZJ010004824.1, forward strand.
GACCATCCTAATGCACGATCTGAGCCAGCAAAGCACACCAGCTGCTCTTCATTTCTTACCCCTCCCTTTGAAGTTCACTTCTGTTTTGCTGGCATACTTTGTTTTCATTAAAGAAAATTAGAATTCAATTTTTTTTCACTTGTCACCTCAAAGTGGTAGTTGCTACATACACCAGACAAAATCTTCCATACATCAGGTAATTAATAATAATAATAATAGTAAATAATAATAAAATGTCTTTAAAAGAATTAGAAAATAGGAGGCGAGTGTACCGCCATGTCCCCTGAAGGCAGAAGGCCTGATCTTGGACACCCTCCAAGGATGGGTCTGCTTAGTATTTGAACTGGAGAAACTAAAAGACATGATGCAAGGTACAGCAGTGTATACCTATGATCCAGTACATGGGAGGCAAAGGAAGGAAGATAAAAAATCCGAGGTGAATCTGGGATATATAGTATGACACAAAATAGAAAATGAGTGATATGAAGCATTTGCATATATCAAGTTTACAATTCATCCCATGTACTTAAGTCAATTGCGACATAGCTTTTCTTTGCGTTTATAGAATATAGCATAGAATATCTGATGACTTTTTTTTTTAAGACTTCTCCCTTAGTGTCCAGTTCTACACATCATCTAATACAAAGCAATGGGGTTGCTGTGAAGTTGAATGTGCAGAAAAGCAATATGTCTGCTTCAAGGAAATGCAAAAACAAATCCTGGGAGGTCATCAGTTGGGATGCTCTGGCCAGAGAAATAGAGACCACCTTTCCCACATAGCCTTCCTAGATACTGTCTTACTGAACCTTTTTCCTTTCCTTATAGAAGCCCCTCATACTCCCAAATTCCCCACAATAGAACTTTAAGGTTGACAGCCCCTCTTCTCAAGATGATGATCCTTGAATAAACCCGAATCCTTTGTACCAACCCTCGCCCCCTCTAATGTTGGCTTTTGAGTGCTTAGCAGCCCCAGACATTATTTCTGTAATAGTTAACTCTAAATTTAATTATAAGGAGTGATAATCACCCAGAGAGGCAAAGACTAAACTGCCAACTTTTCCTATCCCTTCAAGCTCCCCCAGGCAGAAGAGCTCCTGCAAATGGGCCCACATTTGCATAATTAGGCTTTTTTTTGTTCTCCTTCTTGCTTTAGCTAAGCATCTTAGGGAACCACTGTCACTGTCTCTGCAGACCACTAAGATGTGTGACAGTTTTCCTGAGAAACAGCAAGAGTGCTGATCAAACTTTAGAAAGGTAGAATCAGAAATGTGTTCTGTTTCTTTTGGTCATGTAGATGGTCCTGGAAGGCAGAAGAGAGAAGAGTAATGGAGTAAGCATTAAATATTTAAGATGTTAAGTATTTGTAGAAAGTGGATAGGGCTTTGCTAGATTCCTACTGCCCTTCAGACATACAGACTCCTCAGCTCAACTATTTAAGGCAATTGTACTTCTCTAATGGGCAAGGGCCAGGATTCTAAAACTATCATCAAAACTTCTGAAATATCATAGTTTTAAAAAGTGAAAAAGAGAGGCATAGGTCCTAAGATTTGACAGAGTTAGCTTTTGAAATTCTGTATATTTACACATTGCCTAACTATAGAGGACAATTTCACTACATCTTTTAAACTAGTTAGCTTTGGAGGAGATGGTTTTCTTATTTTAGTTTGGAGGCAGAGTTTTGCTGTATAGCTTAGGCTGGTCTTGAGCTTCATATTTTCCTGCACTGGCCTTCTGAATGCTGGATTATAGGAATGGACCATCACAGGCAGAAATAGTTACTTTTAAAGGTATCTTGAGAAAGGTTCCATAAGCCATATAAAAGTGTCTGTGGTGAAATATTAAGTATACAAAAAGAAGTGTGGAAACCATAAATATAGTATGACTTTAAATATGTAAAATAAAAGAATAAATACTCAAAAAGAGAAAGATTCGAAATATGACATCAAAATATCAGAGGTATTTGTGGTTTGATGATAGCACAAAAGATAATTTTCTATTTAATTGCATGCATTTTCTGATTTTTTCTAATAAGCATGAATTGCCTTCATAATTAAATAGCACTTTTTGTTATGTGTAAAAATCTGTGTGCTCCAATAAAAAGGGGGGGATTTACTTTAAAATAAATTTTTCCTCACAGAAATTAGAACTTTTCATCTTTTAAAAGATTTATAAATATGTCCTTGCGGATTGATGAGGAATTATTTGGATGTATACCAGGAGTGCTATGGCTGGGTCTTGAGGTAGAGATATTCTAAGTTTTCTAAGATATTGCTAGATGGATTTCCATAGTGGTTGTACAAGTTTGTACTCCCACCAGCAATGGAGAAGTGTTCCCCTTTCTCCACAACCTTGCCAGCATGTGCTGTCATTTGAGTTTTTGATCTTAGCCATTCTGACAGGTGTGAGATGGAATCTCAGAGTCTTCTTGAGTTGCATTTCTCTGATGATTAAGGATGTTGGGCATTTCTTCAAGTGTCTCTCAGCCATTACATATTCCTCTTTGTGAATTCTTTGTTTAGCTCTGTTCCCCATTTTTTGATTGGATTATTTGGTTTCTTGGTGTTTAATTTCTTGAGTTCTTTATAAATTATGGATATTAGTCCTCTGTCAGATGTGGGGTTGGTAAAGATCTTTTCTCAATCTGTAGGTTGCCATTTTGTTTGAATGACAGTCAGTGTCCTTTTCCTTACAGAAGCTTTTCAGTTTCATGAGGTCCCATTTATTGATTGTTGGTCTTAGATCCTGAGCTATTGGTGTTGTTTTCAGGAAGTTGTCACCTGTGCCAATGAGTTTGAGGCTTTTCCCCACTTTCTCTTTTATTAGATTTATTGTGTCTGGTTTGATGGTTTTATGTTAAGGTCTTTGATCCACTTAGACTTAAATTTTGTGCAAGGTGATAAGTATGTTCATAGCAGCTTTATTTGTAATAGCTAGAAACTGGAAACAACCCAGATGTCCCTCAACTGATGAATGGATAAAAAAGCTGTGGTACATTTACACAATGGAGAACTACTTAGCCATTAGAAACAAGGAAATCATGCAATTTGCTGCCAAATTGGTAGAAGTAGAAAAATTCATCCTGAGTGAGCTAACCCAGACCCATAAATATGCACTTGGCATCTATTCATTTATAACTGGATTTTAGCCATATAGTACATGATAACTATCCTACAACCAACAGACAGAAAGAAACAGGAACATGGACTGTGTTACTTGTTAGTGGGACACTTTGCCCTAGTGGAGCTGCCACGTAGGACCCAGCACATGAGGAGGCTCATAGTCCTCATATGGGTGCTGAACTGAAGGGGGCTGATATGTAGGGCACCCCACACCAGATAGGTGGGAGAAGTGGGAGAAGGGGGAGAGGGTGGGAGGGTAGGCCTGGATGGGTGGAGGGAGGGGACTGTGATGGAGATGTAAATTGATGTAATAAATAAACATAAAAAAAGATGCGCACTCAAAGTAGCATAGTGAAGTCAAGAAGAAAGGACACAATGAGGCACAAAAGCTGCCTTCCAAGTTGAATCAGCCTATCACAGGCTTATTTTAATTGGGTTAAAATTTACATTCTGTATGGTGAATTTTTCAAGTTTTACATGAGTATACTTATAATCAACATCTCAATTAAAGAGTAAAGTATTTCCATTAAAAAAAAAACAGATTTAAAAAGAGATCAGAAACTAAGTTAATTCATAATACCAAGCAAATGCCTTGGTCAAAGGAAATTGCAAAGTCATTTGTCATGATATTATGAGCATTGTTCATACTCTGTGGTCATTCTCCTTTCATTATCAGGTATCCCTGAATTAGAGACACAAAAATGATTATCCCAGGGTTACACATGACTGAGAATAAAGAGCGAGAACCTCATCACAGCAGAGGGTACTGGCAGGGCTCAGGGGTGGCTTTAACTTAGAGCTGCACAGGAGAGGAAGCCAGTCCTACATGGAGAGAAGGAATCAGCATATCAGAGGGTAGAGTATGTGTGTGTGTGTGACAGAGAGAGAGAGAGAGAGAGAGAGAGAGAGAGAGAGAGAGAGAGAGAGGCAGAGAGAGAGACAGAGAGAGAGACAGAGAGACAGAGAGAAAGAACATCAACAGTTTCCCTTCATGTTTCTAGTTTCTTCTTCTAAGGGATACATGGCCCCACCCTCAGAAAGAATCATCACCCCAATCTACAAACAGAAGGATTTTCTTTATTTTATATACTATGCTATGCTATGCTATACTAAGCTACGCTATACTATGCTATGCTATGCTATACTAATCTGTGCTATGCTATGTTATGTTATGCTATACTATGCTATGCTATACTATACTATACTAAGCTATGCTATGCTATGCCATACTATGCTATGCTATGCTATGCTATACTATAGTATGCTATGCTATATACTAAGCTATGCTATGCTATGCTATACTATGCTATGCTATGCTATACTATGCTATGCTATACTAAGCTATGCTATACTAAGTTATGCTATGCTATGCTATGCTATTCTAAGCTAAGCTATGCTATGCTATACTAAGCTATGCTATACTAAGCTATGCTATGCTATGCTAAGCTAAGCTATGCTATTCTATACTAAGCTATACTATGCTATGCTATACTAAGCTATGCTATGCTTTGCTATGTTATGCTATGCTATGCTATACTAAGCTATGCTATGCTTTGCTATGTTATGCTATGCTATGCTATACTAAGCTATGCTATGCTATGCTAAACTAAGCTATGCTATGCTATGCTATACTATACTATGCTATACTGTTATATTATAATGTGTATTGATTTAACCCTTGTCTAAATTGTGTTTAATGTAATTAGTGTAGCTGTGGCTGGTAGTGAACTTATAATCCTTTAGCCTCAGTACCCCAAGTTCTAGGATAAGAGGTGTGTGCCTGGCTCTGCTCTGTCTTTCTTTTCCTCTTCCTCTTCTTCTTGACACAAGGTCTGATCCATCCCATGTTCTCCTTAAACTCATTATAAAGTCTAGAATGATTTTGAACTTCTGATCCTTCCGCCTTCACCTTCTGTATTCTGGCATTACAGGTATGTCTGTCACACTTTGTTTATGGATGTTGGACTGGTAACTTTTTAATTGCTAGGCAAGTACTCTACCATCTAAGCATGCATGTGCATACATGTGAGTGAGCACACCTCTGTGAGTATGTGTGTATGTATGTGTGTGTACATGTGCATGCAGAGAACAATGTTGTGTGTCTTACTTATGATTTTGAGACAGAGGCTCCCACTGAACCTGTAGATCACCAATTGGCTGGACTGGCTGGCCAGCAAGCCCTAAGATTCTATTATCTTGCCTCTACTTTCCATTGTGAGATCACAAGCATCCACTGGTCTATCTAGCTTTTCACATAAGTGCTGGGACCCAAACTCAGGTTCTCATGCTGGTATATAAGCACCTTACCCACTGAGCATCATCCCATGAACTAGACATCTAAATATTAACAGTATTGCTCCTAAACAATGAGAAAATAGTTTAGCATTTATCATGAGGAGAAATGTCAGAGCCTTGAAAAAAATATATGTATATATACAGTTATATGCATATATATAAATGAGCATATATTGCTTATTTTTAGCAGATAACATACAACAGTTTTCCCAAGGGGCATTGCTAATCTATATTCTCTCTAGTAGGACATTGATACTATACTATATACTATAGGCAGCAATCCTGTTGTCAGTCGGAGTCATGCTACATTGGAAAGTACATCCATTTTGGTTAAATTTTGACTATTCCTACAACCACAGCCATCTGTTTTCTAGAACCAAAGCTACTTGTTTTCTGGGTTCTTAGTTGGCCTGCCTTGTTGACCTCAAGTAAAAGTGTCAGGAAAGAGGACTATCCCCCAGGTAACATTCCTTAACTAGTTACTCACTGATTACCCCAAGAACAGACAACCATGAGGCAGAGAAGTTCCCTCCCACCCCTTTTCCCCCAAAAACCTGTAAGAAGGGAGACTCCACACGGGCCTGAGCTTTCTCAGAGAGCCTGCCATGCTGTTGTCTGGCTGTCTATGGTGCTAACAACTTTTCAAATGAATATATTATATAAAAGAACAGTCTGTCTCGGTGTCTTCTTGAATCCCAAACATGAAACCGTTCATCTGTCACTCATGTACTCAAGACTTAATGTATGACTTCCCCCTCTCTTGGGCCTCTCTTTCCCTCTTTCTCTCCCCTCTCATTTCCTCTGTTGCTTTTGTTTTATTTTGAAAGGGTCTATGTAGCTACAGCTGGCTTCAACCTGGCAGTGTTCCTGCCTCCATTTCTGAAGAGCTGCTATTACAGGCATATGCCACTACATTTGGCAACACATATTTTTCTGTCATTTAAATTTTGGCTGCTCTATTAAAGATCTAGCTATTTTATGTGTGAAAGCATGCATGGATGTATATATGAATGTATGTCTGCAATTCATTTATTGAGAGGGGGTTACAAGTGGGACTTGTACAATGATGATGACTACTCTGGTATTAGGCAGCTTTCCCAAGCCCTGGGAACCAGCTCTCTGTGGACCTAGGCTTCTACTGCTTTGCTTGACAGACTGAAAGCATTCAGTCTCATCAGATTTGTATTCTGGCAGCTAAGTTTTTGTAAACTTCCTGCAAGATCCAGGAAACCTAGCAGTAACTGGCATAGTGTTTAGAGTCATCTCTATCATGGATAATGCTGAACAAGGTTCTCTTCTTGGGGACTGATACCAGTACATGAGAGATAGTGAGGAGAAGAGGAAAGGAGAGGGAGGGGAAGGAACAGGAGGAGGAGGAGGGGAGAGAGAGAGAGAGAGAGAGAGAGAGAGAGAGAGAGAGAATAAACAAACATGAACAAGCTCCATTGTGTGTTTCAGTTTCTGATCTGGAATGACACATGTCAGTGTGATGAGGGGACTGTCTCTAGGAATGGAAGTGGGTTTAAAAACTCTACACTTAGCCGGGCGGTGGTGGCGCACGCCTTTAATCCCAGCACTTGGGAGGCAGAGGCAGGCGGATCTTTGCGAGTTCGAGGCCAGCGTGGTCTACAAAGCGAGTCCAGGACAGCCAGAGCTGTTAAACAGAGAAACCCTGTCTCGAAAAACCAAAAAAAAAAACTCTACACTTAAATGTCTTTTGTCATTTTTCTAAAATATAGTTACCAAGAAAATGATTGATACTCACTAGTATTACACTGTACTAATACGTTTTCATATTTTAAATACACAATCCTTTGTGTGGAAGTTATGTCTGGAGAGCCTCTGTCCCTCTCTGTTTTCCCCTCATGCACAACAAGGCCTCCTCTCAGTCAACAATGTTTCATTGTAAATGAAAAAAAAATGCTTATGGTCAATTTTCAAGCTTATAAAATCTGGATAAAGTCATGTCTCAGTACATTGAATGAAGAGAAAAAAAAGAAAGAAAGAAAAATGAAACTAGAATATTTTTGAACATTTTTATAATCCTTCAGATCAAAATCTGAAATTTTCTAATCTAGCATATTCTAAAAGCAAACCATACATGTCTTTACAGATTGCATGACTGAAATCCAAAATGAACTTAGGGTCTGCAGGAAAAAAAAAAAAAAACAGCTACTGTGTTTGCTACAGGTGGAATGTCTGCAAGACAACTGAATATCCCAGGGGGAAGCACTCTAGAGAGACAGAGTCTACATTGTAAGATTTTTCTCATATTAAAAGAAACTTTTCTTTCCTCTGTGAAATTTCCGTCACTGCAAACAACAGGTTTCTGGGCACCCAGAGGCCTCCGTTTATGGAGCATTTGTTTGTGTGGGCAAGGTTCTTAGTGGAGTGCCTTCACAAAGCCACTGCCAGCCACACCTGGCTCTCCAGAGCAAAACCAGCTGTTTCTCAGTCTTTCAAAAGTAAAGTAGGATCCCCCGCCCCCATCCCCACATTCTTCTCTCTGAAAGCAGAAACTTAAAGTCTTAAAAAGTTCTTTAAAAGTTCAACCCTGAATTGCTACATGGGTAATTGGAAGGGCTGAGTATGGGTTAAGCAAAGGCCCTTCTATTCAGGCCCAAATCCTCAGGAAGCACGAGATAAGTTACAAGCTCAGCATTCTACATTCCCTGATCCTCTTTCCCTCTGCAAATGCTATGCCACAGTCAGATTTTGCTTATAGCTTATCTGTTCCATGTACTCTCTAAGTCTGGTGTAAACTAACTTCAGTATAAAGTTACACTTTATCCATATGTTGTATAGTCAAGGCATCAAAAAAGTTCGTTGCAGGGATTTGATGTTCTCCTTGTTTTTATAAGACAAAAATTTTATCATGAGTAGCTTCTCATAACATACAGTTTCTAAACGCTGAAAGGTCAGAGATATGTCTGAAGTCATTTGGAGATAAAAAGAGGGAAGGAAGGCCAGAAAGGAGAGAAGCAGAAGAAAGAGGGAGAAAGAAGTAGGGAAGAAAAGCAAAGACAAGAAGAGTGAAGAAGAGAGATGCAAATAGCTAAATCAGTTACTAAGCAAAATAACTACATATACTCAACAGTTTCTCTTCTTGCATATGTGTAAGGAGTACAACATGATTTTTTTTCTGTGCTATGCATAAAATGTGGGGCCTCAGGCATGACAGCCAAATGCTTTGTCACTGACCTACATGAGCCCTGAGCCCCAACATGATGCTTTGATAGTGAATTCATGTTAATGGTCAAGCAAATTACCATAGACATCATTTCACAATCAGTTATTCTCTTTTGGGTGTGGTAAGAGCACCTAAAATCCAAATCACTTAATAAATTTCCCGTGTATATTATTTTTAAAACTACACTCCTCACACCTTAGCTCTCAAGACTTATTCATCCTAGTGGATGGCTATGACTTAAATGACTTAACTTCACTTTGTCTTTCTTTCTGCCTTTTTAGCTTTTGAATTACTTCTTAAATTTAGTATTTTAAAATCTTTTTGAGGGGGAGCTGTTGGGGGGAAAAAGATATACCTTAAACTTAAAAAAAAAGGAAGGGGATGGGTGGGTTGAGGGGGAAGAGGGTGGGAGGGTGGCACTGGAGGGGGGAGTAGGGAGAGGATTGCAATTGAGATGTAACTTGAAGAAATAAAAAATAAATTTAAAAAAAGAAAAAATATTTTTGAGGATTTCATACTTGAATATTGTATATCATTTCTACCCCTGCTTCTCCACCTTCCAACTCTTCCTTGAATTACTCCTACTCCCTTTCAAATGTATGTCTTCTATAATTATTATTACATATACATGATTATTATTCCATACATATATATACACATACCACACTGAGTCTTTTTAGTGTATTAATATTGATTTAGGAAAGTGGCAGTAGTGGGTTCTCATATAGAGTCCATGATTTCACTACCCAGGAGTAGTTGGCTAAATTTATAGTAACTGGCTTGAATTTCCTCCTGCTGAGTTGGCCTTAAGTCCAATATGACTGCTGTTGGCCTACCACAAAGACACAAAAGTCATTATTGCACCTTTGGAATACCTTGCCATGGTGGTCATTGTTATTCTGTAGTGTCATAGCTTGGAAGGATTACGAATCACTTTTTTCCCTTGGCAGTGAGCATGGCACCTTCCAGTACTCTGTAACTGTCCCCAGGGAGGAAGCTTCCAGATCCGGTCCAGTTTTAATTCCCCCAGGTTCTGTGTTCAAAATATATGGTGCTGTCAGCAATAGCAAGAAGCTCTCTGAAACAACCAAAGGCAACAGCCTATGCTATTTTGGGAGTCTCTTCAACCCCCCTGGCATCTCAAAGTGACATTTATTACATCTGGCACTGAGGTTTTTGTTAATTTATGGCTCTTTTAAAAAAGCTCTACTACTACTCAGGACATACCTTCATTCAATGTGTGTGTGTTTACACATATACTTGTATATTATATAAACATTTTAAGTAAACATAAAATCATGTTTCCCTATAGTTTTTTTCAAGCATAATTAGTGTTATTTATCCCTCCTCCCTTCCTCTCCTCTCTATATTCCCATCCATCCCCTGTTCTCATCTAAATTCCCCCACACTGTTTTTTTTTCCATTTCCCCCTTCATAGCTCCTGTTTCCTGTTGCCCTCCTTTCTAGAGTTCCTTCTCTCTACTATTCCTACCAAGATCCTTTGAGTGAACTGAAGTTCCTTGAAGAGTCTAATCTGTGTTGAAGATCTGCAGATGATTGGGTGGATAGAATTTCTGTGGTCATGAAGAACTGGAATGTTGAACAAGAGACTGAGAGTTCAAAGTATCTTAAATTCTCCTTAGTCCCCTTAAAAGCCATTTATCCCCTGGCTCTGGATCTGATGTCACATCCTTTTGACTATCAAGTAAAACCTTTGGAGTCTATTAACTTAGCTGGTCACTGGTTTCTACCACTCATTTCTAAAAGGTCATCAGATGGCATCTAAACCTGTAGCAGCAATTTCCTTACTTTGCCATAACTCAGCTCTCTAGTTCTCTACAAATGTACCTGATAAATGCATCGATTCATGATTGTTTTCTCTTTTCTGGTGAAAGGAAGTTTCTGCAATTATTTCCACAGTGGAAAATGCTATTTAGGGAAAAAGTCAAATCTGCGTTCCTGGTTAGTATTCAATAATTTAGGTTTCGGGACAATTGATCTCTTTTTCCCTGTGGAATGAGACCTGAGTTGGATATACAGTTTGATATGAAATGTCCTCCACAAGCTCATGGATGCTTCATTGCCAGCTTGGAGCATTATTTCCGGAAGTAAAAGGAACTTTGGGAGCTGGATAAAGCATGTCTGTGACAATTACACACAGTCCTCAGCCCTTTTCTCTGTGCTCTCTGCCTACCATGAGATGAACAGCCCTTCTAGCGAACAGCCCTGCCACATGTTCCTGCTGCCACAATGTTTTCCCTTACCATGGGCTCAGGGTCAACAGAACCAAGGACTATGGATCAAAATTACTGCAACCATGAGCCAAGATAACTTCTTCTTCTTCTTTCAAATTGTTTCATCCTGTTATTTGGTCATAGCAATAATAAAGCCGATTGGTACCTTTTATCCCTCGTTCTATTTCAAATTTCAGCATCACAAACCTAACATAAATATCTTATGATGACAAGTGAAAGTACACACTCATCCCAGTAGTAAGTGACTTTTACAATAATAAGATTGTGTATCATGAGCAGCTTAAGCTAAAGGTCAACCAGAACATGATGTGACCCAGATTGGTAGCCATACAAACCCCCTTGGACTTTGCCTTTGTTCCTCTTCAGTATAAACCCAAGTTGGTGACTTGGCCCTGTCTTCCCATACAACCCTAGTGAAAATGAACTTTTTCCTCTCCACCACCAATTTATAATTTGTTCTTCATTTGATCTTCTGGGGCTAAAGCTGAATCTGCTGACACTCCCCTCCCAGATGGGTCTCTGGCTGTTACTGCCATAATAATTCTACATAAATGCAATTGTGTAGTCTTTGTTCTATGTCTCCCCCTATTCCTTGTCCTCCTTTCTACTTTATGTTTGTTTTACATCATCTTTCTTCATCTTTTTAAAAAGATCTAACATACAAGAGACATGATTAGTATTTTTCATTATTTGACTTATGAATAATATTGCATTTCATATGTACTGATAATTTCAAGTTACAATACAAGCCCATAGTAATAAAAACAATATTGTCATGGAGACAGACACAAAAACCAATGAAACAGAACAGGGAGCCCAGAAACACCCCAAGTATAAATAGTCAAGTAATATCGATAAGGGTACCCAAGAAACACAAGGAGAAAAATTCTCTCCTGTTAATGATGTTGGAAAAACTGAGTACGTGCAAAAGAATAAAATTAGGCCTTTTATCCTTCACACAATATCAACTCCAGTGGACTAAAGAACTAAATATAAGATAGATACTGGAGAGTGGTGACTCACACCCAGCCTGTGGGAGTGGCCAACCAATATAACTGGTCTAACATGAGGTTCAAGCCACAAGAGGGAGCCCCTGCCCGACACTGCCTCGATGGCCAGGAACTGGAAGCTGGATGGTTCACAGACCAAATACAACTGACAAAAAAAAAAAAAGTCAATGGTCAATGAAATGATTCCTGACAACATTCTGCTACACTCATAGATTGTGTCTAGCCCATTGTCATTAGAGGTTTCCTCTGGCAGCCGAAGGGAGCAGATGCAGAGGCCCACAGCAAAACATTAGGTGGAGCTCAGAAACCCTGGTGAAGGATTGTAGGAGCCAGAGAGATCAAAAAACACCAGGAGAACATCATGACTGTCTTAAGTGAGGGCCCAATGGTCTAGGCCCTCTCCCACTACTAATTAAGAAAATGTCTTACAGCAGATTTATGGAGGCATTTTCTCAAGTGAGGTTCCCTTTAAGATAACACATCTGTGTGTCAAGGTGACATAAGGCTAGCCAGCACAATTAACCCCTTGTCAACGTGAAACACAAACACATCACTATGAAGCCACACCGTTCATTTCTTTTTTTATCCCCAAGATCTCATATTAAAAACATAAACAACTTTAAAAGTCCCACAGTCTTTACAAATTCAAACACTAAAATTTCAGTCTCTTCAAAATATCCAATCTCTCCAAAATTCCAAAATCTCTTTTTTAAAGTTCAAAGTCTTTCATCTGTAGACTCACGTAAAAATCAAAATTAAATAAAATACCTTCTCACTTCAAGAGGAAGAACCAGGGTACAGTCACAATCTGACCCAAGCAAAATCAAACTCCAGTAGTATAAAAAATTCTATGTTCGATTATCTGGGATTCACTTGAGATCCTCTGGACTCCTCCAAGGAACTTGAGTCACTTCTCCAGCTCTGCCCTCTACAGAATACACAGCTTGTCTTTTAGGCTCTGGCTGGCTCCACTCCACTGCTGCTGCTGTACTTGGTGGTCATCCCATGGTACTAGCATCTCCAAAACTTTCTAGGGTCTTCTGCTGCAACTGGGCTACACTTTCACCTACAGCCCCTCATAGGCTCTCTTCATGGTTCCAAACCTCAACTTCTCTGCATGACCCCTTCAGTTCAGGCCATTCAACTGCCACTGAGGCTGCACCTTCACCAAAAGGCCTCTCCTGGCCTCCCATGATGCCAAACCTCAGCCGCTCTCCATGACCCTTTCATGCCTTCAAAACTAGTACCACCTAGATGATTCTTACACTACCAAGTTTGGCTACCAGCACATGGTACAATCTTGGCCATATCCCAAACACAGCTTCTTTCTGTATATTGACTCTCAGGAAACACTTCCCAGAAGACTTTACCTCAATGATGCTGGTTTCTTCTTAATCACTGATAATTTCTCAACTCCAGCTAACTAGCACTGAGCACCCAGCAAAGTTAAAGTTTTGGTTCAGTAGTTCTGGCATCTTGTTAACCACAGCTGATTCTTCTGCCCCAGCTAACTAAAACCACAGACTCTTAATTCAAAATAGCAAATGGCCCCAATAGAATCTTTAAATGTTCCTCTGAAACGTCACAAGCCACGCCTCCATCTTCTGCACTGCCCTCAATGTCTAAATATGTAGGATCTTGTGACTGGATAATGAGTAGGGTGCAAGTGTACATGTATGAAGTGATCATTTTACCCCGTTGATAAAGCTGAAGAAACCTTGGTACTTTGGTAGGTGGTATGGTAGATTCTTTTTCTCCTACAGAACAGCCCACTGAGCTCTCAACATTCAATGGTTCTTCTAGCCTGAGGTTCCAAACTCCCTTCCACAATATGCTGGTACCAGCTTATCTTAGTTAAGGTTTCTATTACTGTAACAAAACACAATGACCAAAAAAACAAGTAGGGAAGGAACAGGTTTGTTCAATTTACACTCCCTCCTTTCAGATAAGTCTAGTTTGTGTGTCAAGTTGATCTAAGAGTGGCCAGAACAATGGCCCACAGAATCAACTATTCAGGGCTCATAGGGGCTCGTAGAGACTGAAGCAGCAAACACAGAGCCTGCGTGGATCTTTGCGAAATCTTCTGCATACATACTGTGATTGTTTAGCTTTTGTTGTTTGTGGGACTCTTAAGAGTGGGAGTGGGGATGTCTTTTGTCTGCTCTTAGGACTCTTTTCCTCATCCTGAGTTGCCACGTCCAGCCTTGATATGAGGGTATATGCCTTGTCTTATTACATCTTGCTATGCTGTGTTCAGTAGATATCACTGGGAGGTCTGCTCTTTATTGTAGGGAAATCAAGGAGCAAAGGATCTGATGGAGAGGGGAGGTGGCAGGGGGAACTAGGAGGAGTGGAGGGAGGGAAGGCTGTGGACAGAAAGACAAAGCCCTTGGCCTTCTGAATGAGCTCTTAGATATCTACAAACAGGTTCAGGAAACTAACTAAAACCTGACAAGTTGGATGAGTGTGCCAAACTGGAAACTTTCTGTACACCAAAAGAAATCATCAAAGATCTGTATCAAAAAAAATATTTGTGAACTACATATCCAATAAGGGGTAAATATCTAAAATATATATGAAGCTCGCTCCACTCGATAGCAAAATAAATAATGATTTAAAAACTGAGAAAAGGACCTGAACAAATACTTCTACAACGAAGATGAAAAACTACTTACAAGTGAATGCAAATGTGTTCAGTATCGCTAACTATCAGGGACAGGCAACTCAGAGCAGGAGGTGTCAGTTCACAGCTAGAATAGGTTAGAAGGCTCTTATCAAAATGAAACAACAAAAGCAACAAAAAGAAATGCTGACAATGGTGAGGGAAAATGCGATTTATACCATTGAAAAAATGTTCATTGGTAGCACTATTAGGGTGGTCCCTATGAAGAAAAACAATCTACCATGCCACCTACCAAAGTACCAAGGTTTCTTCAGCTTTATCAACAGGGGGTAAAATGATCACTTCATACATGTACATGTGTACCCTGCTCATTATCCAATCAGTCACAACCCCCAAGATCTAGAAATAACCCAAGTGCCCAGTACTAATTGAATGGATAAATACCCAAGAGAGGATGAAGAGAGGAGTGAGGGAGGAAGGGTGGGAGGGAGGAGAGAGAAAGAAAGCATTGTTTATAGATATATTATTTAGCTTTAAAACAAACAAACAAACAAAAAGACTTTTTCATATTCCATTGAGCTACTAATGTTTCCACAGCTTAAGGGACTTCAAGGAGAGGTGTAGATTTTTTAATATTGTCTTTTTCTATGGGTTTGAAAGAAAATGAATGAATGGTTTGAAAGACAGCAGAAACATAACACTATTTTTTTTGGGGGGGGGACTGGTAAATGTCAACCCTAGAATAGGGCTGAACATCTTGTAGGGAGTCTGTGAATTGGGGAGTCCCTATCAGGTGTGAGCACCCCGGTGGCACCCCTCAGAAGAGCAGCACAATAAAACAATCAGACTGAGAAGTGAATTCTTTGGTGAGAGTTCATTGACTCCTAAACGGCTTGACCCAATGGGAATTAAATACATTGTATACTGTTCACAGAGGAGCTGGTCAATAGGAGTTCAAGCTGTCCTTCTTGAAACTACTGTGTCTGGCATGGTCCATGAACAGTGAATGACCTAAGTCAGCCTCTTCTCATGTGAAAATTCATATACAGGAGTCAGAAGTGCCCCCCCCCCCCGCGCCTGTAACAAAAGCTATTTTTAACTCCCAGTTGAGAAAATCCTGCTTTCTGATTCATGCACCTTTTAGATTAATATGCTTCCTAAAATTGAAATGACTCATTAAAATCTGTACTTTGAGGGGGCTGGTGGCTTGGTTTGCACATTTCTAAGAGAGGCGTTCATCTGGAAGCTTCTGGAAAATTCTTTCCAGCCACCCACACTCTGGATAACTAGAGGAAACCTGACTACTGAACTGTCAAGGAAAAAAAAAAACAAGTAGAGCCAAGTGTAAACGTTGTTATCATCGAAGAAAGCCTGTCGTGACCAGAAGCAAATGGGAGCAGGTAAAGCAGAAACTCCAACTTGTGTTTATAATTTCTTTTCCATATATGTGTCAGAAAACTGCTTTTGTGAATAGGTCATAATTTCAAGTTCCCCTTTTTTGGGGTTTACATTTGGGGGAGAGGGTTGGACATTAATAGAACCTTGTCGGTCTCCGAGAGGATGGTGAGGGATAAAGGAGTGAAAATGAAACCACGCTCTCAACACTGAGGGCTCCGTTTGACAGAAATGAGTGAGTCCAGCTTCTGCATTTCAGCAGAGGGGAAGGACAGAGAGAGGTAATGTTCACGTCTGCCTTGTTCAGGGTGTAGTTACACGAATTATCTCCCCTCACGGTTTGAATAAGACAGGAAGCATGGATAGCGAGCAATCTCAAGTTGCACACCCCTGAAGAAAATGAGATCATTCCAGAAGGCTGCTGCTGGAGACCAAATGAGACAGAGTGAGACCTGGACGGGAATGGCATGATGGATACTGGAAAGGGGCTGTCTTTGGGCAATGGGTGGCTATAGAATGTCCCTGCCCACTCTGGCTTTAGAACCCAGCCTGGGCCCAGGAAGTCTGACTTTGGCTTATGTTGTCTAGAAAACCTATCATCTGGCCTTAGTAGTTCATCAGGAAGGAAGAGCTGACCCTTTCTTTGGGTGACGCAGACAGGTCTCTGAGCTGATTACCCATCCTGGTATGCATGACATGTGACCTCATTTATACAGTCATAGGCTGCTGGCTTTCATGTTGTTTTGGATTGTTAGTTTCGGTGTGTGTGTGTGTGTGTGTGTGTGTGTGTGTGTGTGTGTGTGTGTTTTCCCCCAAGACACGGATTCATTGTGTATTGTAGGCTGGTCTTGAATTTACAGTCTACCTGCTTCAGCCTCCCTGATACTGGAATCACAGATAGGTACCCGTGTCCATGTTAATACCCTCTTGCTCACTTTTAAATTTCTAGAAACTGGCTTGGTACATAACAAATCAAAGCAGCCAAGTAAACAAATCCTTTTGAATTAATGTCATGAGCATCGAACCAATACATACTTATCATCTGAAACGTGGGCAGACTCATTCCCAGTAAAGTTGGTCAAAATTAGATACTCACTCTTACCTTAGGAATAGTTTTCTTTTTTAATATGGAGATTGGAAAGGGAGTAGGGATGACAATGATTTACATGGCACAGAAGGAATAAATTATTTTTTAAATGCAGATATGACATTTAGAAAGATAAAAGAGCCTGAACCAAAATCCACTGTATTACCTATGTAGAGCTGATGTCCTAAGAAACAACAGAGAATTGAATAAGATAGACTCTTCTCTGCTTGATTCTACTTATAAAGAATACAAAGTGGCCCTTACTGTGCCATGCCCTATGCGAGGTAGGGGTATAATGAACTCAGAAAATTTTTCTCATTTCTCGGCATTCACATCCTAAATGAAGTAGCTATCATTAAACGTACCACAGAAACAACTCCAGATCCACCAGGGCATATGTTGTCACATGTATGTGTACACACATACACAGAGAGGTTTAGTAGGTCACATGCATATATCCCTGACTGAGGCCACCAAGAATAAAACTTATATCATTCAATTTTGTGTGTTGCATGTATATGTCAGAAGAGTCTTTTTTTTTTTTTTGGTTTTTCGAGACAGGGTTTCTCTGTGTATCCTTGGCTGTCCTGGACTCATTTTGTAGACCAGGCTGGCCTCGAACTCACAAAGATCCGCCTGCCTCTGCCTCCCAAGTGCTGGGATTAAAGGCGTGCACCACCACCGCCCGGCTGAAGAAGAAAGTCTTTATGAAAATAAATCTTTTGTATGTGTGGGTGTGGAGTTAACATACAGTTGAATTAAACTAAAATGATTGCTTTTTTTTTTTTGGAGGGATAATTTGAATATACTCATGCTAGACAACTGTGGTAGTTTGAATAGGAATGGCTCCTATAGGCTCATATATTTGAATGCTTGGTCATTAGGGATGCTACTTGACAGGGATTAGGAGGTGTTCAAGAGTGTCACTGGGGATGGGTTTCTAATGTTCAAGCCAAGCCCAGTGTCTCTCTTTCTCCTCCTGCCACCTGCCAAGATGTAGAAATCTCAGCTCCCTCTCCAGCACCATGTCTGCCTGCCAGCCATCATGCCTCCCCCATGATATTGGACTAAACCTCTGAATGTAAGCAAGCTACAATTAAATGCTCTCCTTTATAAGAGGTCCTATGGACATGGCATCTCTTCACAGCAATAAGACGTTGACTAAGACAACAACACATAACAAATTTTTACTAAGTGTGTTTGTTTTACCGAACAAGAGAAGCCCAACCCTTGACATCACAGAACTTAAGACACAGGAGCTTAGAAAGACCAGTACTCCCAGGCACAAGTACCTCCCAGATGAGTGACAGACAGAGGGTGTAGCCAACTGAAGGATGCCCCTGAGGCCTAGGAGTAAGCCTCTGCTCATTGTCTGGGTTACGGTTGTTAGTCTCACAGGTCCACTGTTTCAAGTCTGATTCTCAATAGAATCTGGAAATCTATGTTTTAACGTGATATGCTTTATCATTTTAAAACTGCTTCCAATTTAATCTGGATTTGTAAAAACATGGTGCAGCAGATCAAATACAACAGTATATATAGTCCAGAGCCAGTTTCCCACTTTCAGGTTAAATTTTATATATATGATATCACAAACAAAATGGATAATCAGAGAATAGTAGAATCTATAAGGAACATATACCTCTCACAGAAATCAGCATCTGCTTTACAGTTTTCCCTATGGATAAGGAGCACTAGGTACATTGTTTGGTTTTGGTGTCCCTGTTCATTTTGTGGCCCCTTTGAGACTTTTTCCTCCCTCTGTATTTTCCCTCTGCTTATTCTTAATTCAAACTGGTGCCAGCTTTGTTTTAGCGCCTCAGGAATGCAGGCAGGACCAGTACAAAAGTAGCCTGTAAATCTTTATGGCTTTTATTTTCCCAAAGCCTGAGACCACAGGAGTCATTTGCAGAAGTAAAGGAAGAAGGATTTTCCAGTGTAGGCATTCTGGGATAACCAAGGGACAACATAGCACTTATTTCCTGCCACAGCCAAGAGAGAAATTACTAGCAAGGCCTGATGGTGCAGGCCTGTAATCCTAGCTAATCCGCAGGCCAAAACAAGGCCTGCTGGACAATTCAGTAAGAAGCTATGTCAGAATAAATAGTAAAAAGATGGCTGGGAATGTAGCTGAATGGTAGTGTACTTGCTTAGCATGCATAAGGCCCAAAGTTCAATCCCAGCATGCCAGAGGTAGAAGAAAAACAGTGTGTTTCAGAGGGGTGAGCACTCTAGCTCACTACCTCTTGATAATGTCATGGCTATGGCATCCAAGCCAAGGGCTGTGCAGGCAGCTTTCAAAAGTGTGTCTGTACCCCAAGTATGGCATCAGACAGGAAATCTCCTGTCTCCTGAAGCCTATGACCATGTCCACAGACCCTTGCCTCATCCTGACAAAGGAAAAGTTCTTGGAGAGCAGGCAGACAGGGAAAACCCCATTAGAACAAGTGGAGTCATGGATAATAAAAAGAATCTTGTCTCTTCCACAGGTAACTTGAAATTGAAGCCTACCATGGTATTTACTGAGTTCCCACATTTTATGTATGGCACTTTTTTTTTTTTTGGATGGGGGAGGTGGCACCTCTCTGTAGACAATTAGGTAAATGGTTGGCAGCGAGAGAAGCAGGAGAGAGAAGTTGGGACATTTGCTGTCATTTCATGGTCTCTGGATACTGGAGAGGGAACATTTCACCTAGAATGTTTCTCTCCACCAGAAGACACTAGGGTGACTCTACTCAGGCCCAGAGCTTAGAGACCCTGGAAGTAGACTTAGGGGAGTTCTCTCTTTATGTATGGTGGAGCCAGGTATCCAATATCTGGAGACATTTGAGAACCTCTCTTCATAATTATTCCAAGATACATGTGTAGTGCAGCAGATGGGTGTTTGTGGCCATCATCCTACCTAGTCTCCTACCTATTCTCTGATCTGTTTTTAAAACATGACACTCAATAAAGAGCTAGAAATATCTAAATCACTCAGAAGAATTTGGACCAGTCCTCAGGGTCCATTGTTTTACCAGCAGTTGGACAGAAATCTTTATTGAAAAGATCCTTTGTTCTGTAGGTGGAAATGGAAAGAAATTTATTTCTGATTCAGAAAGACATGGAAAATGATTGAGAGGTCAAAGATTAGCAAATATTGTACTTGAAAGGAGGAAAGCAAACAAAAAAAATGATTCCTCACCAAATCACAAGGAAGTTTTCTCATCTATGTTCATAGCAGCCTTATTTGTAATAGCTAGAAACTGGAAACAACCCACATGTCCCTCAACTGAGGAATGGATTAAAAAAAAAAACTGTGGTACATCTACACAATGGAATACTACTCAGCTATCAGAAACAATGAAATCATGCAATTTGCAGCCAAATGGATGGAACTAGAGAAGCTCATCCTGAGTGACTAACCTAGACTCAGAAGGATGCACATGGCATCTATTCACTTATAGTCAGATTTTAGCCATATAGTACAGGATATCTATACTACAACCAATGCACCAAAGGGAACATGAACATGTTAATGAGACATTTTGCCCTAGTGGTGCAGCCTTGCAGGCCCTCAGTGTATGAGGAGGCTCTTGGCCCTCATATGACTGCTGAACTGGGGTGGGGGGCTGATATGTAGGGACACTCCACTCCAGAGAAGTGGGATGGAAGGGATAGAGGGAAGAGGGTGGGAGGGTGGGATGGGGAGGGGGGAAAAGAGGACACTGTGATGGAGATGTAATCTGAAATAATAAATACATATTAAAAAAACAATGGCAGGAAAAATGCTGGGTATGTGGTAATTTGCAAACACATCTGCTAATATTACATTAATTGCAGTCACAGACATTGAGCCTATTTAATAGCTTCTCTAGTCAGGCTGTGTCTTCTAGAACGAACCAGGTAAGCATTCAAAGACACAAGAGCTTACTGGAGAAGTTCATGATTTAAATTTCAAGTACATATTTTGAAAAGAAGGTTACTTATTTTTTGTTTTACTTTGTTTTTGTTTAATTTTCTTTGCTTGTTTTGTTTTTGTTGTTGTTGTTGTTTTATGGCCACTGTCAAGTAGTGAGTGACAGTTTTTAAGGTGGTCATTAATTGGTTCTGTTCAGGTTAACTCTGAGATCCTGGGTGTACCTTAATAGCATTCTCCTGTTGTTGAGTATGCTTTTCAATCATGAAGGCTGAGTTTACCATGAACTTTAGGTCTGGACTAGAGCTTCAGCTGAAACTGTGACTGTGCATCGCAAACATGCCACCAATCACGGGTCTTCAATGATGGATTTCAAACATGCCACCCAATTCAGGGGCTCTCGATGGATTTAAAGCCACTGAGAAAGCTAAGGAAAAGGAATGTCTCTGCTGTGGTGAGGATGTCAAGATTTCTGGAGTGATGGTGGCAAACTGTAGCAATCTGAACCACACGGTGTTTTGTTTTGAAAACACATTTTGAGAAACAAGTTTAAACTTTTAGAGCTAGGCTAAAGAGAAATCCTTCTAAGGTGAGCATTTCCAAGAAACAACTGGGTTTAATGTTTCCACGTGAACATGGTAATTACTGCAACTACTTAAGCTCTACTGTAACAGCTTTTCATTGCTAAATTCAGCCAGAAAAAAATGTATCATCAGTCATTGTACATGGGTCTTTGATTAGTTTACAATGATCTTTTGAATGCCTTTGTGTATAGTGAATATAGTACATAATATAAAACAATAATGCCATTTTGTAACAATAAGTAATATAGAACACCTCTTGATTATTTTTAAATTGCTTTTTAAGCTTGGGTTTATTGATGCTTTGTGGTTATGTCATACTCTACTAAGTTTTTAAAACCTAAATGAATAATGAAGGATTGATAAAGGAAATGTACAGAAAAATTAATTTAAAAATAAAGATACAATAGAAAGCACCACCCCAATCAAAAATTACTTCCATAAAAATTAAAATAGGAGCCTGGAGAGATGGCTCAGAGGTTAAGAGCATTGGCTGCTCTTCCAGAGGTCCTGAGTTCGATTCCCAATACCATACGGTGGCTCACAACCATCTATAATGGGATCTGGTGCCCTCTTCTGCAGACAGAACATTGTATACGCAATAAATAAATAAAATATTTTAAAAAATTAAAATGAGGAAGCTCATTTTACAGTATATATTGATCTACTAGTCATTGAAAGATCTGCCATATTGACAGACCAATTTTTTTTTTTTTTTTTTTTTTTTGGTTTTTCGAGACAGGGTTTCTCTGTTTAACAGCTCTGGCTGTCCTGGACTTGCTTTGTAGACCAGGCTGGCCTTGAACTCTCAAAGATCCACCTGCCTCTGCCTCCCAAGTGCTGGGATTAAAGGCGTGCGCCACCACCGCCCGGCTGACAGACTAATTTTTATTTTAACCATTTTGGACCTAGTTGACAAGATTCTCACAAGCATGGGAACTTTTAATTAGTAATAAGATTTACTAATATCACTAGGTAAGAATTTTGTTTTAAATATTTAACAAATATACCTGTAATAACTCTCCTTTTGTTTAGTTTTTTTCAAGTTTTTTTTTGTCTTCTTAAAAAATTAAATATTTTTTAACCTACTGAATCCAATTAGTGCTGTGCACATGGCATGGTCTGGGACCATGCGCTAACATGTAAACAACCTACCAACAACAACCCACAACGATATGTGACTCTCATTCCTTTTGCATTCTATTTCTATTCTTTGGAACTTAAGAAACG
Organism: Lophiomys imhausi; assembly: GCA_907164525.1. Taxonomy (NCBI): domain Eukaryota; kingdom Metazoa; phylum Chordata; class Mammalia; order Rodentia; family Muridae; genus Lophiomys; species Lophiomys imhausi. Next base: position 827,133 of record CAJQZJ010004824.1, read on the forward strand.
CAATATTCTAGTGTCTAAAGTTAATTTTCTCTCTACTAAATCAATACAAGAAACCTGTAACATTTTAATCCCAACCAGTTACTTCCTCATTTGTGTGCTATTGTTGTTATTGCTTTTCTTTTTATTTTTTTATTTTTCTTTTTATTTTATTTTTTTTGTTTTTTTTCGAGACAGGGTTTCTCTGTATAACAGCTCTGGCTGTCCTAGACTCACTTTGTAGACCAGGCTGGCCTCGAACTCACAGAGATCCGCCTACCTCTGCCTCCCAAGTGCTGGGATTAAAGGCGTGCGCCACCAACGCCCGGCTTGCTTTTCTTTTTAAACTAAAACCTCAGAAGGAAAGTAGTATTTGTCTGTTCCACAAGATTAATATTTTCATAGATTTGCCTTCCTGTTGAATCATTTTCTTTGCTTATCATTTCTTCTCTAATTGGAGCTTTACTAGCCCTCCCCCCGTCCTTTTTTTTTATCATTTTGAAGCATGGACTTTGGATTTCTGTGTCTTATAGTAGCAAACTCAATTTGAATGTTAGGAAGCTTTCCAAGGCGTACCTTCTTTTCAAAACTCATATGCAACTGCAGAACCTTCTGGTTCCTTTACTAACTTCCAACTGTTACTATTCTTCATCAGCTTTTAGTCTTTGCATGGCCCTGTCTCTTCTCTTCGTGACTGTCTTGCTTTGGTGGTCTGCACTATCATGGTGCATCTAGATGTAGCTTTATTTTTCTTTTCTTGTTTGTTATTCACTAGATCTTCAGAATTGAGGGATTTGAGTATTCTGTTAATTCTGGAAAATTTGTTTCCATCTTTCTAATCTCCTTCTAGAATCATATTTACACTGCATGGTCTCATCCTCCAAGTCAATGGGCAGCTGCTTCATGCTTTTGTCTTTACCTTATCTTGATGCAAACTGTAAAACATTTGTAAAAAAAAAAATCACCCTGTTAACTAACGCTCTGTCCGTGGAAGCTGCCACTTAACCACTGAGGGCTAGCTAACGTAAACCATTGGTTTCCATTTCTAGAGAGAGTCATTGTTTTCTGTTTAGTTGTAATTTTTCCTTAGACCTGACTGATAAATTTTTGATGGCTTCTTCCTTTGTCATACGAGAACTCCTTTTTTTTTCTTTTTTTGTTAAACACATTGACTTTAATTCTCCTGTTTGACAGTTCCAGTATCTGTAATCTTTTCCGATCTGCTTCTGTGGTTCATTATTATGCAGGATTTTACTCATGGTGCTTCCACACTTGGTTTATCATTAAAGAAAAACAAAAGCTAAGCAGCTCAAAATTCCTAATTCTAACAATTGGATCTATAGGGATTCTTTGAGATCTAAGCCGAAAGTATGTACGCCCTTCTGTAATTGTTTATGCCAAACATCCAGGGAAACTGCCAGTCTACTACTACTTACATTTTAGCTCATGGTTTTGAATTCATATAAATAATACACTTTCTAGTTCCAAATATGCACACATACAAATTTATGGTCAGAAATTCCCACAGAAGAATTCTTTACTATTGGATGATTTCGGGAAGATCAAACAGGTACATGGACCTGATGGGGGGATCTGTTATGTATTCTAAGTGTTAATTAATTTGCTCCCCGATGTCTGCTTGATATATGAGGCCATACACATGTACACCAAGTGATGCTGAGTTACCTTGCTTGCTAATCATTGTCTCTGATTGATTTTAATAAAATGCTGAGGCCTGTGATTGCTGCAGAGAGAGGTAGGCAAGGCTAAGGTTCAGGTGCTTTTCAGGGAGGAGATAGGGGAAAAGGCAGAAGTAGGAAAAGGAGGAAGAAGACACACAGGAGTTAGATGGAACATTGACATAGCATGGAGAATAACAGCCCAGGGGACATTTGTATGTATATATATGGGGTTATATTTGGGGAACAGAATTAAAAGCTAGCTTAGATGGGCTAAGATTATTCGATCTGTGCTAAGACTTATTATAGTCCATCAGATGTTTCTGTATAATTATTCATAAGTGGTGGGTCAGGGATAATGACGCCAGCCTAGTAACTATAATATTTATACTGGTAATTATTAATAGAAATTTCAACATAGTCCTTTAGGACAAAATTTATTCTAGTTCATCATTTGGGGAGGGGGGTGTTTTCTCAGCAGTTCTATATTTACTCAAGTGACTGGCCCTATGTAACTCATTTGTTGGACTCCAGGCTTTCCTTTCTGAATACCATGTTAGTGACTATTAAACCCAGGTTCTGGACAGTAGTGAGCAGCTGCCATACATCTCATGGTAAAAGACTTATAAGTACAAGTAACCAGCTACCACTGATTACTGTAATATACTGAGTGTTGTCAGAACACATATCATATACTATATTTATAAACAATGACAAAAATTTAGAATTCCATGATGGTTAATTTTATGTCTCAATATGACAAGGCCTAGAAATGTCAATAGCTGGTTAAATATTGTTTCTTAGTGTATCAGGAAGGGTGCTCTAGAAGAAAGCAATGTTTTAATTACAAACTGAGTAATAAGGGCTGGAGAGATGGCTCAGTGGTTAAGAGCACTAGCTGTTCTACAGAAGGAAGGATCCAGGTTCAAATCCCAGCACCGACATGGCAGTTCACAGCTGTCTGTAATTGCCAGGCGTGGTGGCACATGCCTTTAATCCCAGCACTCGGAAGGCAGAAGCAGGTGGATCTCTGTGAGTTCAAGGCCAACCTGGTCTACAAAGTGAGTCCAGAACACCCAAAGGATACACAGAGAAACCCTTTCTCAAAAAAAAAAAAAAAACCAAACCAAACCAAAACAAACAACAACAACAACAAACCCCAGAAAACAAAGTGAGTAACAAAATGGTCCCCACCAATGTGAGAGGGGATCATCCCAGCAAATGAGAGATCAAATACAGCTTGAGAGATCAGATAGAAGAAAGAGGGAGAGAAGCATGTTGTTCTTTCTTCTAGAATAAGAATATTCATCTTCTCCTGTCTTCTTCTCTTGGCTCTTGGACCTTCAGACTCTGGGACTCAAATTGACAATCACCCTTCATTCTGTTCTCAGGCCTTATATCATTGGCTTTTCTGGTTCTCCAGCTTGTAGACAGTCAAGGGACTTCTCAGCCCTCACAGTTGTACAAATCAATTCTTCCTTCTAAACATAGAATTTCTTAGGGACTCCAATTTCTCTGGGGAGAAATATATAGATATAGAAGGAAAACATTATGTCTGGCCTCCAAAATTTTATTCTGCCTCTGTTTAAAGGAGGGGGTATATAAATATATGACTCAGGAAATAATATAATCTTTAGAAAAGAGATGAATCAATTCAGTCATGTGCCTTCTTCATTTAAACATCTTTATTAATTTCCCTTACGTACAGACATAGCCTATTTTACAGTTACCAAAGTTTGGTTGTGAGAGAGTGAGCTATGAAACCTCCATGGGTGAGTCTACCTATTTGTCAATCATAGACCTGGGCATATAGTACACAAATTTACTCTCAGATGGACTAAAATAACCTAGGTGAAAGACAAGAGAGTTATCTTCAAGACATATTTTGTATCTGTTCAGAGACTATGTGAGTTTCTTTGCAGATATTGTCAGTCTCCCCTACAAGAGAGTTATCTTCAAGACATATTTTGTATCTGTTCAGAGACTATGTGAGTTTCTTTGCAGATATTGTCAGCCTCCCCTAGTTGGACTATGGCTAGGAACAGAATCTTTCCTCACATTCAGTGATTGGAACAAACTTCCCCCATATCCAAAGTTTAATAGGCAAAAACATGTATCTGTTGTTTTCATTCATATAACTTTCCTTAAACTACTTATAATTCACACCTCTTTAAAAGTAAAAGGTCTCATCGGAAAGATAAAATATGATAAAGTTCACTTGTAATGTTAAACGCAACATTTACCAAAAAAATAAATTCTTTAAATAGGAAGGTCAGCTGAACAGTATCCAAATTGCAAAGTTATGAGAGAACATTGTAAAAGCAGCTGTTGGAACCCAGGATCCTCCCATAGATTGACAATTAGCTGTGCTCTAAACACAAGGCATTCTAACGGGGGGGGGGGGGGGGGACATGAATGAGAACATACATTCTAGGTAGAGAAATGGGGGGAAGAAAAGGGTTCAGGAAGTGGCCCAAACCTCCAGTCACTGAGTCAGGAGGTGCATTTTGTGACATAGACATCCCCAGGAATCTGGACTGCAGAAACAGGGAGAGGAGATTAGAGGCTAACTAACTTTGGTTTCCGGTTCCGGGAGACTATGACTTGGAATGTCGGGCAAGCTGCTGTAGCAGAGCATCTCTGTTCCTCCCAAAGCCGAGCATGGACTAGTAAGTCAGCATTCACCTCACCCCAGTACTGTGAAAGGGGGATGTCTGATTTATTAGACAGGAAGTAGAGAAATAAAGGAGAGATGCCTTGAAAGCTAGCCCTTAACTTAGGCATTTCCTTCCCACCAGAGACTAATGCTATGTGCACACCAATTGCTCCCTTGTACAGAGACAAAGAAAAATACTTCTGTGTAGGTAAAGGTCGTTTTTCAGAGTTCATGGTGGAATCCAAAGGGACTTGGAAACTATAGTAGCAAATCTTTTTAAAAAAAAAAAAAAAATCTCTACCCTGAACAACAAAGCTACAACTGAAGAAGAGTCTGCCTTTATAAATCACAAGTATTTACTACAACAATAAGACTAAGAAATCTCTGCAATTTGTATCTACCCTTTAAGGAATAATGAGAAGAGATTAGGGGACAGTTAAAAAAAAAAGAGGCTAAGTCAGCCTTTTAAATTAAAATAAACAAAACAAAAAATCATATATGAAAGATTTTTCTTTTTGAGATGGAATCTTGCTATGTTTCCTGGGCATGCTTTGGATTTATGGGTTCAAACAACCCTGTTGCCTCAACTTCCCCACTACCTGGAATGACAGACATACATTGGGCCCTTTTACAAGAGGAAATTATTAAAGAAACTCAACCCATCTTCTTTATCCCAAAGCTTTTCAGGATGAAACATACAACTGTTCTGTGTGCATCAGGAAGGGATAGGTAGGGTGCATACATTGGGTGATCTAGTTTGTTTTATTGATCATCCCAGTGATTTTTTTTTTTTTATTTAGAAGAAGAAATACAAAATGCATCTTGCCAGAGATGGCAGAAGGCTAGGGAGGCTTGCTCTGAGATGGTGGAGTTCTATCAGTTATTATATATTTAACAGTATCTAATTTAGAGTCTCATGTTTTTGCAGAGTGTGAAGAGATGAAAGAGAGTCTGGAAGTGTGTAAAAAAGCTATGACAGGTATGGAAAATAGGACCTATCAGGAGAGATTTAAAGTCTGCAGTGGTCCTTAAAGAGGAAAAGGGTCTGATGATTTAAGAGGACTGGCAGTGACTTTGAGTGACACAAAAGATTGCTAGGAAGAAATGAATTTATAATGCCAAGGAGGACACTCTGGTCAGGTCAGGTATACATATTTTTTAATTAAAAGATATAGAATTAGCTGCTTGTGGAAAATTCTTTCCTGAAATCAGAATGCCTAAGGCATTAGTTACCTTTTCATCTGGGATTGTTTAGACACAGTCACTGTGAGTGGAAATAGAATCAAGTGCAAGTTTAAACTTTATAGCTGAGGGTAACTTTAGAAAGAGAAGGGAAGCAATCCCGGTCCCACTCTGAAGAGCAGAGAGTGGGCACAATTTAATGGTAAGCAGCCTTAAGGGAAGATGCTGACAAGACACTACTTGGAACAGAGAGGAGGTAACGTTTGAGGGACTTTTGGCGGATGGTTAGCTTAATCAAGAACAATGCATATATAATTCCTTCAAACAATTTAATAACCATTTCATAAAAAGCAATTTAATATGACATAGGGTCCAAATAAATATGAGCTAAAGGGAAATACAATTTGAATTATTATAAGGAAGAAATATAATGGCCACAGCTATCCCTGTAGGGCTGCCTTTCCTATATATGATGAGCTCAAAACACTAAAATCTACTCTAAGATTCTGGCCCAGGTGTTGTAAAAAAAAATACTCTACACTTGAAATACATGACTCTTAAAATCCTCACCAGTATATTATAAAAAACATTTTTTTTCAATATGAACCAGAACAATTATTTCTATTTTCTACTTTGGCCCTGCCCAAAATTCTATTAGCAAATTAGAAATGATAATGTGACTTCAGGTAATGTGTTATTTACTTTCCTAATTGTTGTGACAAAACGTCTGACAAGCAGCAGCTAAAGGGAGGAAGGGTTGTGTTGGTTTACAGTTCAAGAGCACACACTCATCCATCATCATCAGAGCAGGGAAGGTATGGTGGCAGGTCTCATGACATCCACAGTCAGGAAGCAGAGAGAGGTTGGTGATCATCTTACTTCCTCCTCTTAACACAATCTGCAACCCTAGCCCATCAGGATGGTGCCACCCGCCATTTGGATATGATGTACCACCGAGGTCAACCTACTCTGTGTGGTCTGTCACAGACATACCTGGTAGCTCTGTCTAAGTGATTCTGGATTGTTGGACTGGCCATCACTATTCATCACCATGGATGCTTTCTCAAGAGGAGATGAGACATTTGTTCACACCTTCTCCCTTGACCTTCCCATATGATTTTTCATTTTATGCTGCTCTGAGCACATTACTTTTTAAAAGCACTGGCTACGTTTGCTGGCAATGGACATATATGTGCCCATGATGATGGTGGTGTTTGTGTGGGAGAATCTGGTTGATATAACTGAGCTTGCAAATACCTGAGTCATGGTGGATGGACTAGTAAATTACAGCACATTTATAGATTGCAGGAAACCACATAAGCCTTGTTGATTTCCTTTAGAAGCCAAATAATTATCCTACTGCCATTGTGGTATATTGATTAGAATACCTTAATCTTTCTGATAGCTATTTTTGAGTGAGGGAAAAAATGATTGATTTTTTTTACTGCTGTTGCCTGTAAGCATTTTCTGTAACAGAGAAGTGTTGGCAAGTAACCTGGTTTTTTAAAAATAAGTTTACTTTTTATTAAAAATAACTTATCAAAATCAAATATTGAAAGGCAAAGACCACTATAGAAGCAACTCTACCCTTTCTAGAGCCACACTTCACCCTTTCCTGCCAGTTGTTACAAATTGTTATGATTCTTCCCTCTCATCTTTCTTAAAGGGGACCTCCGCTATTTATAGATTTATGATACCTTTTATTTAATTCTCATACATTGACTATTTTTTTGCTTTCTCTATTGTTTCTGGTAAGTATTTCCTTATATATAATGATTTTTTATGCTCTCAAGAGTTTATTTTTGCTTTTTTTTCTCATAAGCAGTTTAAACATGAGGCTACCATGTTTAAACTGCACTTCTCCTTCCAGGGCAATGACAAGCTTCTTGGGCCCATGTGACAGTGTACAATACATTTGGAAAGTTCTCAGCCACCATCCCTTCCAGCACTTACTCTGCCCCATTGCTTTATTTTCTCTCAGGTGTCCAGCTGCATGTGTGTTGGGTCATCTCATACTGTCACATTCCCACTGGACCATCTACTCTGCTGTGCCCTACACTGCTCTCCATGTTTTTACATGCCTGAATACTTCACATTCACCTACCTTCAAGTTCATATTCTTTCCTCCATGGGGACCTATATGCTTAATTTCTTTTGAGGTTATAATTTGATTACAGCATTTCTCTCTCCCCTTTCCTCCCTTCAAACCCTTCTATACATCCCTCCCCAGCCTCCTTCAAAGTCATGGCCTCTTTTTAAAATAATCATTATTACATACATATAACCCTAACATAGATTCCTAAATATAACCTCAGTCTGTATAATGCTACCTGTATGTGTTTTCAGGACTGACTGCATTTGTTTTGTTTTGTTTTTTGTTTTAATTTCCATCATTCCCATTTGACAAAAACACTGCCCCCTCTTTTCCTTTTCACACTTACTTATGCCCTTCCTCTGGCAAAATCCCCCATTTTCTCTTTTAGAACTGAAGCATGATACTTGTATGATAATTCTAACATCTATACAACCTCCAAGTCTACTTCTGATGTTTCTGCTCTCTCCTATCCACAAGTAATATTTTCTTATTTATTTACATGTCTAATCATTTTTCCTAGTATGTGTATATTTTATATTTTAGAAATAAGTAGAAACAGTATGTCCCTCTTCTTGTAACAAATGTCTTGAATGGGAACAGAGTCAATCCATGCATGAAAAAAAAAAAATGAGATTTCTTGCCATTTCACTTTGACTTAGCTCATCATTATTTTCAAGGCTTTTTTGTTTGCTTGTTTGCTTTTTAAAATCTATTTTCTATCTGTGTGTGTGTGTGTGTGTGAGAGAGAGAGAGAGAGAGAGAGAGAGTACTGTATGTGTGCAGGAGCCCTCAAAGACCAGAAGTGGCTGTGAAATCACCTGAAGCTAGAATTATAGGTGGTTGTGAGCCCACACCTGTGGGAGTTGGGAACTAAACACAAATCCGCTGGAGGAGCAGGAAGCACTCTGAACCATGGAGCCATCTTTGCAGCCCATTTTCAAGCCCTTGAGAGCATAATCAACCCTAGTCTTCCTCCAGACGTACTTTCTAAGTGCTGCTTAAGTTTCAGAAATCTCTTTGCACTTTCCAGCCACAGTTTTGAACTGTCAACGATGTGTCTTTACAGTTCACGTGACCATTGTTGAGAGAGAGAGAGAGAGAATTCTCCTTACTTTTCAATCTGTACCAAACTCCCATGGGTATCTCTATCCCTATACAATGGAGTTCTTTTTTTTTACTTTTACACATCTATGTTTCCTTTTACCTTTAGCGAGCGATCTCTCTCGATTTCTCTCTCTCTCTCTCTCTCTCTCTCTCTCTCTCTCCCCCCCCCCCGTGTGTGTGTGTGTGTGTGTGTTTGTTATGTGTGTGTATCAGAGCATGGTGATCTTTGGGACTTGATATATTAACCAGAAGCCACTAGGTCATTTTTTGAACAGTTAATTAATTAACCTCTCGGAGACTTAGAGTCTCCAAATGTAAAAAAAGCAATCGATTATCGTGGGGCTAAAAGATGATGTGAAAGTGCTGTATATTTTTATTTCCTTTCATGTTTTTTTCACGTTTTCCTCTGAATGGTCCTTGAAAGAATCCACAGTGTAGTTGTATAACCAAACTAACTGTGCACTGTTTCTTCCTCACTTATTGGATGGGCTCCTCTCGTACATGTTCAGGCTGAGTGAACAAGTGCTTTACCTGTTGCATGGAAAGTCCTACCTTTCATTGAATACACTAGATTTCAGATATGTGGCTTATGACAGTTAATATCCAACTCTAAAATGTCATATAACATATGACATTATATCATATACAATCAGATACCATCTCTCCAACATCATTAGAGAACGATATTTTAATAGAATCATCAGTTATAAATTCACATTTCTGATCACATAAAATGAGAAATATAGGCTAATAAATAATTTTATTTGGTAGACATCTGCATTTAGTGACTCAGGAAATCTGAATCACACAGGTGACAAAATGACTTGTGTAAGGCAGGAACATAAACTGCAGTGGAGACCATCCTACATTACAATTTTACTCTCTCAGTCTTACAGCATTCGTCTGAAACGTGTTACTTATTTGCCGCGTGGAACTCCTGGAAACTGTCTTTATGGCACATGCTTTATTTTTTGAAGACGCGAGAAGCAAATATACTCACAACAGGTCATCTTTTCTGAATTAACTATAAGAAGAGTATAAAATTACCCAGTGAGTGCAGAGATCACATGTAAGTGGCTGGGTGTTGCAAAAGACAGGCAATATTTGGCCAGGGGAGCATAATCTCGCACTGATATTGGCACCAATTCCTCTGTGGCCTCTCATTCATTGTTGCCATATGACAATGGTAAACTTCTCTTGAATCCAAAATCCAAAATGCTGCAAAGTACCCAATGGTCCTCCCTCCTATTCCGCTTTCTACATTTTATTTATTATTTATTTATTTGACTTTATTTTTGAATAAAAATTACGATGAAGCTCTGGCTCTGCCGATTCAAGTGCTTAGGTTTACACGATACCCTGAAGGATCATTACTGGTGTCATTTATGTGATTACAAGCTGTGTTTACAGCAATAAGGAAAGCTAGGCATGGGTAATATTAAATAGCCCTACTGATTACACCACTATAAAAGGCTTATGGATGATATAAATTTCAGTATTATTATCCAGGGCTGTGCAGTGGCATTCTTCCAAAGCAAGGTATCACAGGGCTTATTTGATTTTCCTTCCTCGCCCTGACTCACGAGGAAACTGGAAACAGGAGGCTCAGTGGTAAGAGCACAGGCAGCCATTGGAATGTGTACGTACAGCAAGGGCAGTCTGGGAGACGCTGCTGCTGTTGCATGTTTTTGCTTTTCAGGATTGAAAAGTTATGTCAGGTTCACAGCAAACATTTCATTGGTTGTTAAGGAAATGAGATTTAAGACAATATGATATTTCCCATCTTTCAGGGTGACAAAAATCAGTAATAATGCCCAATGGTTAAAGACAAACAAGGAAAAAGCTGCTCTCAGATATTTGTCAGGCTTTGATCTGTGACTGTCTTTTAGGGTGGGGAGAATTTGGTGATATTTATCAATATTAACATGTTCACTGACTCGGTCTTTACATTTTTAGAATTGTGAACTACAATATAATTTCACATGTGTCCAAAGGCTTATCTCTAAGGATTTGTCTTCCAAAATGGATGGGGTGTAGGGCTGAAGAGATTCTCAGTGCTAAGGGTGCTTTGTTGCAGTCTCAGAGGATCAGAGTTTAGTTTCCAGCATCCACACTGAACGACTCAAAACCACCAGCAACTCCAGCTCCAAGTGATGATTTTGTGCGATCTCTGCCTTCGCTGGGTACCACACAACATGGCATACATATACTCACATCTATCCCCCCATGCACAATGCACAGTCTCTCTCTCTCTCTCTCTCTCTCTCTCTCACACACACACACACACACACATATGCACACCCATCCTCATGCATGCACACACACATATAAAAATAAATATTTGGAAAACTAGATGGGTAATTCAAAATTGCCAAGAATCTATATGACTACTAATTTGGCCCTGAGGGATACTATAGCGGCAATTAAAAATAAGCACTAATTGTACATGTATTGAGGTGGACAATTTCCCAAAACATATTAATTAGCACATGAGAAAAAAATGCAAAGCAGCCAGTAATTTCTAGCACTTTCTTGAAAAAACACACAGTAACTCTGCATATGAATGTAAATGCATAGGAAAATGCCACGGAAAACAAATAAGAGTATTTTAATGAAGATTTTCTTAGAATAGAGTGGTATTTGTGTGCTCAGTGGGGAGTACAATCATTTTTAACTATATTTATTCCTTGCCTTTGAAATGTTTATATTACACAAGCAATGTTTATACTAATATGTTATGCAAGTAACTTAAAAATAAAAACAAAGCAATAGGCTCTAGCATTATCCCTTGGGCTCTTGCCCCTTCCTGGTTTCTTCATCATATTTAGTAGCTTTGGTAGAGTGGGCATATGCCTTACAAGCAGTGCAATAAAGATATTGGTTTGCTAGCTTGAGGGACTACTAAAGTATTTCATTGTTCTAACTCTTAAGTCAAATTGGATTTCATCGAGGTCTCATTGGAAGTTCTGTATTAAGAGATGGCAACATTCTCTGTGTTTAGCAGTAAGTCTATCTGCAGAAAAAGCAGCTAAAGTTGTTTCAAATGAAATTGGAACCTGAAATATTATTTTTTTATTTATTTACATTTGGATCAGAGTCATCTACTCGGAAATCTGGCTTATAGTTGAGATTTCACTGGACGGGGAAACTTTTTTTATTAATCAATTCCTTCCCCAACTGTTGGTTTCAAATCCTGAGTTCAGTCAGAACCATAAAGAAGGAATGACATGGTCATCCAGTGTCTGGCTTCCCCTGAACTTTGCCTTAGAGCAGATGAGAGTTTTACAAGTGGGATGACTGAGATGCAAATGCAACAGGCATCAGAGATGGAAAGCATCTAAGGCAGTGATTCCCAACCATAAAATTATTTTCGTTGCTACATCATAACTGTAATTTTGCTACGGTTATGAACTGTAATGCAAATATATGATATTTCCAATGACCTTAGGCAACCCTTCTGAAAGGGTGGTCAACCCCCTTAATGGGGTCACATCCCACAGGTTGAGAAACACTGATATAATGGGATGGTGGCAGTAGTCTAGGAGACAGTGGGCCTTGGGGGCTTAGGGCAGAGCTAGAGCAAATGTAACACAAAGGGAGTAGCTGGAAGGGTTTCACATGGTGTTGGGGACACAGTGTAATCAAGAGATGTTAGTGAAATTTAACTGGAGCCAACTTTGTCTATCAGCTAATATAGCCTACAAAAAAAATTAAACTTCTATCTCTATGAAGTGTGTTTTTGAAGTTAGTACGGAGAGTACATTTGAGCATTAGTTGAAGAGGTGACACACATGCACAGGGTCAGTGTGGTTGGAGATGAGCTGGCTAGGCAAAGATTTGTGAAGCCACATCAGAGATTTGGGTATAAATTAAAAGAATGCAATAAAGGAGTCTCCAAAGAATTCATAATCGTTACTGCAGGTAGTTGTCTGAAAAGAGTTGGGACACTTGGTGATCTTGCACATTGTCATGCTGCCACCAAGGGCAACTTTGATTGACATTTTCAGAGTACCACAAGGTGGAACTGTGATGCTCTGAGTGATGTTTCACCATCCGCTGAGCAGAGCGTGTTGTACGCTAGGGAACTTTGACTGCTCAGTCAAATGCCAGAGGAGACCCTTTGTTTTCCCTTCTTGATCCTCTGCACAACCTAGAGGTTCCTAGGAATGGTTTCAAGCTTTCTATTCTGTCAGGAGAAAGCGACACAAAGTTCCAGAATTCTGATACTCTCCACTGGCCACTTTTCCCCTTATAATGTAAAGTTATTATAGCTTCTAATATTTTATGGGGTTGTTAGAAATGTAGTAAGAGCTGAAATTGAGCATGACTGTAAGATGTTGGAGGTATTTGCCTGAGTCACTGGGGATGGTGATGGCTTCTTAAGTGGCATGAAAACAATAAAAATCAGGGACTATTTGCCTCTGCATGGAGAAGTCACTTAAGTCAGGCAAGATAATATAAGCCTGTGATCCATACACAACCACTGGTAAAGCAAAGTAGACTAGTAAAAGTGTAGGAAACCACTGCTACACATTAAAGTAAGCCACAGGCTAGCACATAGAAGGCCAGTGGATAAGAAGTCACCACAGATAAATATAAATAAAGTTGAGCAGGTGATGATGTCTTTGTAGTAGTCTCTGGGTAGACAGTCAAGGCTTTGAGTGGCTTACGGACTTGAGAGCAGATAGCATTTTCTTAGAGAAAATTAGCATCCTGGTGAAAAGCCCAGTTGTGCATCAAATAGAAGGCCAAAGAGAAGTCATTGGCCAGCAATGGAATGGTTCTTTTTTGTAATTATTATTTTTATTTTTTTAATGTATATATGGGTGCTTTGTCTTCATTTATATCTGTCCACCACATGCATGTCTAGTATGCATGGAGGCCAAAAGAAGGTGTCAGATTGCTAAAACTAGAGTTACAGACCACTGTGAGCTGATATTTGGATGCTGGGAATCAAACTTGGGTCCCCTGGAAGAGAAGCTAGTGTTTTTAACCACTGGGCTATCTCTCTAGCCCAGCAATATATTGATTCTAACCACTTATAATAAATTGTGCTTTGAATGATTTGGAAAGAGAAGGCTTCTGGGTGAATGGAAAAAAAGACTGATAGAAGGAAACGCAAAGCAGAAGTAAAGGCCCTTGTAGTGAAGGTTTGGTGATAATGAAAGGACAATCTCAGATTTCTACTTGTACACTCACAGGCATTCTTCCCTGTCCATCCTCCTTAGCCTCCTAGTTTGGAGGTACAGAAGAAGGGAGATGGCCTTTACTCCCTCAGGTGTCATCAACCCTGAGCACAACAGTGCCCAAGGAAAGACAGCAGTCCCCAAACACTTGCTGAATAAATGGATAATGAGTGGAATGATGAATGAGTACCCATATGAAATGAAAAAAGAGTGACTGGGTAGGTAAGAGAACAGAACGTTATGTAATAGAAATTTGAGTGACATGTATTCAGTTGGAGACTTCTGGGAGGTTCTGTATAAGGGAATCATAGATAGAATTAACACTATAAAACATCTCTGGGGAGGAGTCACATTCTTGCCCTGTGTACCAGGTTGACACCCTCAAGGACTACCACTCTCAGTATAGGAACACATTTATCACACATTTTCCCCCTCATTTACCACAGCCAGTCAGCACACTTGAAGTCAAAGCAGTGGAAACCAGGGGCTGTGGGTTGATAAGTCTCCACATAGTAAATAACTTACAATTTTAAAAGTACAAAGACTTTTCTATTCATGTCACTTACATACGCTATGCCCACACATTTCCTTGTGAGAAGTTACTTACCTAGTTCCTTGACTTTATTTTTAGACATTCTTTGCTCACTCCTGGATGATCTGCCTTAGTTTTCTTTTAGTCTAACAAAAGTCTAAAATCAATAGCTGCCTTGAAGCTACTCTGCAGTGGTCACAAGTTTAACACTGCACAGCTGGAGGTTTCGACCTCAGCCATCAAAGGCAAAGCTTGTAGGTAGAGAAAAAGCAGGTTCCCCCTTTCTTTAAAGCGAAGTTGGGGTCTTAGTGCAAACGGGATATACAGGATCAAAGGAAGGCCCAGGGAGGCCATTGGGCAGCTCTGCTTTGAATCTGGGAGGGGCCAGTGAGTGTTTCATTGAGTTTGTTTGTGGTGCTACCTTGTTCAACAGTGGCTATGCAACACCTGTGTGATCACCCATAGCATAGTTCCTCCTCTTCTCGGAGGATGGCATAAGTGGCCACTTTCCTAGCTTTTCTGCCCATTGCTGGGGGAATTTTGCAGCTCTCTTTCATCTTGGATACTTATGTTATTTTTTTTCTCCCTCCCAGCCAGATGTTATATTTGAACTCTGAGACAGAAATATCTTACACTGTCCAGAAAGAAAGAAAGAAAGAAAGAAAGAAAGAAAGAAAGAAAGAGAAAATGGGAGTATGTGACAGAAATATCTTACACTGTCCAGAAAGAAAGAAAGAAAGAAAGAAAGAAAGAAAGAAAGAAAGAAAGAAAGAAAGAAAGAGAAAATGGGAGTATGTGTCCAAGAGTCTTTTAGATAAGCTCACTCAAGAACAATTCTGGTCCTTGAGGTAAGCCATCATTAGTGCTTGCATAATTTGTGCTGTTGTATTCATTGAAATGGTCTTAAATGAGATAAGCCCCCTGTTATTCCTATTAGAGAATGAAAATGTAGGGTTTTGATCATAAAACAGTGGCCTGCCTCTCCATCCTGGAACACACTGACAATTTCATACTGATAGGGTCACTCTTTTTTAAATGTTTATTTATTACTTCAGGTTACATCTCCATCAAGTACCCTCTTTCCACCCCTCCCAGTCCCGCCCTCCCACCCTCTCCCTCCCTTTCCCTTCCATCCCACTCCTCTGGAGTGGAGTGTCCCTACATAACAGTCCCCCGCCCCAGTTCAGCAGTCATATGAGGGCCAAGAGCCTCCTCATACACTGGGGGCCTACAAGGCAGCACCACTAGGGCAAAGTGTCTCATTGACAGGAAAAAAAAGTCTATGTTCCTGTTCCCTTTGGTGCATTGGCTGTTGTACAGTTATCCTGTATCATTTTGCTAAAATCCAATTATAAGTGAATAGATGCCATGTGCACCCTTCTGAGTCTGGGTTAGTTCACTCAGGCTGAGCTTCTCTAGTTCCATCCATTTGGCTGCAAATTGCATGATTTCATTGTTTCTGATATCTGAGTAGTATTCCATTGTGTAGATGTACCACAGTTTTTTTTTTAATCCATTCCTCAGTTGAGGGACATGTGGGTTGTTTCCAGTTTCTAGCTATTACAAATAAGGCTGCTATGAACATAGATGAGGAAACATCCTTGTGGTTTGGTGAGGAATCATTTGGATGTATATGCCGAAGTGTATGGCTGGGTCTTGAGAAAGAAATTAGGGAAACAACACCCTTCACAATAACCACAAACAATATAAAATACCTGGGGGTAACTCTAACCAAACAAGTAAAGGACCTGTACAACAAGAACTTCAAGCCCTTGAAGAAAGAAATTGAAGAGGCCATCAGAAGATGGAAAGATCTCCCATGCTCATGGATAGGTAGGATCAACATAATAAAAATGTCCATCCTTCCAAAAGCAATATACAGATTCAATGAAATTCCTATCAAAATACCAACACAATTCTTTTTAGACTGTAAAAAGCAATTCTCAACTTCATATGGAATAACAAAAAAACGCAGAATAGCTAAATCAATCCTGTACAATAGAAAAAAACATCTGGAGGTATCACCATCCTAGATTTCAAGCTGTACTACAGAGCAATAGTAATAAAAACAGCATGGTACTGATAGGGTCATCTTAAACCATCTCTGGTCCATGGTCCATGAACTGATCTGATGGCATGTGGCCCCCACCTTTGACTAAATCATAATTCTCTTTTCTTCAACTTTTCCAGCTAGCATGGAGCTCAGTCAGCATGGAGTTTGACTTCCCAGCATCCCAGGACCTGCCTTGACTTCTACATGAGTGTTTATTGGTTTCAGTTCACAGATGCATTCTCTGTGTGTAATGGAAGAAAAAAAACATACTGGAAAAAATATGGCCCCACCTACCTTAGCACACACTTTAACAGACATAGTGTGCTTGCAGTCTTTCACTCAGCAAAGCAAACCTTGGAGAGGTTATCTACAGACAAGCCAGGCATGGAACCTGGATTTTCTCTCCTTTGTCTAGAATTTGTAGTGACATTTCTGTTTCTGACAAGAAAATGAGAATGTTTTCTTTCCATTTCCACCTATTTGTCTCAAAGTTGAGGCTATGCAGGAAGGAAAGGGCTAGACTAAAGACAGGAAACAGGGGATAAGCACACACAGAGACAAGACTGACAAGCAGGTTGAGAAGGAGTTGCCACTTTATATTTCATGGTGCTGGCTGGGTGTGGGAGCCAACCATATATTGAGAAGGTGGAGGCCAAATTTGTACATTTGAGACCAATCTAGATTCCAAAGGAAGCTCTACCTTTAAACAAACAATAACAATGTCATGCCAATCTAGAGTCCTAAGTAAAGCTCTTTAAAAATGCTCACTCGTTTCTAGATGATTCCTTAGCTGTCTTCCCCAGCCTCAGTGAACTCTGTACATACACTCACAGTTAAGAGACTGAGGACACTCTCTTCAGCCTTCTAGACAAAGGCACTGGGTCCATGCTCTTTCCCTTAGCTTACTTGCCTTAGGCAGGAAGACTCCACCTGGGCACTGGTGAGGTGGGGTGGTTTTGGACTTGTGCCTCTTTAGAATTAGTCAAACACTTGTGAAATACACGAGTGAACTCCCCCTCACATTGGCCACCATACTGGGGAGAGAACATCTTGTTTCTTTCCTCTTGGTTTCCTCTATGACTTGGAGCAGAAGCACCTACTCTGACATTCAAGCTCGCATGAAAGAGACCATGCAGGCAGAACTCCTGGCCAGAGTCTCCATGAGGATTTTATTCAAGTTAAAAGGTTTTGCATATAAAATTCAAACTGATGGGATGCTGTGACGTCATGGTGATTTGTGCCTATAATCCCAGTATGTGGGAGGCTGAGGCCAGCATGGGCTACTGAGTGTTTGTCTCAAAAGCAAACAAGAAACAAGAACCTCAAACTGACAGGGGAAAGGTTCAGTGCTTATTAAGCAGATTAATGCTCATGATATGTGTCATAGCCATTGGATGCTTTCTAGTTGGCTCATATCTACACCACACATCATTCAGCTCACATGCATGTATATATGTTTGTGTCTGAGTATGTATATATGAATACAAGGGCCCAAAGAGGCCCTAGAGTAGGGCACAGGTGGTTGTGAGCCACCAGATGTCATTGGTTGACCTTATCATCTGAGCTTACTGGAAGAGCAGTAGTAGTCAATCACGGAGCCATGTCTCTAGCCCCTAAAATTATATTTTTACTTAGTGGACTAAAGTAATAAGTCCTAGATAAAAATTTTAAAGATGGATGTTTTTTCTCAGTGCCAAATGTGAGATACTTTCTTCTAAACCGTCAATCATGGAGGTCCCACGCTACAGGATACTGCCACTGCTCCTGGTGGTCCATCTGCATTTGATTGCAAGATCCTGTTGCTTAAGGCACTGCCGACTTTTGTCTTAAGACATAAAAATCAAGCTTGGAGCTGAGCTGGAAGCTTACTCCCTATTAGCTAGCTGCCATAGAGTCAGAAGGCAGTATTTATGCAACTGGAAAAAAAAAGTCATCAAAAGACTTATCCAATTGTGAATTCTACCAGCTATAATAATGACCTGCCAAGCAAGGCATGCCCTTTAGCGCAACAATGGCATAGTTGGTATGTGGATAACCAACTGCTTTCTGTTTGGATCTGAGGCTCATTCCATGGAAAGGGACTCATGACTGTTACTGTAAACTTCGTCAAAAGCCCATGACATCACTTGGGCTGCTATATTCCGAAGATGTGAAGTACAATGACCATGTTGTTAAAACTCCTTCCAAATACTAATGTTTATACTCATAGATCAGTGCTAGTACCAGCGTTAATCAAAGAAGCTTCTTACTATAATGGGTAGTAGTTAATGTAAAAACAGTTCACTGGTCAAAATGCTAAGAATAAATGATGGAGCAGTGCTTGTTTGGTCCTAAGTGGAACAGCAATATCACCCTGTCCAAGGCTTTGGGAACATAGAAGGTTCGCAGGGGAAAGACTCTAAGTGCCAGAGGACAGGGAGATATGTAGTAAAAACATATCTCCCAGACATAGAATAGCTGTTGCAATCATGAACTCACTGCAGCTGTGGTTCTCTCCATATGACTTACAGAAGCTTAGGCCTATCATTAGCTCATCATGGGTGAAGGGATTGGGTCCTGGAGACCCCACCCCTTCCTGAGGACCTGTACCAGTTGCCCACTGTTTCAAGGGTGTGTGTCATTTTCTTCAGTAGTGAACAAATAAGTTGCATTTGCTCTGCTAAATAACCTCCTACTGAATTTTGATGTAACTGAATCCAGGAAAGATTTCAGCCCCAATTGTTTAAAATTATATATTTTTGTAGGTTTTCATTTTTATAATTTTGTGCATGTGTATGTGTGTGTGTGTGAATACATTGGTATGTACATATGAGTACAAGGACTCAAAAAGGCCAGAGACATTGAATCCCTAGCAATGATCAAGCAATAACTAAATAAACTCTGTGAGTTACACACAAAAAGAACCTATGAAAGTTTGAAAGGGACTTGTAGGTTTCAGAGCGAGAGGCAGCAGAATTTAAGAAGGGAATTGGGGAGGGAAAACTGACTACATTCATTATATAAATGTATTCATAATATAGATTATGCAACTGTTTTAAATGATCATAGAAAAGATTCACCCATCAGAAGCTCATGCAAGCATTTTTTTTCACTAAAAGTCTAGTAAAAAGAATGAGCATGTAGTGACAATCTGTGGGGAAAAAAGTGAGTAGGATTAAACAAACAAACAAAAAAACCAAAAACCCACACTCATGCTAATTAGAAAAACAATGCTTAATTTAAGTTAAAGGGAAAAGGCTCTAATCAAATAATCAAGGGTGAATAATACAATATTTAATGCAATCAAATGCACAAAGGGGTATTATTCTCCAACATAAAATATAGAGCTATTGTAATTTCTTGTAAGGAAAATATATCTCAAGAAGCCTTAAAAAAAAAAAAAGACATTCTTAGGAAGGATTAGGGAGCTAAAAGCAAAAGAAAGTGATACTCATGCTCTGTCTTGGGATGACTGAATAACGAGGCCAGGTAATGACATAAGCTCTGAACGTTTTTATACGTGGAGTTATTGTCTTCATATAGGTCAGTCACTGAAGAAGCTTCTGCCTCTGGCCCACAGCAGAAACCCCTTTTCATGAATTGCATTTAAATGTGCCTAGTTAAGTGATCTTCCCCCTGCTCCTCCAAAGCCTCAAAAATAGAAACCAGTGAACAGGAACATTCGCAAAATGCACAGGCAGGGAATTCCGATCCGAAGATAATCACAATGCAATTCAAATTCTTGGAGAGAAAAAAAAATCATTTTCTCCTGTAGATCTCATGCAGCAGCCTGCAATAGTGTCTGCAAGAGTCCCAACTGCTGAGTCTTTGATTTAATGAAAACTTAGGGAAAGCAATTCAGTTCACTGCAGGGATGGCTTTGTTCCTCCATTATGATTCTTTTTTAATGAGAAAGATGATTGTAAGGATAAACTCCATTCCTCTGAATTTTTACACTAATTACATACAAAGCACTATTTTGGCAGAAGGGGACTTATCTGCTTCAGGCAATACAGTTATCATCTTGTAACCACCCTTCAATCTCCCACATGAACACTGCAGCTTCGTGCCAGGAATCAGTATTGCTCTTCACCAGCTCTCAGCATGGAAAGATGAATGCTTAAAGATTTCCCAAATTAACAGTCAACATGGACTCCCAGATACAACAGGGAGATAATCCCTTTTTGCAAGCTTAGATGCTGTTTGGAATGCAGAAATCAAAGGGGGCATTCATTAATGAGGTATTTAGCATGAGGAATACAGAAGGACATGATATATGAAGTATGTGTGTGTGTGTGTGTGTGTGTGTTTGAGTTTACATGAGGATTCATTAAAAGGGAAAGATGATATTACATCTTCTCGTCAGTTTCTTTCAATATGAAAGTCATTTCCTGAGCTGGTACTGAGGGCTCTGTGACTATTAGTATCCTGTATATGCTATTGAACACTGCAGCATTATTAAATACTCTAAATATAATTAAGACTGTAGGATGCTCCATTTGCTGCGGATTTACCCTGTACACATGGTATATGCATAGAAAATGTATATTTGGCACTATTAAATGCATAACTTGGAGCTCGATGGATCAAGTTCCTTGGTATTCTAGAAGGACACCACAAAGAAGGAAATGCTTTCAACAGCATTTCTTGATACTTGCAAACGACCTAAAGAGTAACTCACGTATTGGAAACTTAATAATAAATTATTTCACCCAGGCAGCCACAGTGTTGGAGCAGGCTATTTTCTTTCTTCCTTTCTTTTTTTTTTAATCAAGTATAATTTAGACACAATAAATCTCATCTCTTTAAGTGTATGGTTTGAAGAGTCTTGACAAATGTATATATTTGCATAATGCCTGTAACAATTGAGATAGAGAGAACAATGCCATTGAGCCAAAGACTTCCTTGGTGGCTTCTGCAGCCTGTTCTCACTTTCAGTCTCCACCAACCGTGGATCGACTTTCAGTCATTATTGTTTTTGCTTTCTCCAAAACATCATATAACAATACAGTATGCAATTATCCAGAGTAGAAACTTTGCATCTTGTTTCTTGTACTTAGCATAATGCTTTTAAAATGAGTCACTATTTGGTTTCTTGATGTTTAGTTTCTTCAGTTCTTTATGTAGTTTGGATAGTAACCCTCTGTTGGATGTGGAGTTGTTGAAGATCTTTTACCAATATGTAGGCTATCATTTTGTTCTAATGACAGTGTCCTTTGCCTTACAAAAGCTTTTCAGTTTCATAAGGTCCCATTTATTGATTGTTGGTCCTAAAGCCTGGTGTTCTGTTCATGAAGTTGTTCCTATGCCAATGAGATCCAGGTTTTCCTCCACTTTCTCTTCTATTACATTTAGTGTGTCCAGTTTTATGATAAGGTCTTTGATCAACTTGGACTTAAGTTTTGTACAGGGTGATAAATAACAGTCTATTTGCATCTTTCTACATGTTGACATCCAGTTAGACCAGCACCATTTGTTCAAGATGCTTTCTTTTTTCCATTGTACAATTTTGGCTTCTTTGTCAAAAGTTAAATGACTGTAGATGCATGGGTTTATTTCTGGGTCTTTGATTCGATTCCATTGACCAACTGGTCTGTCCTATGCCAGTACCGTGCTATTTTTATTATTATTGCTCTGTAGTACAGCTTGAAATCAGGGATGGTGCTACCTCCAGATACTGTTTTATTGTACAGGATTGTTTTAGCTATTTCAAATAATCTAATAAAAAATGGGATGCAGAGCTAAACAGATAATTCATAAAAGAGGAATCTAATGGCCGAGAGGCACTTGAAGAAATGCTCAACATCCTTAGTCATCAGGGAAGTGCAACTCAAGACAATTCTGAGATTCCATCTCACACCCATCAGGATGACTAGGATCAAAAACTCAAATGACAGCACATGCTGGTGAGGATGTGGAGAAAGGAGAACCCTCCTCCATTGTTGGTGGGAGTGCAAACTTGTACAATCACTTTGGAAATCAATCTGGCAATACCTTAAGAAAATTGTGCATAGTTCTACCTCAAGACACAGGCATACCACCCCTGGGCATATATCCAAAATATTTTCCACCAAACCACTGAGACATCGCCTCAGCTATGTTCATAGCAGCTTTATTCATAATAGCCAGAAACTGGAAACAACTCTGATGTCCATCAACCGACAAATGGATAAAAACAGAAAACAAAAAAACTGTGCTACATTTACATAATGGAATACTATTCAGCTATTAGAAACAAGGAAATAATGCAATTTGCAAACAAATGGAATTAGGAAAGCTCATGCTGAGTGAGCTACCTTAGACCCAGAAAGATACACATGGTATGTACTCACTCATAAATGGATATTAACCATATAGCTCAGAACAACCATCCTACAACTCACAGAACCAGAATAAATATCCTATAAAAAACTCCACCCAGCAGTGGGTCATAGATCCTGTTGTCTGTTTTTTGGAATATAATACCCTAGCTGGGCTGCCATATCAGGCCCCAGTATAAGAAGTTCTTAGCCCGCATATGACTGATGAACTGAGGAACTCCCCTCATCTGAGGAGAAGGAGAGGATGGAGATGGGGAAGAAGGAGGAGGGTAGAACCTGGAGGGGAGGCTGGATGGGTCTTTGAGATGTACCTTGAAAAAATTAACTACTAAAATGAATAAAAAATTAGTCACTATTGGTGAATGTATGTGTACCTTATTTCTTTTTATTTATTTATACAACAAATAAATGGGCTGAGAAAGAAATCAGGGAAACAACACCCTTCACTATAGCCAAAAACAATATAAAATACCTGGGGGTAACTCTAACCAAGCAAGTAAAGGACCTGTACAACAAGAAATTCAAGCCCTTGAAGAAAGAAATTGAAGAGCCATCAGAAGAAGGAAAGATCTCCCATGCTCATGGATAGATAGGATAAGCATAATAAAAATGGACATACTACCAAAAGTAATATACAGATTCAATGCAATTCCTATCAAAATACCAACACAATTCTTTATAGACCTGGAAAAATCTATTCTCAATTTCATATGGAACAACAAAAAACCCAGAATAGCTAAATCAATCCTGTACATTAAAAAAACATCTGGAGGTATCATTATCCCAGATTTCAAGCTGTACTACAGAGCAATAGTAATAAAAACAGCATGGTACTGGTATAGAAACAGACCCAGTGGATCAATGGAATCAAATTGAAGACCCAGAAATGAACCCACACACCTATGGTCACCTAAGTTTTGACAAAGAAGCCAAAACCGCACAATGGAAAAAGGACAGCATCTTCAACAAATGGTGCTGGTCCAACTGGATGTCCACTTGTAAAAGAATGAAATTAGACCCATACTTATCACCTTGTACAAAACTTAAGTCCAAGTGGATCAAAGACCTTAACATAAGGCCGGTCACACTAAATCTACTAGATAGGAAAGTGGGAAAACCCCTCAAACCCATTGGCACAGGTGACAACTTCCTGAACAGAACACCAACAGCTCAGGACCTGAGACCAACCAATAAATGGGACTTCATGAAACTGAAAAGCTTCTGTAAGGCAAAAGACACTGTCATTTGAACAAAATGGCTGCCTACAGATGGGAAAAATCTTCACCAACCCCACATCTGACAGAGGGCTAATATCCAAAATATACAAAGAACTCAAGAAATTAAAAGCCAAGAAACCAAATAATCCAATCAAAAAATGGGGAACAGAGGTAAACAGAGAATTCACAAAGGAGAAATTCCTAAAGGCTGAGAGACACTTGAAAAAATGCTCAGCATCCTTAATCATCAGAAAAATCCAACTCAAGACCACTCTAAGATTCCATCTCACACCTGTCAGAATGGCTAAGATCAAAAGCTCAAATGACAGCACATGCTGGTGAGAGTGTGGAGAAAGGGGAACCCTTCTCCATTGCTGGTAGGAATGCAGGCTTGTGCAACCACTATGGAGGTCAGTCTGGCGATATCTTAGAAAACATGGAATAGCTCTGCCTTGGGACCCGACCATAGCACTTCTGGATATACACCCAAATGACTCCTCACCGAATCACAAGGAAGTTTCCTCATCTATGTTCACAGCAGCCTTATTTGTAATAGCTAGAAAAACAGGAAACAACCCAGATGTCCCTTAACCGAAGAATGGATTAAAAACTGTGGTACATCTACACAATGGAATACTACTCGGCTATCAGAAACAATGAAATGATGCAATTTGCAGCCAAATGGATGGAACTAGAGAAGCTCATTCTGAGTGAGCTAACCCAGACTCAGAGGATGCACATGGCATCTATTCACTTATAGTCGGATTTTAGCCATATAGTACAGGATATCTATACTACAACCAACACACCAAAGGGAACATGGACATAGACATTTTTTCTTTTTTTTCTTCTCCCTCTCAATGAGGCACTTTTCCTTAATGGTACTGCCTTGTAGGCCCCCAGTGTATGAGGAAGCTTTTGTCCCTCATATGACTTCTGAACTGGGGCGAGGGACTGTTATGTAGGAACACTCCACTCCAGAGGAGTTGGATGGACGGGTTAGGAGGTAGAGGGTGGAAGGGCAGGACTGGGAGGGGTAGAAAGAGGACACTATGATGGAAATGTAACCTGAAGCAATAAATCAATAAATTTTTAAAAATTAGTCACTATTGGTGAATGTATGTGTACCTTATTCCTTTTTATTGGGGAGTGGTACTGGGTTGCATAAATTCATTACATTTTTCTATTCATTCATTCATTCATTTATTTAGTGTGTGTGTGTGTGCACATGAATGCTATGCTGTGTATATGAAGAGAATAATAAAACCTGAAAGAGATGGTCCTCTCCTTTTACATCCTGATTTTTAGTTATAGAATTCAAATCATCAGGCTTCTGTAGAAAGTGCCTTTACCCCGTGAACCAACCAACTGGCTGCCAGAACAAACCCATCCCCTCCTTGCCCTTCTTTGAGGCAGCATCTCACTACATAGCTCTGACTGCATTAATAGTCATCTTTAGCCAAAGATGGCCTTGAATTTGTGGCAATCTTCCTAACCTTATCCTCGTGAATACTGGGATCCGTGGTATATAGCACCATTGGCAGCTTTGTCTGCCCTTCTACAAACTAAGGGGCACTCAGGTTGTTTTACAGTTTTCTTTATAACATTTTAAACAAAGCAACATTTGCATATAGTTTGTGTGTGAGCATTATCCTTTTTTTTTTTTTCTCAGAAAGAGAACAACTGTTGGATCATATGGTAAGTACATGTTTAAGTTCATAAACAAATGCTAAGTATTCAAAAGTAGTGTTGCCAGTTTGCACTTCCATGAGTGTTCTATGGAGAACTGTGTGTGTTGACAGGCAGCGTTGCTAGAAGTGGGTTCTAACTTTGTGTATGTGTGATTTTTCTTCACCAGTTTCCTAACATGATGCACCTACTCCCTCGATCTTAAGCCTGTTTTGTCCCTCTCCATGGCATTTTTCAAGGATCATCTACAAGGATTCATCTCAGAAACCCCTTAAGTTATGCTATAGCGACTACAACTCTCCAGCCACACTTAAAAAGTAAAAAAACAAATGTTACCTAATGAGGAATAGGCATGGAAGTCTGCCAAATAACTTCACACAAGGGGGGGTTTAAGAGAGTTCAATAAAAACTACCTCACTAATCTTAGGGAATTTACAGTGTAAGTTTCCTCATGTCTCCCAGGGGATGAATGACTCCATATTTAGATTTCACAGGTGCTCTTTTAGCCTGACAATGACTACCCATCACTTCTCTTCAGTGCTTTAGTAGGGAATATCCAGAGAATTTGGAACTGACTGTACATGGAGTTCTCCTTGGTCTTCTGCTCCAAGGAAACCCTGGTTTTTGCTTTAATTCATTTTACTTCTTTGGTTTGGGATTTTGACCACCTGTGGTCAGCAGTAAAAACATTCCAGTGTAGGCAAGAACAGAAATTCCCAAACGTAGAGAAATACCAGGGGCTGACATACTGCAAGATGCAGACACTGAAGTTGCCAACGCCTCTTGTCAGGGCCAGGAACCTTGTTTTATTGAATATGACCTTCCACATTATTTTTAATAAGTACATGAATAGTTTAAGACTTGCTTCCGAGTGTTATATTAGCACTATCAGAGACTTATGTCATTTTCACACTCGCACAAAGCAAGACATGATAGAAGATAGGTAAAAGTCTATGTTCAAGAATTTTCTGCAGCCGGGCGTTGGTGGTGCACGCCTTTAATCCCAGCACTTGGGAGGCAGAGGCAGGTGGATCTCTGTGAGTTCGAGGCCAGCCTGGTCTACAAAGTGAGTCCAGGACAGCCAAAGATACACAGAGAAACCCTGTCTCGAAAAACCAAAAAAAAAAAAAGAATTTTCTGCAAAGCGAGATATGAGTTGTTTATTGAATTGCTTTAGCTAGAAGGTTGCTTTTTATTCATAATTGGAAAAGCTTAAAGAAATACTTTTTGATGAAAGAACCATCCTTGTAAGACCTATTACTAGGAATACTGAAGGGTCTACACAGTGGCAGACACTTCCAGTTCTGTCACCCTTCCATGTCCTTTTCCATGCAATGCCTGAAGGAAGAACACAAGCTCTGAACCTGTGTTTCTTTCTCCCTGAGCAGCCTGTCTTCACCTCATTGTCTTTATTTCCCTTAATTAGACACAAATGTAGAAAAATGGTAGTAAACAAATTGACTTCATCTATTCAGTAGGAAGCACCTGAAAGTTGTTCTGAGCAATAGTTATAATCGGGTAAGAGATGTTTATGGGTGAAAAAACTGATGGTAATTGGTAAGAAACATATCCCATTTCACTGTTGATTTAAAATCCAGTCTTATTTCTTGCTTCTGTATCATGAATGCAAGAACTCAGTCTTCAACTGAACACTGCCCTCCCTTATTACATAGTATTTCCACTTTTGTGTCTCTTAGTTTTTTAATTTCAGCTAGTATTACCTCAAATTTCAAGAAAGGAGGAAATATGATGGAGAATCTTCGTGGAATTCTTAGGCATGTAATCATGTGTGAATCTTCGCTGGAAGCATCACTTGCTTTCTCAGCTCTATTCTTAAGGGCCTAGCTTCAGTGTGGTTAAAGGAACAGTACTCTCAATTTTCCTTCAGTTCCCAAACTGGATAAATCTGTGGACACTAGAGTTTCAAACTACACTTCTTTCTATTGAATTCTATGTCCAAAGTACTTTGTTAGGAAGAGCAAAATCTTCTCAATTTCAGAAACAAGTGGAAGAAAGCATAGCTTCAGCCTTTCCAGCCATACTTAGAATTTGGTCAACAAGACACACTGTTTTAAAGGATGACAACCCTCACATAGTCCCAGGAATTAGTTAATCCCCAAGGGCAAGTTCACAACAACTTTTACTGGAGTCAACCTGACACTGGAACCTGCTACCTCTGAATCTTTTGGTCATTGATCTAATGCAAATGTGGTAGGAGGATTTTCTCTAACTTTGAAGTAAGATTTTTGGCAAGGTTACTTAGAGTGTTAATTAAACCCAGAGGGTGTCAAATTTGACAACCATAATAGAAGCTGCATGAATTCAATGACAGAGATCTGCTTAAATATACATATAGCCAGAAACTGCTTACTGTCAAGTGGTCCAAGGCATACACATATCATTAATATGGAGGTCCAAGTGGGTAGGTGATATTTGTGTTAGGAGAGGTCAAGGCCAGCACTTGATTAGACCTTCAGACTGTGAGGGACACTGAGAAAGGAGGAGGAGAGACTAGCTGTAAAGGGCCCTCCCTTGCACACAGGCATCCCATCTCTTCTCTGCTGAGCATTCATTCCAAATCTTG
The DNA here is from genome assembly GCA_907164525.1 of Lophiomys imhausi. Classification (NCBI taxonomy): domain Eukaryota; kingdom Metazoa; phylum Chordata; class Mammalia; order Rodentia; family Muridae; genus Lophiomys; species Lophiomys imhausi. The sequence goes on from CAJQZJ010004824.1 coordinate 855,385, forward strand.
AGGTACCATAACACAAATGTTATGAGGTTCCCAACATGACTCAGCATAAACAAAATTGATGTGATGACTATGTTGATTTCCAGATGTTAGCTAAATACCAGCCTATGTGAGTAAACACAAAATACACACACACACACACTCACTCACACACACACATACACACACAACACACACACACACACACTCAAGCAAGTTCAATGGTCATGGGGCAATGAAAAGAAAAAGATCTCCAGAAAGAGCACTGCATTGTGGGAACAAACTCTTCCTCTGACTGGGAAGACATGATTTCCTCATCCCTCTTTAGTCTTTTCTTCTTAAGGTCTTCAGTCTCTTTGTTCCTCTGCCATATCCACAACTGATTCTCCTCTCATATTGTCGATATGACTCTCTCCTGGTTGCATGGCTATGTCTCACTACACCCTACACCCCAGGCTAGTTTCCTTTTCAGGGTTTTCAAATTCAAGAAATACAATAGACATCTCCTTTTATTCAAAAGCACTCACACACACTCACACACACACACACACACAGATTCTCAACCTGAGTCATGACTCTTGTGGGAGTCAAATGACCCTTCCACAGGGTTGCATATCAGATCTCCTGTTTATCATACATTTATACTACAATCTACAACAGTAGCAATGAAGTTATGACATAACAGTTATGAAGTAGCCATGAAAATAATTTTATGGTTGGGGGGCTCACTACAGCGTGAGGAAGTGTATTAAGTGGTCACAGCATTGAGAAGGTTGAGGGTAAAGGGTCTCCTATCCCTCCTGCCTCCTCTGAATTTCACAAGAAGTCAAGGGTAACCCTGCTGGTCCAGCCCTAGTTGGTCACAGCTTCTACCTTTTCCTCATGCATATTCTTGAGCAGCTTTCTTAGCCTTCTCACTTATTTTAGATGATACTTATACTTTTGGTTTGAAGGAGTAAGAAGGGAAAAGCCACACACACTGTAGCTGACACATTATAAATGGTATTAACATTGTTAACACTAACTCTTTTCATGCACTCAGTTTTCTAGCTTCCACCTATAACTGCTATAATCATTCTTTCTGATTACTGGTATACTATTTTCCCTAGATATAGACTTGTACTAAATCTCTGGACTTAGGAAAGAGTACAGACAAGAACCCAAAGAGGAGCAACAATTTGTGTTCTCAAAATCCAGTGGTGCTTTAAGAAACAACAAAGATGGGGTTGGAGAGATGGCTCAGTGGTTAAGAGCTCTACTCTTCCAGAGGACCCAGCTTCAACTCCCAGCACTCACATGGCAGCCCAGAACTCTTTGTAACCCCAGTTGCGGGGGATCCAATACCCTTTCACAGACATACATCCAATCAAAACACCAATTCACATGAAACAAATAATTTTTTAAAAATCAGTGAAGATGAATTTACCATTTTCACATATTAAGCTACTGAAATTCTCAATTTAATCCCATTATTATTCATTATATTCCTTATACTGGGTTAAATATTATTCTTTTAATGTTGACTCAAGCTCACATAAAGTGAATTTTTACAGTAATCCCTTACCTCTCCTCCTTTTGAAACATCCCCACAGTTCCTCAGAAAGGAGTTACTAATTGCATGCCTCCCTCATTGCCTCACTTCCTGGAGACTTTTCCTGGCTTGAAGCACCAGTCAAGAAACAGTGGGATAACTGTTGGACAACACACTCATGTCATTCAAATTCATTGGCTTCAGACTCACACTGAGGAAACATAGCTGAGATTTAGTGTCTGTAACTTTTGTAGGCTGACAGTGTGTTCTTAAAAGTCTTTACAGCTATTAATATTAAAGGTTTTAAAAAAAGAAAAGAAAACTCTAGTAACATCAACTTGGGGAAAGCAAGTTAAATTAACTTCTAATGTATTTTCAACAAATTGAAAAATCAGCTGAGTAATAGTGTGTTAATTTCCTGTGAGTATGTGTGTGTGTGCGGAGGGTGTTCATTTATGTGCTTTGTGGGTGTGTTTTATGTGTATATATAGGTAGGCGTACGTGTGTGTGTGTGTGTGTGTGTGTGTGTGTGTGTGTGTGTGTGTGCATGTAAATACCAGTGATTGACATCCATTGCCAGGCTCAATTACTCTCCAACTTAATTTGCGAGACAGAATGTTTTAAAGCTGAACCTGGAGCTTGTCCTTCTGCTCAGCCAGCTGGCCAGTGAGCTCCAGGTATCTGCCTGTCTCTGACTCCCCAGTGGTGGTACTGAAATGCATGATGCTGTGCTCAGAATGTTAAGTAGGTTCTGGGAATCTGACCTCAGGTTCTCATACTTGTAAGGCAGGGCCTTTAGCAGCTAAGCCACTCCCCCACCAGTCACCTTTGCTTTATTCTCTAAGACGAAGTGTACTATTGGCTTAGCCATTATAACTGAGCAGTATTATTCTAGACAGAAGTCCAAATAAGGATATGTAAGAATGAAATAGTGGTAGTTTTTCTAAACATTTCAAAAAAATAATTATTAGGACTGATATATTTAGCAATATACATGTCCTTGTTTGTTATTAACATATGTGATTGTTTTCAAAGCTACCAATGATTAATTTTCAATGGATCCTGGTCAACAGCTACAATTTAGGGGTATTTTTTGCTTTTTCTGGGGCCATAGACAAAAGGACAATATCCAGTTTGATAGTGTAGTCAAAAGACTCTGAAAGACACTTGGGATGCCCTCTCCCAAGTAATTTTTATTGTACTTACTCTTTTGAAAGGCATTTTCTTTCACTGACTCTTGGAAAACTTTTTATTGCTTTATTTAATTTAAATTTAAAATAGGAGCATACTTTCCCATTTACAGGAGTTTCCTTTCTTTTCTTCCTCTTGTATTGTTACCCAAGTTATTTCTATTTATACTTATGTCACTGCCCTAAAGACCATGCATTTGTCTGCAGTTCCCTTAACAGCTCAGGACTAGCATGTTTAGGAGAATTGCATTAGGCCTGTTCCAAGTTTCAGGAGGTACTCTAGATTCATTGAGAGGAACAAAACCCTTAACAGGAATTCAAAATTGTGAGCAAATGTACTTTTCTCCAATGCATATATCTCCCACTTCTTGCTGAATTCACATAATGTATATTTCTTTGTGATATATACATGTGTTTTCTTTGTGGTATTACTGCAAAGTAGTCAAGTGAGATCTTGGAATTTGAATCGTCTTATTGATGCTGCAAATGATAAAATGATATTTATTCATGGCCTCCTTGTATTTGTAAAAGTCATATTCCTGGGATTAGGGGCAACTTACCTTGTCTGACAGCTAGGGTGGTGGTATAGACCAAGAAGAGGAGAATGTAGTTCAGAAAGCTCTGGAAGACTGGTGTGTTGGCATGAAAATCTTCTGCCAGGTACTTGCTGGTCAAGCCAATTCCACAAACAAGAAGGGATAACACTTGGCCCAAAGCCACAGAGATTAGCATCTCCCTGAAGAATGAAGAAAAAAACACAGCAACGTCAGCAGAAAATCCACAAAAGCAAAGGCAGTTCAATCCATTGGCAATTCATAGCAGACACTGACTTAAGGGCAGTGACTACTATTTATTGTAACCCATGAAGCAATGCTAGGGGGACTGTACAGTTGTTACTGAGGCTTTATAGAGATGGAAACGAATGCTTACCATGGTTAATCAATTTGCTTACAAGAACACATAATGAGGAAAAAGCAAAGCCAGGTTATGAGATTGAGTCTCTGCATGGGAACCTGGCTTCCAATCCCTGTACTCCAGAAGTTGTTGAGGAAAGGACTGTCATCTTGGTGCTTGGCACAGTACTTGCATTAGTGATGCTGAGAACATGCCCAGCCTTAACAAGCAGGAAACAGATTTCAGCATCATCTTTGTGTACAATTAATCAATAAAGGGGGAACCTTTGCTTTATAGATCAAACTCCTGGATCTAGAAACCCTTGGATGAAAGGGCTACAAGTCTAGACATCGTGAAGGACCACCCCTTGGGCCTTCCTAGACTCTGGGACTCTGTTCTAAGAAGCTTTAATATGCGTTGGGTCTTTATTCTCTGTTTCTCAAGTTGCAATTGCCTATATATTAAAACTATTATTCCTGAAATAGATTCAAGACTGGGGCAGTATAATCATTATGCAAATATTTTCATTGGCATTTTCATAAGCAATGCTCTCGTAGACTACTGAAGTGGGGACTGGAGGCAAGAGTCAACGTGTTCAGTTTCCATGGAAATGAAATATCCACACAAGCTTTGTAATTACACACACACACACACACACACACACACACACACACACACACACCCCTTCTCTGACACAGGAAAGGCCCCTGGAAACAGAAGGCAAATTTTTCTCTGAAAATTTTTTTTCTGGTTTATTTGTAGGAACAGCAATATAAAATAAGAAAGCAGTAGTATACACACAAAGAGCTTAATCAGAGGATGTGTGGTATTATATATTTCTTCCCCCATGGCAGACACAAGTCCACTTTTTCTGGATGGAGACTGGGTCTCTTTCTCCTTTGCTGGATGTTAGATTGATCTTTGCCTTGCTTTGATCACTAGAGTACAGAGAAGGTAAAGCCATGAGCCTTCTGGGTCTAACCTTTGAGAAGTTTTGCTGCATTCATGTTTTTCTACTAGGAAACAGCTTCTCAGTAGGGAGTCTGAGGTGTGCTACTGAACACTGAGAGACTCCTGGGAAATAAAGAGAAACCAAGGCAGAACTCTGTGCCATATCAGAGTGAAGATTTGGGATCCTCCATTGTACTAAGTCAATCTATACAAAGGGGAAAGGGTGAGGTATCCCCAGAGACTGTTGCCCATCTTGGAGAGTTATGAGAAAAAGAAACAGTGTTGCTTTGGGGCATGCAGTTTTCTAAGAGCTATATAGTAACAGATAACTGGAAGGAAGTTCTAAATGTTCTCCCTCCAATGGCCTCTGGGCGGGCCATTAATGCCTACATATCCATCCCCATGGCCTTCCTCCAAGAAGCCAGAGTTGGGAGCAACTTATATTTCAACAGCTTCTCTGCTCATATTCCTTTTCATAAGTTATCATCTGTAGAATTCCCATCATGGCTTTTCTAGCCTAACTCCTATTCATTTTTTTTTCAAAACTTGGCTTTGAGAGGCTTCACTGCTTTCTTTCCCTTAGGACACACCTTGTTTATTACTTCTATTCCATTGCGTTGTAATTACTGCTTGCTTGTTTGTTTAATCTCTTCTGCCATCATTGGATTGTGACTTTGTAAGTTTCCTGAGTGTACCTACAGCCAGGTAATACCATTCAGAGGACCATGAAATGAAAGGCTTAAAAGACAATCTGGGCCAAGTATCCTCTTCCACCTCCCTAATCCTCCCATTCCCTGTCCTCCTGTCTCTGATCTTCCCTTCTCTAACATACTTTGCTTTCATACCACATGTTTCTTTCCACTCCTTTTCTCCCATCTCCAATCCTTTCTCTTTTTTCTAATAACACATTCATTTTTATTTCATGTTCACTCATGTTTTCCAGCACGTATGTCTGTGTGAGGGTGTTGGATCCCCCGAAACTGGAGTTACAGGCAGTTACGACCTGCTTGTCATGTGGATGCTGGGAATTGATCCCAGGTCCTCTGGAAGAGCAGCCAGTGCTCTTAACCACTGAGCCATCTCTCCCACCCTGGCCCCCCAATCCTTTATTAACCCCCAAACAGTCCCTTTTCTAGTTTTGACCCGTAGTACTCACAAACATATAAATAAACATAAATTACAACCTAGGTTCTGCATGTGAGAGAAACATAGTATTTGTCTTCCTATGTCTGGGATACTTTGGTTGATATAATACTTTCCAGTTCCAGTCATTTTGCTGTTAGTATTCTGATTTTATTTTATATAAATACTACATTTTCTTATCCATTTGGCTGTTGATAGACATCTAGTCTTGTTGGGCCTAACTGCCTGAATCAGCCAGATTGGGGCCTATGGTGCCTGCCCAAGCTAGACTCAATTTTGGAGACCTGTCTCAAAAATAGGAAGTCCAGACCCTTCTGCACTATATCATTCTGACATTAGCCTGAGACTGTGGATATCAATAACCACAGAAACCCTAATGCCATTATTTGATCTCCTTAAAGGCTCTGATTTGGCCACTCAAATTAAACTATCTCCTCAATGCCATCGGGTGCTACAAGTTCAAAAGACCATAGATAATTCGAGCTTAAAGAGGTTTACACCTGGCTCACCTAACTCTTTCCAAACATTCTTAAAGACATGGAAAATATCCCATTCCACTGGCATTCCATATAACCCAAGGGGCCAAGCTGTTGTGGAATGTTATAACCAAACATTAAAGTCCCAATTACAAAAACAAAAGGGGGAATCATTACCACCCCACGACCAACTAAAGAAGGCCTTATTGACTCTAAATATTTTAAATTTTTCAAAAGAAGAGAAAAATCAGTCGCCATTCCAAAGACACTGGTCCTTGTCACTTAGTGAAATGGAGAGAACCCCCTGACGGGAGGTTGGATGGGACCTAATGCCCTCCTTGCTGCAGGAAGAGAATTTGGTTGTGTGTTCCCCAGGGATGAAAAGAGATCTATATGGGTTCCAGCCAGAGACATAAAATATTTGCCCCAACAAGAGAATGGAGATAATGATGATGACATTAACCTTTCCAGGGGTGCCCACCCCTGAGAAATGCACCTTTGTTTCTCTTTCAGGAACAAAGGATGTGGAAGAAGACCCTCCTCATGATGGTGCTCCTGAGGATCCCCTCACCCAGTGATGAGGGTTTTGGGGACCCCAATGATGTTAGGTGGATCTTGGCTAAGCAAATGGGCAACCCCTGTGTCTGCAAAGGGGGAATAATGTCTACTTTCCTCTCTGGAAGGGTCATTCAACCAACAGATTATGGCGACAAGAGCTCCAGGATAGCCCTCTCTGGATGGGCCTTAATGGCCTTCTGCCCTACCTCCTCCCCTTGCTTGGCCCTCTTACTGTTCTTCTTCTTATTCTTACTGTTGGGCCCTGCATCTATAACAAATTGATGCAAGTTATTACTCAATGACTGGAGGCAGTAAAATCACACTAGGTTGAAATTCATTACCAAAGGCTGGCTACCAGAGATCTGGAGCCCGATTATAACAGGCCTGCCCCCTCCCTCCAATAGAATAATGACGGGTAAGATCCTGGGTGGCCCCAGATGACCTATGACAGCCCTTGGAGTGGTTCTGGTGTGCCAGTACATGGTACTCAATGACGGGTAAGACCTCCACGTGGGAGGCAACCTAAGACAGGGGCCATGGTTCCTTTGCTGCCATACAAAAGAAAAAGGGGGAAATGTGGGGCCTAAGTGCCTGAATCAGCCAGATTGGGGCCTATAGTGCCTGCCCCAGCCAGATTCGATTGTGGAGACCTGTCTCAAAAATGCGGAAGTCCAGACCCTTCTGCACTATATCATTCTGGCATTAGTCCTGCTTGATTGCAGCCACACTCATTTAGTTTATTGACCCTCTCTATACTTTATTTCTTACTTCACAGCCTATGTAACCTCGCACTACACTTTCACCCTGCCCCCTCTCCTATCCTATAAAAGAAACTGCCTGTAACAATAAAAACGAGATCCTGCCTGGATGAGTCTCCCAACTCAGTGTCCTCCTCCCCACCCCTTGGGGGTAATAGGGGGTGTGAATCATCGACATTAATCATCTTGCTTAGCCCTGGCTTGAGGGCCAGCTGGTCCAGCCCTTCTCTCCACCACCCAAACCTGGTGCGGGAGTGACCCCGGCATAGGCTTGGTCCAATTCTTAGCTACTGAATTTAGAACAACAATCAATATGGATATGCAAGTACCTCTGTGATAGGATTTAGAGAGCTATGGGTGGGTCACTCATATAGAATTGGGTGCTATAGGTGGGTCACATAGTAATCCTTTGTTTTTGAGAAATCTCCATACTTATTTCCATAGTGATTTCACGAATTTACATTTCCACCGGCAGTGAAAAGGATTCCTCTTTCCCCACATCTTCACATGCATTTGTTAGTGTTCTTGATGTCGACCATTCTAACAGTAGTAAGATGAAAGCTCAAAGTCTATTACTTTGCAGCTCCCAGGTGACCAGGGTGTTGGGCACGTTTTTAAACACTTATTGGCTGATTGTGCTGGAGCGGCTACTTCAGCTGCCTCCTCCTCCTCCTCATCTTTCTCCTCTTCTACTTCCTCCTTTTCCTTCTCTTCTTCCTCCTCCTCTTCCTCCTGCTACTTCTTTGAGACAGAGTTTAATGTATCCCAGTATGCCTTCAAACTCATTATGTGGTCAAGGATGACCTTGAATTTCTGTTTCTCCAGAATTAGGGATGCTAACATGTCCAGGGTGTGTGTTTGTTTGTTTTCTGCAGTGCTGAGAATCAAACTCAGGCTATAAAACCACTCTGTCAACTGACCTACGTTCCTAGCTTCATATTTCATTTTGAAAGAACATTGTGTTTGGTTTCTTGCCTTATTTATTGATTAAAGGTTTTGCTAAAAACAGTTCTTTATGTATTTTAGGTATCAATCTCCTGTCTGAAATATTGCTGTCAAAGATTGATTCTCATTTTGTAGCCTGTTTCTTCATTCTGCTAATGGTTTCCTTTGTTGTACAGAAGCTTTTTAATTTCATGCAACCCTCTCTGTCAATTCTTGTCATGGGAACCTTGGGTATAGACAGTTTCTTATGTGGGATCATTAATGATGACTATATTGGTAGAAAGTAGTGAGAAGTATGAAGATGTTGACTGTGAAGGCTTCCTTGAAGATGCTTGAGCTAATCGCTATGAAGCATGACACTAATCATAATAGCTAAGTAATTCACAGTAGATTAATAATAATCCTATGTTTGGTCCTTTTTGACCATTTGCCTATAAATGTACACACTGAAATGGAAGAGGTATTGGTGAAGTTACAGCTAGTGTATTAAATGGTTGTTTCTGATACTGAGGATGCTCTAGAAAGTGCTATGTATAGAATGTGCCTTCTTGTTGGAGAAGATTAAAACAATACTCTGACCTACTTAAATTATAACAATAATATCTAAAACATTGGTAGCATCCTGAACAAAATCAAGTCACACAAGATTACAGAATACTTACACAAGACAACGGATTTTTAATCTAGCATGTGATTGCATCCAACATATTATTTAAAAGGCTTCTATCTGCTGCATGTAAGATATGTAAAATGAATAAGGCATAGTCTGTCATTGGGAGACCATTTAACCAAACTTTTGACACTGGATTTCCAAGAACTTTAGTACAAAATGAAGAAATACAAAATAGAAATGTCACTAATAGTTCATATTTTAAAAGTACTGGGAATAATTTATACTATTTTCTTTAGCCCTCAGAAAATCCTGTACCGCTAGCGAGTGCTGTTAGGGACTCATGCTAGATAAGGACCTAAGACACAGAGAGCTGATACACCAAGGTCATAGAGCTACTCATATATATATATATATATATATATATTTTTTTTTTAAATATTTTAAAAACAAAGAATATCAGACATTTAGAGAATAGTAGACTCACCGTCTAAATACCCTTTTCTACTTTGGGAATGGGACCATGATGCATCAGAAGCTACAGTAGGTGCATCCTATCTGCGAACATGTTACATACAATGAGCTCATTGGACCCCAGATTCCATATACCAGTCACTTCTTCATCACCATGGTTGATGCAATAGAAATTGGTAGACCACTTCCTTTGGTCTTCCACATACCAAGCAAAATCTATGAGTGCAACCATATAAATGACACTAAAGAGATAATTATCTCAAATGCCCACCAACATGAATAGATAATAAAACACAATTTATCTATATATCAAAAGATTATACAGCAACAGAAAGGAATAATACACAGATACAAACTGTTATCTTAACAAATCTTATAAACATTTGAGCTAAAAAATATAGCACAAAAAACTAAGTGCATGATTTCATTTAGGGAACACAAGTCCACAGAAATAGAAAATATGTTAGTGGTTACCTAGGGCTGGGAGAATTGAAGAAAGTGAGTTTGACTGACAAAGCTATTTGGCTTCCTTTTTATTTGATGAAGTATTTTAAACTGGAGTGAGAGGTGAAAAGATTTTTTGAGTATACATGTATGTGTAGTGTTTACATGTGTGTATGTATATGTTCACCTGTGTATGTATATGTAAGCATGTGGAAAGGAGAGGTTGACATTAGGAGACTTCCTTGACTGTACAGAACTACTTTTTTGCTTAGCTTGCCATACTGGACAGACATTAGGTAGAAGTTAGGTGGTATGATTTCAAATCCGAAAGCTGAATTACTATGCTGTGCCACCATTAGCTTCAAATTATTCTGGTTTCAGAGAGTATAAGGAATACAGAGCTAACCTAACAGGCTGATTTTTGGAAACATTTTTCAAACAGTAAAGACAAAACCCATAGCTAGTCAGACTGACTGACAAGAACTTTTCCATCAAGGGATCTATAATGTACATGTTTCAACATGAGGTCAACACAAACCTATCTTGCTTCATTAGTGAAACAACGCTGCAGACCCACTGTGTTGAACATGTACTTTCAATTAACAGTCATGTCTTTCAGCCACTGATGGTGTCATTAGATTGAGAATGCAAATTATGATTTTATAGGGCATGCTAATAAACACATGGATCAGGGAAAAGTGCACTGGACCCATTATCAGATAAGCTAATGAGCCTTTTCTTGACTAAAGGGAGCTAGATATCAGAGCTATTGGAGCCTGCTTCTTGAGAGACTTATTAGAGGCATCAGAATAAAATAAATAAACAAATATCAAACCTCCAAATACCTAAATGCTCATATTCTAACTCAGACCCCACCCTTCCATTTTCCTCCCTCAAATTCTTTTCTTTCTGTTGGCACAGGATGGATGGATCCATTTGGTGGCATGCTGAACAGAAACCTGTTCTTTCCATTGTAGGAACCCTTGAATTGGTTCCTGTCATTCTATCCCTATTATGTTTTAGCCTTGAGTAACCACTACAATTGATCTGTGATTCCTTTGCCTAACTCCTCATGGCTGGAACATACCAACGTGTCTCAAAAGTCTCTCGTTGGCCATTCCTGATCTCCAATGCCAAGTTCAGTGTCCACAGGCGTGTGCTCCTCTTTCTACTTATATTGACTATAGTGTATAGCTCATAAGTTCCCAAGAAGAACAGAATGACCTTTAATAATTTCTGTGTTTGGTTCTAAGGGTCTGATGGCTGCTGGTTAGAAGAAATAGACATTCAATAAACACAGGAATTTCTGAGGAAGCTAGTATCTGTGTATAGAAAGAGTATAGTGTTAGAAGGTTGGCAAGACGGTGCCTTATCCTAGCTGGAAAAACTACCAGCAATGAAACAGAAGATACCCTTGTTTTTACTGCAACCAATCTGCCAGTGAGAAACTGAGATTAATAAGCTATTTTCTAGTGCATTTCTGAACAAGACCACAAAGGTGCTATCTTGCAAAAAAAAAAAAAAAGATGCTAAAATTGGTGCTGGGTGAAATTTTGCACAGTGAGCTGTTGGTAATTCATGTAGTGCATAGAATAGCACAGCAGATGCATTCTAACATAAGATACATAGTTCCTATAATTTTAGTAGCAGGAATGGAGAGGAGGCTATGATACACATTTTCATTTTCTTTGTGCATTTAAAAGGACATTTCATCCACTTTAAATTCAGATGGACTAGACAATGAAAAATGCATGAGTATCAGGAAAAATGGTGCTGTTGGAAGCTGAATACCTGTTACAACAGAGCTTGTACTCATAAATACTGACATGCCCATTATCAACAGCACTCTGTTGTGTTAAAGAAACAGAATTTGGAATTGGGGTGGGGAATAAACTTCTGGTACAAACTAAACATTCAAAATAATAAGATTAAAAATAAAGCATAGATTGTATCCTGTTTCATTTAATCCTAAGAATGTATTCTTTGAAAAGGTATGAAGAATGTCAACAAAGCATTATATAATTACATTGCTCTCTAATTCTTTACCATGAGAGTGGAATAATTATGCCATCATCTTGAATCAGAGCAAATCAATCTTCCTGTGGAAGCATCTTCATTCTGATAATGAGTCTCAGGCACGGCTCATCAGATTTGAGTAAGCATATGCATTCAGAGATGCATACATAAAGAATGCTTAAGTTTACATGTTGGTGTAAAAACAATACCACTTGAATGTGGGAGAAACATCTACTATATTCTCTGATGAGATTCTTGTTTATAGACCATTTATTCTGAGAAGCTCTTTGCTAAAAGGTTTTGACTGTGCTCAAGGATTAGTAGAATTCTATATAAAGTGATTATTAGGCCAGGCAACAAATGCATATGCTGAGATGTTTAACACTTACTGGAGTTTCTTTCTTTCAAATCTGAATTCCTGGCCTTGAATCTATTCAGTGGCTCTGTGGTATCATTTTGAATTGTATTTCCCATTAAGTAGAAGAAATCAAGTAAGCCACCAGGAGGCCTTCCTGTCATACATCTATGACATACTAAATATGGGAGATATTTGAACTTTACTGTGACAGGGTGAGTCATAGGTAATTTTAGTGTTTAAAATTAGGCAATCCCAATATGAAGGCATTTCTTAGAGAGAAAATATTAGAGTCTTTATTCAGATAGTAAAGACTTGGTTTTGTACTAGGAAATTGCCTTCACGCTTTGAGTCAAGAGAAAGGAAGAGAAGGCATCAAGAGGAGAGTTGGAACTTTCTGGCCCTATCATGTCCACTATGTAAATGCCATCATTTTGACTATCTCCCACTTTGACCTTGAGATCCTTTGTGTAAAATAAGGATGTATGAATGGCCTGCATAAATGACACCTCATCTATAATTCTTCAAATTCTTTTGGTTTTATTTATCTTCAGGGTCTCTGGTCACTTACTCCAGCTCCAGTAGTAGTGACAGTGAACAACTCTATATGGACTACACTCAACGTTATGTGGGCCCAATTCAGTGGCCCTGAGCCTCAGGCCCATTTTGTATACCCTGGAGGTACTCACCTGGTACTGAAGATTGGGCCTTTGTGGCAATCTGTTTGGTACCCATCCATGAACAAGCAGAGAGTAAAAGGGAATTAGTGCATTTTAACAATGCAAAATTCTTCCTTCTTCTTCCAGTATGCAAGCTATACAGGCTCTCTGAAGATGGCTGTATTTCAAGGTTCTCAAAGGTTTATTTTACCCTTGATTGTGTTTCATGAAATACACTCTTAATAAGGTAGCAATTCATACATCTCTCTCTGCTTTATGGGGGAAATCAGGCTAAATTAACGAACTTTATATTTTCTACTCCATAATTCTGACTTACTTTTAAAACGCACAGTATATGTATACCAACCACTGACCTTTAACATTAAAATAATTGGGCCACTCATTAAACACTTTGGTGGCTGCTGGATTACCATGAATATCCATTCATTTATTATTTGTTGGTTTTGCTTTGATCTGCAGATATAGACAAGCCTGTAGATTTTTCAAGGCCTACTGGATACAGATTGGGAGGAAAGAATCCATTTCTTGATCTCCAGAAGCTTGGGGGTGAATAAATATGGAAAACATAGACCATATAGTACTTATGGACTCAAATAAATCTATCAAGTAAATTTCAAAACATGCTAGAAGTCACTGAGATAATTTTAGTGTTTAAAATTTGACAATCCTAATATGAGTTCATTTCTTGGAGAGAAAATATTAGAGTCTTTATTCTGATGATAAAAACTTGGATTGGTACTGGGAAATTAGCATATCATTGCAAAGAGGGGAATGCCATGCTGGCTTAAATACAGACATAGGATCATTTGGCTGGCCAATGAGAAGTTAGAATCAGACAAAATATGTTCATAGACAAGTGGTAAAGGAATTCAAAAGTGGTATAGATAGACATTTAGCTTGACAGACATCATCTACATTTCTGAATAAGAGAACATGAATTAGCCACCAAGCGTCCATTTTTCTCCATTCGTTTTGTGGGCTAACACCCAAATATCATTCACTGTATCAATAAAAGGCAGGATTGAAAAGTGAGAGAAGGCTATGCAAGTAAACTATTCTAACTGCATTAACATAAGACTACACAAGCTCTGAACAATACTTGATACAACATCAAACACTTTGTGCTTTTACCTAAACATGGCAAACTGTGTGTAGTGTTATGATTTTTATCTCTCTAAATTTTTGCTTGGCTTTCATGAATTTTCAGCATTTTGGGGGGGGGGGATTAATGGAGAAACATTAACCAACATTTTTAATGCTGTTGTCTTAGTTTGTGTTTGCTATTGTTTTGTTTGAGTATATACACACACAAAAAGTGTGCCCGCATGTGTGTGCGTGTGTGTGTGAGTAACAACAATTTTTTTTTAAAGGAAGAAGAAGCCATGAATTTGGAAGAGCACAAATTAGGGTGGGAGTTTGTGAGAGGTTTGGGAAGGAGGAAAGGGAAGGAAAACTTACAATTATAATCTAAAGAAATTACTTGAAAAAGGAAAAGTACACAATCATTAGGAAAGGTAAACCTATAGAATCAACTAACTTGGGCCCACAGGGGTTCAGAGACTGAACCACCAACCAGAGAGAATGCACAGTACAGACCTAGGCCCCCTACACATATGTAATAGATGTGATGATCGGTTTACATCTTTTAAGTGGCCCAACTTAATTCATTTTTACTGCTATTCTCACAAAAGAAATAGTGTTTTCTCTTTATACGTAATGTAGTGATAACATTGAGCATCTTTTATTCTCTTAGAACTGTATATTCTCACTTTGTTTTCTTGGGGGATATGATGTTGTCATGTTCTTCTAGAGACTTAGGTGGTGTGGTAAAATGACAACTATTTGGTCTCAAACCAGGGACAGGACAAATACTAACTGAGGTTCCCATTAACATATCAAAGCAGATGCTGGCCTCCAGGTTCTCCCAGTACCCCTCCATCACTATCTGTTACAGGGTATGCCTGGCATATCCCGCTCCTACCCTAAACTTCTCCAGCCCAGGGGCTGGGCTGTCCCTCCCTATATAATAACGCCATTTTAGTTACCTCGACCTTTTGGTCTACTCGTTACCCTCTTGACCAGCCTCTTGACCCAGGCTGTCCCTCTTGGTTGGCAGCTCCTCTGTTGCTCTCTTGTCTACCACTCCTCATATGGCTCAGGGTCATGTTCACTCTGGACTCCCCCAGAGGTCTCTGCCTCTGGCTATGCTCTCCCACTCATCTGTAATAAACTTTCTCCTCCACCATGCCTAGGAGCAGTCATTTCCTTTCCTTTTTATTTCTTTTTTTTTTCATTCAAGAACAAATTTGAAACTGAACAAATCTAGATTTAGATCCCCATTCTGTTGCTTAGAGCTATTTCACTCATTTATAAAATATAGATAGTAATGTATATTTCCAAAGGTCATCATGAAGACTTAACATGGCAATTCATATCAACTGCCTTCTCTAGTCTCTGACTGCTCAGAAATTATAAGAAAAACAGCTCTGCGATGTTGAGTCCATTTGGAAGTACCAGCTCATCAATTATTTAAAGCTATCTACCTATGTAATTGTTCTGATACTTTGAAAACATTGCTAACATGCATCTCAAGTTAATTTCTTCAATTACCAATAAATATATCCTCTAATTAGAAAAGCCTTTGGAATTCTTGTCTTTCAAAATGTCAGAAATAACAGCAGAACAGAGAAAGAAAGAAAGAAAGAAAGAAAGAAAGAAAGAAAGAAAGAAAGAAAGAAAGAAAGAAA
>CAJQZJ010004824.1:876584-909969 GCA_907164525.1 Lophiomys imhausi
GGGAGGGAGGGGAAGGGAGGGGAAGGGAGGGAGGGGAAGGGAGGGGAAGGGAGGGGAGGGGAAGGGAGGGTAGGTGAGGAGAATAGAGGGGAGGGGAGGAGGCCTTTCCTGTTCCCTACTAGTTAAGGATTTCTTCTGAGTGCAGAATCAAGGGTTTGGAGTCAGGTTTAATTTCTTTGTGAATTTTTATAGAACAAAAGGCCTCTGTACTTCCACTCTTGGAAAAGTTTACTGCCATTTTTCTTTGTGTGTCATTCATAAGTGAAGCATCTTGCTTCCCTTAAAACAAAAACACCTGGGATTTTTCCCCCTAATCCTTTCGCAAATGTTCATTATTTTATTATGGGCAAGGACTATAGTTCTCTTGGGTTGGAGGCAAGGATAAGTAAACTTCATGGAGGATAGGAAAGAGGCAGAAGGGAAAGGTCTCAAGATAAAAGAAATTTAATTGAAGTGAAAAAAGGATAAATGAGGAATAGTCAGGTATCATATGTAATAGTATCAGGGAAAAGAGAACCTTCCTGATGGTGAACATTCATTCTTCAAAAACAGCAACATAGAATATCAAAGCCATGTGCCTAAGGACCTGAATAAGTTATCTGGCCACTAATGCATTGACAGTACCTCATGTACATTCTAGATCCATAGCTAATCCAAGGAAGGTGGGAAGACAAGCCCTTTGAGGAACAGAAGAGGGTCACTACCATGATACATATTTCATAAGTGTTTTCTTATGGTGTTCTTTGCTATGTTTCCAGTACTGCCTGAGAGACATTAGTGAGAGAGATAAGAGACACCAATTTTCTTGTTAACTTGCCCTTGATCTTTCACAGGTAAATCTTTGGTTTACTTGACAACATCAGAATGTATCCTTCAGTATTTTTCTATTTTATCTTTATGAAAATATTTACTAAAAATACACAACTGGCAGGCACTGGGGATACAGATTAGTGCATGTTCTCAGTGCTCAGTAGTTTTGTGTCAACTTGACACAAGCTGGAGTCATCTGAGAAAAGGGAACCTCTGTTGAGAAAATGTTCCCCACCAGATTGAGCTGTGGGCAAGCCTAAGGGACATTTTCTTGGTTTATGGTTAATCTGGTAAGGCCCAGATTACTGTGGGAAGTTCAGTTCCTGGTAAGGTTGTCCAGGAGTGAATAAGAAGGCAAACTGAACAAGCTAGGAAAATGAGCTAGTAAGCAGTGTTCCTCCATGGTGTCTACTTTAGTTCCTGCTTCCAGGTTCCTGCTTTGAGTTCCAACCCTGACTTCCCTGTATGATGCACTACAAGTGTAACCTGAAATAAATCCCTTACTCCACAAGTTGTTTTCACCATGGTCTTTTATCACAGAATTAGCTAATTCATGCAGTGGGTAAAGCACCTGCCATAAAACCATAAGTAATAGAATCTGGATACTCGGTGCTCACATTAAGGTTGGGTGTAGACAGGGATCTCCAGGGCAGGCTGGCTAGGTAGACTGGCTAAACTAGTGATCTCTGGATCCAAGTGAGAAATGCTGTATTAATACACAGGGGGAAGAAAAATCAGGGAAGACACTGTCAACAACCTCTGGTTTCCATATGCATCTGAACATGTACATACATAAACATATGCACAACAGACTGTTCCTGCCAGGACTTCAATAAAGCCCTAAACTTTCCCACCAAACTCTACCTTCAAACTACAAACTGCTCAGGACATTCAAATTGCTGCGCAGATAGAGACTGGACAACAAATGCTACTATTAAATTGATTAACCTTTTTTTTTTTCATTTTATTTGGGACCCCAGATTTTCTACATCCCAATTAAGCAGGAAGCAGTTTTAAGGGAGCAATGTCCCATTCCCAAAAAGTGGGATGAATGATTCTTTGTTCATTTGATGGGTTATAGATGTTTTTTAGGGGGAATGGTTACAAAGTGTTATATGGTCTTGTTAAACAAGGTATAGGAGGTTAGACTCAGGGATTTTTCTCTTTTTTTTTTTTTTTTTTTTACTTTTTCCTTCTTTCTCTTTTGTATAGAGGAGAAGACTTGAAAAGAAAAAAGAGGGGGAATATGGATATATAATATAGAATTGATAAGAAAAAGGATACATTATTGAATCTACTCCTATAGATCCTTGTTATTAATACAAAATTAAGGTTTTAGACATATGAGAATGATAGGAAAAAAGGGTATATTATTGAATCTACTCATATAGATCTCTGTATACTCATAAAAAATTAAGGTTATATTTTGGTTAGGTATTGTACCTTTGTAATTAAAAACATAAGGTAAAGTTCTAGTCCATTTGACAGCAACTATCACAAACTCTTTAGGATAATTAAGAAATGCAAGTTGATAGTCATTCAAACTTGTGATTTTATTAAGTATTAGTTTAGTTAATCTCAGCTGTTTTCTAAGTTAATCAGATATTAAGACATTAGAGACAAGCAACATTTGCTCATTCAAAAATACGGAGATGGATAGATGATCTTCAAAAACCTCAAGAGATCTGTCGAATATGGCATTTAAAGATATTTTTGTTATTTTAAAAATTCTTTGACATGAGACTGTCAGCTCCTGACAGTTCCCATTGTATTTGGAAGAAGACAATGAGCATCAAAAAATCTCCATCAGGAGATAATTCCTACTGGGCAGAAACGCCCATGCTCTCTCAACAGACTATACAGTCCAAAGATGGAACAAAGCTTCAATGCAGGCAAATCAATGGCCTGATTCTGCAAAGACAGAATGGGCAAATCTTATACCCTGCTCCACAACTAAGTCTGTGAGATATGCTTGGCCAGAAGGCTGATGATGATGCTTCAATATCATAGAAACTGGGGACTATCTAGGCAGTCAGTTGTCTGTCATTTCATAGTTTTGGAAGTTGCTTGTTTTGCACTTCCTATTTATTCAATATATTTTTTCTTTTCAGGTTTCTGATGTGATTAAAGACTACAGAGTTACAGCCTATGTTTTATGGTTTAGAGGATTTTAGTTAATAATGTAAGTTAGGATGGAAGTTGAATTAGGTATAGAGCTTTAAACTCAAGAAGATAAGATATATAATAGAATATATTTCCTAGTTGACTAATCAAATATATATGGACTGGATATTGAGAATGTTTGTCACACATTTTAGTTTTAATAATTGTTTTATAACTGTTTTTATTGTATTTATTGTTGTATTGTTATAAAAAAGGAGCCTTTTGTTGATGTTGGGGAAGGTCTACTAATGGCTGATTTCAATGCTGAGATCTAGTTACCACCCCTTCTGAGACAGTCTCTGATTGGTTGAAAAAAATGCTGAGGCCTGAGATTGGGCAAAAATAGGGGTAGGTGAGACTAAAGTGTGCAGGCTTCTGAAGCAGAGAGGTTGATGGGTGGATAAACCTCCATTAGGTGAAATAGAGAAGTGGCCAGTAGCCAGAAGCATCCTCAAGAAGAAGCCTCCACTAGATGAAGTAGAGAAGCTTCCAGTAGCCAGAAGCAGCCTCAAGAAGAAGCCTCCAGTAGATGAAGTAGATGAAGCCTCTAGCAGAACAAAGAGAAGCCTCCAAGAGAAGAAACAAAGAGCAGGAAGGAAGACACATGCCATGGGTTAGAGAAAAGAATGTCACTCCACATGGCCTGGAACATGGGCCTAGTGTGGAGAATAACAGTCCAAGGGGACGTATGTATATATGGGGTTGTATTTGGGAAATAGAATCAAGAGATAGCTTAGATGGGCTAAGATTGCTCAATCCAGGCCAAGTCTTATTAAAATGCATGTGGTGTCTATGTGCTCATTTATAATGGCTGGTTAAAGATTAACAGCTGCCAGCCAATTAACAATAATCTAAATACTGGTAAACAATTTAATTAATTATTTCTATAACACACAGATACATACATTCACCCACACACATACATGCACACCACAAACACAAACATACACATACCACACACATGAACACCCGCACATGAATCCATGCACACCATACACATACACACATGCACACCAGACATGTACACACATGCTCAACACATACATAAGCCCATGAACACCACACATATGCACACATGCACAAGTACATGACTACCAATGAGCATTTAAGAATAAATTAACATAGCTAAAGGAGATCAAGGGGATACAAATTGGAAAGAAAGAAGTCAAAGTATCCCTATTCACAAATGATATGATAGCATACATAAGTGACCCCAAAGATTCCACCAGAGAACTCCTACAACTGATAAACACCTTCAGCAAGGTGGTTGGATACAAAATTAATTCAAAAACATCAGTA
Source organism: Lophiomys imhausi (assembly GCA_907164525.1). Lineage (NCBI taxonomy): Eukaryota > Metazoa > Chordata > Mammalia > Rodentia > Muridae > Lophiomys > Lophiomys imhausi. Next base: position 880,857 of record CAJQZJ010004824.1, read on the forward strand.
GCCCTTCTTTATATAAAAGATAAATGGGCCGAGAAAGAAATTAGGGAAACAATATCCTTCACAAAAGCCACAAACAATATTATAAAATACCTGGGGGTAATTCTAACCAAGCAAGTGAAAGACCTATACAACAGTTCATAAGCAACAGGGGTCTTCTGAGGGATCAGAATCCTGCAGGTGTTTAATCTGTGCATGCAGAGATGGATGCAAAGATCTAGCTGGACTGGAGAATGAGCAGTAACATCAGCACAGCAGCCAAGTGAGATGAAGGGCCTGGGCAGGACCCTGCACAGAAGCCTGACACCTATATCTAACTGTTTCTGACAATAGGCCTTTCGCATTTAATCCTCTCTTTTATTTCATATGCAACTTTTGGTTAAACCAGATACACAATGGTCCTCCATAGAAACAAAACGCAGAATCCAAGCAGTGCTGAAGTTCATAAACGGTGAAGAGAATGGAACTTGGAGAATAATCTTGAAGGACATAATGATTATTAACCTCTTGATTTGTTAGCACATCAGTACTTATGAGTCGGAATTGAAAAGTTGAGTATCTCAACTTATAGTAACTGGTAAGCTTATGTGTCCCCAATGTTCTTGAACACTAAAGACAGTGGTGAGTCCACTGTGCTTTCTCAGTACCTTGTGAGGCATCCTCCTATTTCAGAACTATAACTAATGATGAAGAGGGTATTTATTGACTTGTAATCCATGGGGAAGAGATGCCTTTGTTGTTGATCCCTACGGACTACACTCTATCTACCGATAGTCTCAATGAACCAGATTAAGGCAAAAGTTTTACAACTTTACTTCATTTTGACAGAAGATGAAGTAAGCATTCAAATTGTAATCTCAGATTAAACAACATGGAAGAGGTACATTTTGGGGGATGGGATGAAGAGACACAGGAAAAAGAAAGGGAAAGGGTCAGGGTTCCTTAACCTACCTAGTGTTCATTTTTGCTATGCTATGGAGCCAAGGAACAACAAGTCTCCAAAACTGCATACTTCATTTCTAAGCCAGTCATGAGGCGTATAAGTGTTGGAAGCTATTGACAACATCAAGTGACTTCCAAATTCACCTTTGGGTTGATTTAGGCAACTCTACTTCCTATGTCATGTTCTCAGCATATGTCACAGACTAGCTTTCATCAACAACCCGCTCTTCTGAACAGCTCATTTGTGAACTAGCGTATTTCACCCGACTCTCAGGCTCTGGATTGCTGACTCAGAGCTTGAGGCAGCCAGCATTGCTAATTCCTTGTTGCCAACTGGACTTGACAGATGCAAGAGCAACTGTCCCAAAGTCAGTGAGGAATTTCTCAGTCAGTAATGAGATAACTCATGGGAAGATGCAGTCTCGTGCCTACCTTCCTCCTTGAAGTAGATCTTTGCTCATCACAGTAGTTGTTTTTCTTAAAGTCTCAACCATCCCCTTAAGCAATTCACCTTTCCACACAATTTAAAGTCCTGTCCTGCATTGGCATTTTCTCCTTCTCTTGATGCTGGGGTTGTTCTTCTTCTAATATACTGTCACTAACTTCAGATTTCATAAGGCATTGGACTTTCAAAAATCAATTTTTTTAAATCTTACTAAAAGGCAATAGAAAGATACATACACACATATGACACTCTTATTAAAAGTGCTTTGATGGTCTCAGAGACACTCATGAAAGGTACCTAGACATAAGGAGCAAGTTTTAACCAAGAAGGTTCTCCATGGAAATACAATGTTTCTTGGAAGCAGGGTTCTGTGTCTTCCTGTGTAACCACTCAGTACCACGCACAGGGCATCTAGGGTGTGCCCACGGTTCTGAGGTCTTAGAGAGAGATTGTGACAACCCAGGCTAAAGCAGGTACCCTAATTTACCTCTCTGTTGCTGTGGTTAAAACATTGACCAAAAGCATTCCAAAATCAAGGATAGCCAAAGCAGGAACTAGAACAGGAGTCTGGAGGCAGGAACTTAGGCAGAGCCGAAGAGGAAAGCTGCTTACTGACTTGCTCATCTTGCCTTCTTACACAACCCAGAACCACCTCCTCAGTGATAGCGCTGTCCACAATAGGCTAGACCCTATCCTACCAATCAGTAATCAGAAAATGCCCCACAGAAACGGCCACAGGCTAATCTGATGGAAACGATTCACCAATTAATGTTTTCTCTTTCCAGATGACTCTAGTTTGTATCAAGTTGTCAAAAACTAACCAGTACAGCACAGCAGGTAATATCAAGCCACCAGTGGACTAAAGAAACTATTTGCTTAATATTTTTAAAATTCTACGGGCTGGTAAGATGGTTCAGTGGGTAAAAGATTGCAAGCCTGACAACCTGAATTCAGGTCTTCAGAACCTGTGTACAAGCCAGACACAGTGGTATGTGTCTGAAATCCCGGAAGTCCTATAATGAAATGCTAGCCAGAACCAGAGTTCCTAGGAAGCTTCCAGCCCATCTAACCTGGAGTGCGTGAAGCAGTCACAAACAAAGTAGAAGGCAAGGACTGATACACAAATTTGTTCACTGCCCTTCACACAGTATGCTGTGAGAAGCCAGTGTGCACAACACACACACACACACACACATACACATACATATACACACATGGACACATGCACACACATACACCCATACTCACACATATATACACACATACATACACGTGCATGCATATACATACATACTCACAATACAAACACATACATGCATACACACACACAACAACAACTTCAAACAAACCGAAACTAATCTGAGAAGAGGGGACCTTAATTGAGAAAAGGCCTCTATCAGCTTGCCAAAAGCCAGTCTGGGAGGGTGTTTCCTTGATTAGTGATTAATGCGGGCTGGCCCGCTTCCTGTGTGAAGGTGACCTGGGATATAAGAAAGCAACATGGCAAACCATAGGAAGCAAGCCAGTAAGCAATGTTCCTTCCTCCATGGCTTCCGCTTCAGTTTTGGCTTCCAGTTTCTGCCATGAGTTCATGCCCTGACTTTTCTCAGTGATGGACTCTGACCTGAGAGTTGTGAGAGGAAGTAAAACCTTTCCTGGCAACATTGCTTTTGGTAGGTGTTTTGTTAAAGTGATAAGAAAACTAACGTACACACACACACACACACACACACACACACACACACACCCATGATACATAAGAATAAATATTTTTAAAGCTTTATAAACCATGAATACCAACATAAAATAGTGCTGTAAGGATGAACTACACAAAGAAAAAAAAAGAACCCATAACTGTTTCTACTTGAGATTTGAAAGTTGTTTTCTGTAAAACTGAATGCAGAATGAAAATCAGGAGAAACCATCTCCCTTTTGGTAATTCTGAACACTGGAATATTCGTTTGCAGTAAAGATTGGCCTATTTTACTCTAACAATATAATTAACCTTTCTATAAACTTGTTCTTTGTGAGAATTCATTTTTCCTCTCAGAAATGTTGCCATTTATGCATCTAAAAGAACTAGTTTTATTGGATATAAATGACAGTGCATATTATTTTTTCATACTAAATATAGTTATGCCTCTAAAATTGGAAGAAAAAGCTTGTAGGCTGAGGCAACAGCTCTCTGTTCATTCACAGCACTGAGACAGCCTGCTTTTGCAGCTGGTGTCATTTAATTTTTTTTCTTTCCTTTCTCTTTCTCCTTTGCCATCAAACAGATTCTGCCTACAGAGCTCTGTGGACCTGAATCTCCCCCAGGATCCAAGGTCCTGTTGATATTGAAAAAAACACTCAAGTGTAATGAAGACACCTCTCGTTCAGATAAACCATATGACTCCTGGATCTGTCCCTCCCAGAGACATTGATCCACTCCTGGTACAACTTGAATCCAGATGCAACATTCAGGGAAACTTCTGGAACCAGCTGTCGATCCCTTCTTTGCCTCTAGTAGAGGAAACACATCAGCCCAACAGTCCTTCTCAGACCTCCATTCTCACCTCATGTTTACCTTGAGAAGCGGCATGGGCCCCTGTCTGGACCTTAGCCACTCAAGAAAATACTGAGTATCCAGCCAACTCCAAGGAGATCACATAGTAATGGGTCACCATGTGTATCTCAGAAGATGAACAAGACACAACTGAACAGGAAAAATGGCTGTAACTGTGGAGCTTGACAAATGAGGGTATATTTGAAAACAAAATCTTCCAGATTTTGATCAAATCATACCTTGTGAACAAAATACCTTAGAGCATTTCAGACGTTCCAAAGAATAAAAGAGAGTAAAATGAATACTCAAACACTCATGATTGACGAAAATAAGCTATCTTGGAGATTTCAGTTCTTGCAGAGACAATAGCACTAATCAGGACTAAGTCAAACTAGAAAGTGGCAAGCATTTTAAAGGTTTTACATGAACTCTGACCCTACCATCTCTTGTTGTCTGTGTGATGGTTAACCTTAATTGTCAGCTCGACTGGATTGGGATGTTCTAGGAGATTAGTGAGGTGCACTTCTGGATGTGTTTGTGAAAGTAGTTCCAGAAAGGATTGATTCGCCTTAAAGGAGGACCCAGTACGAACGTACATTATGAATGGTGCTATACATCGGCTTTGGTCAGCTTTCCCCTTCCTCCATCCTGGTCACTATGAGGCAAATTGTTCTGCACCACCATGCCATGTTTTGCACCTCTGAAACCATTAGCCGAAATAAATCCTTCCTTAAGTTATTTTTCTTGGTATTTTTCCTACTGACTGAAAGTCTGAATAATACAATAGGTATTTTTACTTTCTTTATTTTACAGATGAACAAGCAAAAGACATAAAGCAATTAGTAACTTGGTGTAAGGTGGACATAAAGCCTTTTGCACACGTAAACACAAATGATAGAAATTCAAACTCAAGGTAAAGGTAATTTCTTTTTACTTAAAAAAATTATTTATTCAAGTTACTTCCCAATTGACACCCCATCCTTCCTCTCTTCCTGGTCCCAGTTGACACCCCATCCTTCCTCTCTTCCTGGTCCCAATTGACACCCCATCCTTCCTCTCTTCCTGGTGCCACTCTTCCACCCTCTTCCCTCTCTCCCTCCTCTCCTTCTTCTCAGATGAAGGGAGCCCCCTCACTTATTAGCCCCCCTCAGATCATCAAGTCACATGAGGGCTACAAGCTTCCTCTTACACTGGAGCTCAGCAACACGGCCCAGCTAGCGTAAGGTGTTCCACTAACAGGTAACAGAATTCATGTCAGAAACAGCTCCAAGATGAATAAATCCACATGCCACACCCAAGAACACAGACACATCACACAGATACATCAGTCACAAATGCTACTTTTCCTTTTATCATCATTTTTTACAAAGATTTGTTTTTAGTTTATTTGTATCATTTGTCTACATGTATTTTTGTACACCACATACATGTCTGAACCCAGAGGGATCCCCTGAAACTGAGGTTACAGATGATTGTGAACCCCCATCTGAGTGCAGGGAACTGGACCTGTGACCTCTGCAAAATCAGTCTATGAACATGAACATAGACTTTGTTTCCTGTCAATGAGACACTTTCCCCTAGTGGTGCTGCCTTGTAGGCCCCCAGTGTATGAGGAGGCTCTTGGCCCTCATATGACTGCTCAACTGGGCGGGAGGGGGGGGTGTTATGTTGGGACACTCCACTCCAGAGGAGTAGGATAGAAGGGAGAGGGGGTAGGGGGGGGGAGGGTGGAACAGGGAGGGATGGAAAGAGGGCACCTTGATGGAGATGTAACTTGAAGTAATAAACTTTTTTTTTTTTTAAGCAGTCTATGGTTTTAACTGCTGAATCAACTCTCCAGCCCCACATCATCACTTTAGTTTTTTCTTTTTTATCACATGTTTTACTGTCCTAAGTCTTCACTCTTAGAATTTTTATGTTCCTTGACTACAAAATGATGTGAGATGGAGATAAAAGAGTGAGGAGAGAACTTAGGGAAAGTAAGGAGACACAGTTCATTCTGAAAGCCCTTGGTGTATCTGCTTATGTTTCTTAAAATAACTGCTGGAGAGCAGTCTGTTGTTTAAATTATTCACTAACTCTGCATATCCACCTCTTGAGCCCTTTACAGAACAAAATATAGAAAGTGGTGTGTACACCTGATACTTCAGCGGTTTCTGAGGTTTCTTAACAAAAGACTGAAAATATAATGTAAATTACTTAGTTCTAGGAAAGCATACTTAACCTCTCTTCCCAAAAGCCACAGGTTTTTAGCATAACAATAAAATGATTTGCTGGTGAGCTAGTAGGTGTTACTAATATATATTTTTAAGGATTTGGGTATAGATGTGTGAGAATAATTATATAGTAAAGTAAAGGGTGAGAAAGAGTGTACTTGGCTGTCTTGAATGCCATAATGCAAAATTTAAAGTTCTATATCAGCATGTGCAAACTTTCCTCTATATCTATTCACATAAGTAGGCAAAGAGAACTGAGGTTCAACAGGTGGGCAACATTTGCTTACTCTTGTATTAGCCACAGCAGCATGAACTGAGAAACAACGTTGGTGTTCTTCGTTATAATAAGTCATGCCATTTACGGCAATTTAATGAAAGCAAAAGATGGGAAAACTAGACTTTTATCATGATTATGGTACACAACTATAAAAAATGAGGAATGACCAAAATGTTGCTGTAACTTGATGTTTCATTTAGTTAAGGCACATTGACTTGATCAAACAGTAGACAGCAATTTCATATTGTTGTCAAAGAAATTGTAAAGATGGAAAGTGATTAACAAGTAAAAAAAATTTAGAAATTATTTCTGGGCCTTAACTACAGGGGGACATATTTTATGCACATTAACAGATCTTTTCCTCATTTTTGTTTTCTATGTGTCACATCACTGTAGATCAATCAGTAAACGTCGTTTACTGTTAAATCTTTTCTCTTTTATTGAGTTAAATCATGAAATAACTTGGAAATGACAGGAAAATGTGATAGATGAAAAGCAAAACAAAACACTGTGTGTATTTGGGGAAAAAGTAAACCAGCACATTATAATACATATGCTGGTATATCCCCTCCTTATTACTTCCATGGAAAACGTTTTATGATGGTTAATTGAAAGGCCGTAAAATATTCTGACTTAGCTGCATGAAAAATTCCTAGTTATCAAAAGCAAAATATTTGTATGATTTTAACATGGTTTTTCTTTGCCTTTATTGTCTTTAATTTTACAACTTTTATTAAAATGATTTGTAATCTCCAATCCTTTTCTGTGATCCAGCTCAAATCCTTTCAGATTGTGGCACAATATACATAGGTAATAATACATCATAGTTCCTCATGGTTACTATGTAGATGCCACCAGCTTGGATCAGATCTAGATTCCTAACTTTGTCCCCAATCCCTATGTGGCAGCTAAAGGTATCTTTAGAAAATATAACGCATTTTACAAATAATAACACCTGTCTTGAATCTGTTGGCATTGTAAGTTTCCTCCCCTTTCTCACTGGCTGCAGCCATTCTGGTTCCTGGGTACTTTCTTCCTTGCCCCCACTCAGTGTTCTGATGCTCATGGGCTCAGCCTGCAATGGTTTTGGTTTTTTTCCCCCCCAACATTCCATGTAGCTCACATCAGAGAGGCCTCATCTTGTCTTCAACCTAACTAAAGACCAGCCATCTTTATTCTCTAGTACTGCTTCCGGTGACATCTCTAAGGCTCCTGTCCCAAACTAACACTGTGTGGTTTCTTCGTTGCTTCATTACTTATCCACTATAAATTTTCCCAAGGAGACACTCAGTTCCTGAGGTCAGAGGTCAGGCAATTGTTATTGCTGCATCCACCCCCTGCCTTCAACCTTGCTCTCTCACATGAAAAAAACTAATGGTTATTTCAATAGATCCATAGCAACCTATAGAAATACTAGATGGAAAGCCAAGTATGTTGAAATATTGCTTATTTACTTATTGTCATCAAGTACCCAGAGTTAAAACACTGAAACTCCAAGATAAAAGTTTTGGATGAACCCAAATGCAGAATTTATGTGGCAGGTTATTTTCTAAATGTTTGACCTGAATGAGTTCATTTAATCCTAACAGAAGTCTTGGAAGAGAATACGATCAGATCCTTCTTTAACTGACGAAACATGAGGCCCCTCCAAAAGTCACTCCCAGAGAAGGGAGTAGTGGGCTGCCATCTCTGAAGGATTAAATGCCAAACTGTTCTGCCTCTCAGGGAAAGTTTCCATTGTATATGTTCTGAATACTATTTTGCTGTGTGTTATAGACCTGAACCTAGGGCCTCGTGCATAAGTAAGTGCTTTACCACTGACCTCCAGGCTCTGTCCCTCATTTAATTAATATGGGTTGTTGCCAAAATTTGCATGTCACCCTTCTACATAAGCCTTGGTAACCTTCCCTGGAACATATTGTTTTTAGTATACATGCTCCTGAAGCAAACACAGAATTCATTCTGTAAAAGTTGTCCTATTCAATGTCACTTTGTGTTGGATTTGAATTTGAATTTTATTATTTTACATATTGACAAATTGTAATTATACATATTCATGGACTACAAAATAGTGTTTGATTTCATGTATCTATTACCCCTGATATCTAATGTTTTTCATCATGAGAACACCAGAAATTTATCCTCACTGATACTGAAATGCACACAACTCAATCCTTAGTTCTGTTTACCAAGAGCTATATTTGATCTCAAAAATTAAAACCATTCTTCTTCCTTCTACCCATCAAATACTGTATCACTTTTTAACTCTGCTAAGGTTTCCATGGGAAAACACCAGCATGAATATCTAGTGCCCTAGGAACTAAGCCAAACGAGCTAGCGGTGGGGGAAGAACAGCAATTATCCATGGGCAGTAACCCAAGAGCCCACTCCAGGACCCTGGAATTTGTCAGCTCTCCTTCCTTCACTGAGCTGGCCAGCTGACAATGGGCATTAATGATATTAACCAGGTCATGTGTTAAATATGCCTTTTCTCCAAAATCTCATCAACTCCTCCCAGGTGTCACCTGGCTCGGCCTGCTTCACCTCGGGTGTGCTGGCAAAGTCCTCATCTTGGAAACAGGCTGCAGCAGAGCCAGCATGGGGCCCAATACACAAGGCTGTCTGCCTACTGTGTATCTGAGAGATTTCTCATACTTCATGAATGCTAACAAAGAAGACATTTCCTGAGCAAGGCATGAAGCTGATTCCCCAAGAAAGCAAAAGGATTTCTAGGATACTCTCACAAATAGGCAGAGACAATCACAGTGTGGTGTTTGCTTTATCTGAAACTTTTTAAAAACATAATTTACTCATTTTACCTTTTAGAAAAATTTCACTGAATAACTATGTCTCACTCTAAAACTGTACTGAATTGACAGTATGTAATCAAAGATCCATAAATGAGGAAAATTTTTCTCTGGTAATTGTGTAATTAACCTAGGATGGAGAGCAAGATTTGACAACATTGCATAATAACAATAGATTTTATCCAGCAGCATTAAATCAGTGTCAAAAGAAAATCTTTAGTTCTGAACATTTGAGACACCACTTTCTTCTCATTTTCTATGATTAAATGGGTTCTTGATCTTTCTCTTAATGCATAGGCATATGTCTTCAAGAAGTTCCTTATACATTGATTTATCTGAACATATAAATGTATGGAGATAGTCAATATTAGGGATGTGGAAACTATCAGAAATTAGGCATTTCTTTTGCTTATGACTCCTATCTGATCGAGCTCTGCTTCACTGTAATTATTGTTCCCTAATCTTGGCACCATTTTTTTTGCATATTGTGTAAAAATAATGAACTGTAGAAAAGAATAGGCCAGAAGGCAAAGAAGAGCATTTATAATTGTAACTGCCAGCCTCTTTTATTCTTTACGTTTTTTAGTTATACCTTAACAGTACATGATTTTTCTGACCTTTCTGGATAAAAAATTTGAATATATGTGCTTGAGTCCTACTTAAGTTTGGTAAGCAAGGTTTTGAGGCTTTTATGAGACTTCAGGTGTTTATGAGAGGTAGCCTAAGGCATCACTGGAAGATGACCTAGGCCAGGCTCGATTACAATACAGGAGCAGAGACTTCAGTCAAACAGAAGGTAGACAGCATGCAGACTCTCCATCTTCCAGTTTTATTTTTGCTATAATAGTTTGTATCATCTTCTTTCCTCTCTAAAGAGAGATAGGGACATGAGAGCCCAGGACCATAGTAAAGTCTCTTAGACTCCCAACCTGGACAGCACAGATCACTGAAGAGAATTGTTACCAGCTTCTACCTTATTTTATCCTGTAAACTAATTCATTTAACGTTAACAACCCCGGCCTTTGAGATCATAAGGTAATTGTATACTAATGTAAGAACATGAGATTCTGAAAGACTGGGTAGCCTCATATCATCAAACCTCTTCATTTTAGAGCAGAAGAAAATAAAACGAAAAGTGACTAGATGAATAATTCAAGGTCACAAATTGCTAATAGAAATGCTACTTTTGGGTTACAGGTATCCTACCCTGTAGTTCAGACTCCATCTCTCAGTGTAGCCTTGAGTTTTGGGGATTTGAGCACAAAAGAAATACCCCTAAGACCACAAATTCCTCAGGAGATAAATTCCACTTTCAAAGATTTGTGAATCTGCTTGAGATGCAGTTACAGAAGTCAGTTTGCTTTGGATAGGACCAATCATTTACTGACTGTCACCTCCCAAAACACAGAGGTACACTTAGCCAACAATGCTTACCCTGAGCCCACTGAACAGGCTACTGTAAGCCTTTTACTTACTCGATCTAAGTAGAGATGCCACAAGACTTCCATTTGACAGAGTTTCCAGAACTTCTCATCATGGGCGTAAGAGCAGACAAGCAAGTTGTTTCAGAGAATAATCGCTGTTTTGACAAGAGAGAGGAACTTCCTGTGGGCTATATGCCACCTTTCAGAAGAGTTTTCCATGATAAACCAGAGCCTCTGTCATGTTTTTTTAGGGAAAGCCAAGGATCAGAGAGATGCACGGAGTCCAAACCTGGCATTTTCCAAAGCAATAGGAAGTAGACCAATAAACTTGATGAGAAGTGATCACTTCAAAGTATACTGGGGCAATTTCTTTTTCTTACTATTTATTAAATTCTTCACCTGTTTTTTGTAGAATCTATCTGCATAACTTTGCAATATGCTATTATTGGCTACTAGATTTCTAAAATGGGTCTTTAACACCTGCCAAATATATTACCTTTGTAGGTCATTGTTAGTACAATGACTTTCAGTATTGAAGTTAAAGCCAAGTGTAACTTTGGGTTGAACTCGCCTGTTAACATAAGCAAAAGTAAGATTATTTTCCTTTAAATCTGGATAATTGCTGTCACCCTCCTCTTTAATTGAACCTGGAGATATAGCCAAAGAAATACTTTGCACAGGGTTTTATCTTTAGTTTACAAATAGGTATTTATTATATAACATAAATGGAATACAATACAAGCTTTTTAAAAAGGGGGGGGGGGCTTTTTCCTGAGAATAAAGCATCGGTACTGTTCAAACTACCAATTAACTACCACCTCCTCATTGGACGTGAGAGTTGATTCTTTTCCCCCAACTATTAGCTGGCTGGTTGCCAGGTAGTTGTTAATTTCCTCTCTCCTCTGCCTGTTTTTCACTTCCTGCTTTTAGCCCACAACCTCGGATTCTTGCTAGTTGATAAATGTTCCAAATTTTTTTCAGAGCTCTTCCCTGTGCCCTGTTCATCATGGAGCCTCTCTTAGGTATTAGTTATTCTTAAAGCCAGTTCTTAATTATTTGGATGCCAATTAGCCAGGATCTGGAATCAGACAGACTCTACTCTCCCCCCCCCCCCGCTTTCTTCCCTGCTGCTTGCCTTTTGGCCACAGTACAGCTTGTTAACTCCTTCATAAGTAGAAGAAGGACAGAAGGAGAGAGAAATGCCTAGAGACTTGAAGTCCATCTTGTTAGTTGGAAGCTCTGGTTAGCGAAGTTGGGTTTTAAAAATACATACTAAAACTAAGCGTCATTGTGTTCAAATGGGAGCAACCAGCATTGCACTTGGTGCTTTTTTTTCTTGGCAGGAAAGCCTGCTCAGTGGGTGTTTTTGCTTGGTGTTGAACTTTTTCATACTGGACAAGTACTGGGCTGTCAGCCTCCTGGAAATCAAGGCACGATGTTGTCACAAGTTCACCACATTGTTAACTGCAGTACCGCTAGCTAATAATGGAGCTAATGTTTCTGTTACATTTCCAGTTTATTGGTTTTTCTTTATTGAATTTTAAAAAGTGGAGCTGTGGAAGAAATCAAGAACAAAGATGCTCTTATACAAAATATGCAAAAAATGCCATGCTAAATGTAAGGACAATGTAGGGACAAAAATAAAATATCACTGCACCTAGGAATATAAGTTTAATTCATTTTTGCTGGCTGTTCACATTTTTTCTAAGGGTGACACTCCTCTTTAGGGAAACTATAACTTTAAGGAGAGATGTCTTTTCTCATAGTGTCTGATGGCAATATTTGATTCTAAGGGTGGCGGTGCTGTCCAAACACTGTGTGTATTAAAGCACCAATCCTAAAGCGCTGTCATTCTGCCAGTAAGCCATTCGATGTTAGAATATTTCACAATGTAAAGATCTAATAACTGCATTTTCCCTCCTATCTACCATACTATATAGTAGATACACCTGAAAGTCCTCCCTTCAATAGAGAAAAGAACAAAAGAGAAAGACCTTGGGAAGGCATATAAAATAAATGGAGGCATAAAAAGGAATTTGGTACCTTTGAAGGGGATGCTAAACAGCATAATGTATCTCTACGGGAAGGATGGGACTGTCTTTGAAGATAGAAATTTACATGAATACCTTAAATGTGATTATGTGTGAGAGGCTGTTCAGTGGAGTTGTTCTTTAAAGAGATCTTTGAACAATGAGGAAGAACAAAGCCAAGAACGCTCTTCAAATCTTTGCTCTGTGACTGGTAGGGTGCCCTTAAGTGATACACACAACTGTCATGAAAAAACTGATGAAGGTGATAGTGCCCAATGGCTTCGTAAAGGTTCGATGTAGAATCAAGTAAGTAGTCCTTTTCTTGCTCTCTATATCAATATGTGTTTCTAGAAGGTAAGTTATTTTTATTTTTATTTATCTATTTATTTATTTTTGGTTTTTCGAGACAGGGTTTCTCTGTGTATCCTTGGCTGTCCTGGACTCACTTTGTAGACCAGGCTGGCCTCAAACTCACAGTGATCCGCCTGCCTCTGCCTCCCAAGTGCTGGGATTAAAGGCGTGCGCCACCACCGCCTGGCTGGTAAGTTATTTTTAATAACATTCCTTTCAACTTTCTGAAAATAGAGGAGTGCCACAGACATTCTAACTTGTAACAGAGTAACTCTTCTGAGTATTTAATAAAGATAAAGTGATAAACTTCCAAGCTAATGCTATCATGACAAACGAGCAGAGATATACAAGAAATAAGTGATAAGTCAGATTTGCCTAACCCTTGGCTTTTTTATAGCTTATAGCCATAATTTTTTTTCTTTTCTTTCCTTTTAGAGAATTTTGTTTTTCTTTTATCTTCTATTTAGATAAAATTCACCATCTTAATCAATTAATTATAAAATCTGGAGTCCATTAACAATGCTATGAAACTACCAATACCCTACCAGAGATAGTGTCTACACATTCCCACTGGAAACTACAACCTGGAAATCAGATACTGGTACCCATGCTAACTATAGCTTCCATGCCTTCAGTCCTTTACAGGGCAGCTTCCTAGAAGTACACACGTTTAAATGATGGACCCACAGGAATGAACTACTGGCATTTGTTTAAACAAGGTGATGAACTCGTTCATTTGGAAAGATTTTAGAGGCTAGACAAAGTTATTGATGTAATTCTGGCACACTATTAGACACAGTTACCAGCATTTCTTCTTGAGTTGAAGTGTCTCAGACTGAAAGATTTAGTATAATTAGAAAATGATAATGAAATGCCATTTTGTCTTCTTTGTTGTTTTCTTTGTCCTTGTCCATGTGCTCTGGGCCTCATCAGCAAGTTCTGCAAAATTGGCCCTTGGATACTTAAAAAACACAGGTGTGGCACACTCAATCGATTAGCATAGTGACAGTCTCTCTGGAGGAGGTCCATGATCCATACAATTAACAGGAGCTAAAGTTTGACTTTGTGAGAGTAGGAGAGACTCTACTTCCTGTGGCTCTTTTCCCTGCTGCCCTTGCCTTCTTGGGTTTTGTCCCATTATCTCTTGTTGCCTTTCTCACTGGCCTGGGCCTCTGAAGATTCCAGTGTTCCGAACATCTTTTCATTGCTATAAGAAATCTGTTACTTTTGTCTCATACTCTACTTTTAACAAAGTAATTTGAGATCACACAAAATGCAAAAAGTATATTTCTGATAGGATTATAAAAAGCTTAAACTAAAAAGAGAATTAAAGGACAGAGGGAAAAAAAATCAATTGTGCCAGAAGTAGAATAATGTTACTGCAGTTGGCATTTGAGATTCACATTGAGAGTCTTAGTAGCCCAGACAAAGGGCTCTTTTCACTAACAAACAAGAATCTTACTGAATTAATTTTACATGTATTATCACCATGTGGAATCTTCTTATGGATTGCTGATCGTCCCTCGAGACTTCAACTTACCGACCACCTTCAATCATCAAATTTTCTACATCCAAGTGTTTACTATTAAGGTTTAATGAGTTTATGGGTTGGGCCTTTGTTCCTTTCTTGAATTTATGTTGAGAAAAGGTGAGAATTCCACATAAGCAGAAAGTATAAACCAGCCAATCCACATGTACAAGGAATGAATTGTCTCAACAAAGGGTTCGAAAAGTTTGGGATAATGTGATCAAATTTTTTCCTTTTTGGTTTCCCTGAACAGATATAAAGGGATGTACCTAACTTTGTGATCTTTTAACATCAGAATATTTCATCAAATAACATATCTCTGAGATATTATATGTTCTTGTGTACTTTTAGAATAAGAAATGTGACTCTATGACAGAAAAGCTATTGGGCAGTGTCATAGTCTGTGTTCTATTGCTGTGAAGAGACACTATGACCATACCAACTCTTATAAAGGGAAGCATTTAACTGGGGCTGGCTTACAGTTCAGAGGTTTAGTCCATTATCAGCATGGCAGAAAGCATGGCAGCACATAGGTAGACATGGTACTGGAGGAGGTGATAGTTCTTTATCCAGTTCCACAGGCAGCAGGAAGAAAAGAGACACTAGGCCTGGCTTGAGCATTTGAAACCCCAAAGCCCACCCCCTAGTGACACACTTCCTCCAACAAGGCCACATATTCTAATACCTGTCAAGTAGCACCACTCCCTAATGACCAGCCATTCAAATGTATGAGCCTATTGGGGCCATTCCTATTCAAACCACCACAGACAGATATGCCTTATAAGAAGGTATTCAAAAGCAGGAAGATTTTCAGAAATGCCCCATATAATCAGAGCACATCACTAACTCTGTAGCATCCTTTGTTAGCACCAGACATAAGAGATAAAAACAAATGAATAGAACAAAACAAAAACAAAGAACAAAACAACAACCAAAATTAACATGTTTTTTCTTTAGGCTCTTGGGATTTCCATATAACACAGCACATTGTGCTGGGTGCCTCCTCTAAGCCAGGCACTTCCAGAGAGTGTTTGTGTCTTTACTATTGGTGGCTAAATAAATGCAAAAGAAATAAATGAAGATATGCACCCTAAACTGGAGCCGCATATGTTCCACCTTGAGTCTGGAGTCCCAATTATTTGTTAGTGTTTGTGACCATAAACTGTGCTTCAGGCCATTTTTTTTTCCAGGTTTCTATTTCAAGATGGTCCTTTTCAATACAGGGCCCCCTTGTTTTCACAATGGCTTTCATCATGTTTGACTTCCCAATTCATTTTTTTCTCAAGTCGCTCTGTCTGCTACATACTCTAGTAGGCTACACAAGTCCAAAGTGCAAGCTATTTATGTAATTTAAGTTAGAAACCTACGAAAGAGAAGCCATTGTAGTGTGGACTGTCCCTCAAGAAATGCTTACTTTTCCATTTTGTAAACAATGAGCATGATATTATATATCCTATACATTTTAGGAAAATGGATAAGATTATTAAAATTATCCTGAGCAGCTCTCATGGGTACAATATAATATATACTGTGATATTTAATAAATATTATGCAGAAATAATTTCTTACTAGAAAATTACTGTGTGTTAGACAGCCTTATTATACACTAGCCAATAATGTGGAAATCTCTGTGCTCTTTATAGCAAGAAATACTGTTACTGCTGGATTAGTTCTTATTGTGTCATATGCACATAAGCATCCTATTTTAAGTATGAAAATCTGACTATGCTCCATTTTTTCTAGCATAAGAAGTAATAACTGTTGGGCAACATTTACCTAATTTCAAGTCAGTTTGTGCTCTGAGATCTATACTCACATAGCTCTTAACATCCCCTACTCCAGCCGGGCGTGGTGGTGCACACCTTTAATCCCAGCACTTGGGAGGCAGAGGCAGGCGGATCTCTGTGAGTTCGAGGCCAGCCTGGTCTAAAAAAGCGAGTCCAGGACAGCCAGAGCTGTTATACAGAGAAACCCTGTCTCGAAAAACCAAAAAAAAACAAAAACAAAAACATCCCCTACTCCAGCTTGGGTCTTACAGACACTTTAAATGTTGGAGTACTTTACATTAGCAAACACAATAGTTTATGTGTTTTCTTTAGTTTAACAAAGTCCATTTCTGGGCTCTATAGGATAAAAAAAATCAATGAAGAAGTACAACCATCCCTAGATTAAAAAAAAAAATCTAAGATACTATGGTAGCTTCTATTTACACCTTGTCATGGGCATCACTAGTCCAGTGTGTATGGACAGGTATGCTATTGGTTGAAAAGCCTGGTCCCTTGCTGAAGTGAGTGCTGCTTTATCTGTCCACCAGATTTGTCACTTCTCCACACATGAAAGTGCTGGAAAATTCAGAGATTTACTTACTTATTTTTTTTTAAATAAACCAATGTAACTCAGGCATGGTTGTGTTCTCTCTCTCTCTCTCTCTCTCTCTCTCTCTCTCTTTTAAATTTTTACTTATTATGTATACAGTGTTCTGCCTACATGCATGCAGACCAGAAGAGGGCACCAGATCTCAATATAGATGGCTATGAACCACCAAATGGTTGCTGGGAATTGAACTTGGGACCTCTGGAAGAACAGCCAGTGTTCTTAACTTCTGAGCCACCTCTCCAGCCCCAGTTGTGTTCTCTTAAATCCCAACACTTGGGAGAAAAAGGAAGGCAGATCTCTTAATTCAAGGCCAGGGCCTGGTCCATAAGACAGCTAAGGCTATACAAAGAAACCCTATATAGAGAAACCAAAAAAAAAAGACAAAAGACTTGAAAGACATGTCATAAAATATATAAATGGGTAAAACACATGTGAAAATATGTGTGCATCACTAACCATCAGAGAAGTGTAAGTTGAAGACTCCAGTCTGGCCTACCAGAAGTTGAAAAGACTGACACAGAGGTTCAGGAAGGACTCAGAGCAGCTAGAAGTCTTATGCATTACAAAATGCAAAACAGCATTTTCAACGCAAAGTGGCAATTTTGACTCTTAGGTATTTCGCTCCTGTGTCCACACAAAATCATATGCACAAGTGTTCACAGTGGCATTATTCATAGTTGACACAGTTGAATCTTCATCTGCTGGCAAATAAACAAGCTGTACAATACCATGCTACTCAGCACTCGGCAACATGGGTGAATGTACAGACATGATGCTAAATGAAAAGAAGTATAACACTAAAGAATATAACACTGTGGGGTCTCACTCAAATGATATTCGAGAAAGGTAAACCAGTGCATGCCTTAGTCTGTGACTCCGAAAAGGAGATTTACTACAAAAGGGCATGAGGAAATATTCTGAGTAATGGTTACATGATTGTGTACAATTATCTGGAGTCATTGAACTGCACCTTATAAATATGAATTTATTGTATGTGAATAACACTCAAGTATCTTTTACCCTGAGCCATCTTTCTAACTCATTCTATTTAATACAGAGTGATACAGATGACATCAAATTATTGACCCTTGTTACCAAGGAAATGGCACTAATAATCTCAGAAGTCCCTTCTGGGGCTGTGTCCATGAAACAGCTGATTTCTTTTCCCTCTATTTATGTTTTGAGGATGCACTTGCTGTGTCCATTTCTAGTACCTTCCTTCTATCTTACATCATAAACAGCAAGCACATTATCTCTAGAAGAGTAAATAACTCTCCAGAAAGAAATATCCCTTCATTTAAAAATTGAATTGGCATTCTTTGCTAGAATCTTTTGAAAGTTCATAGCCTTATAAAAGTGGCAGTGCTTAGAATCAACTGAGCAAGCAGAATTATTGGAGCAACAAGGCAAATACACTTTCATTCATCTGCTGCAGGTTTGAAAATGGAATGAGTTTCAGGTCTCAGAATCAGGGTCAACTGCTCAGGTGACAGTGTTTACAAACATACAAAGACGACCCCTGAAACTAGAATGGGCTTCCTTTGCGAATTAGATGCTTCCATTCAAACAACAAGGCAGAGGTTAGACATGAAGTAGTGCAAGGTCAAGGGTGTTATGCAGGACCATCAAAAGGTGAGATTGTCTGACTCCCCCAAAGTCTCACTCAATAATGACATAGTACTATTCAATTAGAGTGTTAACAACCTTCTTATTTGCAGTTTCGGCAGCCATTGTTGAAACTGCACAAGGAGGGGACCAGTAGCCACAGTGTATTTGTTTAGTTAAGTCTGAGAGGTTAGCCAACAAGAACCCATAAGCCACGCTAAGAGAAGAGTTAGGAAGACTGAACAAAGGCGATTTACAGTGAGAAAATGTTGCTGCAGAGTGGGGATACCACAGATAAAAACAAGGTGCACTATACATTTTAAAGGTTAAAAAAAAAAGGGTTTTGATTGTTTTCACTGTAAACAAATGATAAATACTTGAGAAGACAGATGTGTTTAATCTGATCGTATTTTAGAACATCACATAGTATTCAATAAATATGAAAAATTGTTATGCTTTTACATGAGTTAAGAAGTAAGTATACAGGCTGGAGAGGTAGGTCAGCCATTAAGAGCGCATGTTGCTCTTGCATAGGATCCAGGTTCTGGTCTCAGCACCGACATGGAGACTCATAATCATCTGTGACTTCAGCTATGGGTCATCTGATGCCCTCTTCTGAATCCCATGTGTACCAGGCACGCACATGATGCCTATACATGTGTGTAGGCAAAAACACACAAACACATACAAATCTAAAATTTTTAATTAAAAAAATTAATAAACCTTAAAATCACATGTTATGGTAGTGATTTCCTATAATCCCAACATTCAGAAGGTGGATAAAGGACAAACAGAAGACCAAGATTAGCCTGGGGTCCATGACACTCTGTTTCAAAAATAACTGGTTAGAAAATTATTTCTGACATTACAAAAGGAAGGATAGTGTAGCGGTGAGCATGGTAGTTAGTATCTCTGTGCTCTCACAAACCTCCTCCCAACTCTTTTAAGAAGATGAGTCTTGAAGATAACAGGACAGACACATGTTGGAAAGAGAAATGGAAGTGATGGGAAGGGAGGAAATGCCAGGATGTGTGTATGTGAAATCATACCACTTGGTGGTTTTCTAACACAAAGTGTGAGGAGTCTCCTGAAGAAGAGATGATGGCCAACTGAGAGTTTACAGATGCATAGGGTGGAATGGGTGGGTAAGGGGTTGTTTGGGCAAAAACACGTGTCAAGAATGGCATACCTCAGACAGATTAGCCACAAGTCCTGCATCTCCCGCTGGAAGTTCAGAAATAGAGAAATCAGGCAGCCTGCATCCTAAGGTGCAGGGTTTGCAAAACAAGGGTTTACAACAGGCATGATGTACTTAAGGGTGGTGATACTTCAGGAATCATCTTGTCATTTTCCAATTAGGAAACTGTGCCTCAGACACAATGAAGATTTCTGAGAGATTGCAAGCATCAGTGGAGTTGGGGGGTGAAGCAAGTGTTCCAATAACAAACAGGTCCATTCTTGTTCCTCTCACTCTACTGTCTTGTCTAGGGTTAGCAACTCTTGTCCTCCCCACAGTGTTGGGCATCCAGCAATGTTACCCAGCTCACGGCAGGAGTGCATTAAATGCAATATAAACGAAATAGAAGAGATCTAGCACAGGCTCAAGAGGGGAAACTATTAAGTGGGATCTAAACTATGATGGAATTACGCACTTTGAGTTGTTTCTCCTTGGGCTAGAGAGATGGTTCAGCTATTAAAGGCTAGGCTCACAACCAAAAACATAGGTACTGTTGCTCTTTTATAGAACAATAACCACTGCATGTAGGCCTTTGCCTTTCTTTAATCTTTTGGATGAATTTTCTAAAAATGCACTATTTTCCCCTACACAAAATTTCTGTTTTCTAAACAACAATAATAAAAGTCACCAGATAGGGTGGTGTACGTCTGTAATTCCAGCACTGTGTAGGTCGAGGCAGGGGGATTGATAGTTGAAAGCTAGACTGGACCACATAGTGAACCTATTTTGGAAAGGACAAAAGTCTTCAGAGAACAGCAAAGCCATGGTTTAGTGGGGCTTAAATTTACTTATTCCTTGCATTTAGAATGAGTTGGGAGCTAATAAACTTCTTTAATAATATAAACCATCAAGTCTTCCATTTTGGTGTGCATTGTTTATTCTGTGTCTTAAATGTTAGTAAATGTGGCTTGAATTCAATTATAACTGTAGTTATTGCATTCAGTCAATACATACTTAATGTCGTTGGTAAGAGGACTTTAGTTTTGCAAATGCTCTTGGATTTTTATTTACCACAAAGTTGTAAAATATTAAACACATAGGCATTTGTCCTATAGTACTGTGATTTTCAAAATGGGCCATCTATATACCCAAGGGCATGTTCTTAAAATTCGAAAGGATGGCCAATTTGAAGATAACCAACTTGCACATCGTTAGCTGCTGTAAGTTGCTTCCCTAACTGGATCTGTTGGTGAGTTTAGACACAGTCCTCTCACCTCCATTGACAGTCTTCGCCTACCCTGTTCTCCTCACAGTAGACAGGGTCTTTGGCCAGAAGGTATGCTCAGCACAGCACATGAAAGCGCAGGTTGAAATTGCTGATCAACACCTTGTCGTAGCTGGGCTGCCTTGTCTGACCTCAGCAGAAGAAGACACTCTTAGTCCTGATGTGACTTGAAGAGCTGGGGTGGGTTGATGGGGGAAGTCACCTTTTTGGAGAAGGGGAGAGGAAATGGGGGGGGGAGGCAGGAGGGTGGGAACAGGTGGAGAGGAAGTAGCGGACTGTGATTGGAATGTAAAATGAATAAATGAATAAATACATTTTAAAAAAAAGAAATTGCTAGTCAAGGCACAAAGTGTGACTCAGTTGCATAGTCAAACTTTTCAAAAAAGGAGGTGGAAATGCCCATGTTTGCCTCCTGTCAAGCTATATTAAGTCTTCAAATAAAAATAAAACAAGTATTGAGGATAAGTTAAAGTCTCACATTTTTATCCAGAGTTATAAGAAACATTTAAATTAACTTTTTTTCCTCCTCTTGTGTTTGGTGGGTTTTTTGTTTCATTATTTTGTTTTGTTTGGTTTGGTTTTTGTTTTTTTTGGTTGTTCAAAACAAGGTTTCTCTGTGTAGCCTTAACTGTCCTGGAACTCACTTTGTAGACCACCAGGCTAGCCTCCAACTCACAGAGATCCACCTGCCTCTGCTTGGGATTAAAGGCATGTCCCACCATACCCGGCTTAAATTAACATTTTAACATAAACACCTTTATTACTTACAAAAGTCAAATGATTCCCCATGGAATGATAAATTACATATGAGTTTGTTTTCAGTTCAGTACAGTGTGTCATTATGCCAAGTGTTCTCTGTTCATTTTTACAGTATGTAAATTACATTAGGCTACTGGAGTTGCACAGTATTGGGAAGAAGCATGAGAAGGAAAATTGAGATATGAGATTAAGGACCATCTGAATTTGTCAAGCAGTGCTGTACAGGTCAAGTTTAAGATGCACAACGCAGAGGACAATGAATCCTGCTAGCCACCCCATTCTATCTAAGCTGGTGGTGAATCTCTAAACAAGCAACTAATGCCCAATATTATACAGAAAGGAAAATACTGCAGTTATGGATAGTTTTCATCTACAACAAAATGAATGACAATCATTAAAACCACCATTCTGCCACTGATTCCATTGCCTTGGCTGTTGTACTTGGTGGTTATGGTTCTCTATGTCCTCTTCCACTTGTCCACTGACAAGTGCTCGGGGTACAACCACTATCTGCACAGTCCTCCTGTCCAATAGCTGTGGTACCTGCTCTTCCAGCACACATCTTTCCTTTTCTTCTATCACTGTGGATAGATGACAACTAACTTTGATGTATCACAAACCTACCTCATTCTTCCTCGGGGGTCGTGGCAATCTCCTCAATGAGAAATTATGGAGAGAGCTGGGGCTGGAAGACTCAGATGAACCAGCCACAAGATTTGAAACAAAGTTGTGGCTCTAAACAGCAGATAGTGACATTGATGGCAATGTTCAAGGACAAGGCTAGCCTTTTCAATTGCCCAGACACTGTAATTCTGTCTCACCAAACCAATGCTAATTTATGTGAAATGCTGCTTCTATCAGGAATTTGCCCCAGCAGTTCTCAACCTGAGGGTCACAGCCCCTTTGGAAGCCAAACAACACTTTCACAGGGATCACATATCAGAAATCCTGCATTATCTATCAGATATTAACATTATGATTCCTAACAGCATCAAAATTACACTTATGAAGTAGTAACAAAAATAATTTTATGCTTGGGGGTCATCAAAACATGAAGAACTGTATTAAAGGGTTACAGCATTAGGAAGGTGGAGAACCACTGATTTATCCCTTTAGTGGTTAAAATTTTACTTCCCCGTAATAACACTTATGGTGGACTAGCAGTTATAAAGAAATACACTTTTATTCACACACCCATCCTTGATTAGAAGATACTGACAGAGCACCTGCCTGAAGAAGAAGCAACTTTTAAATACTGTTAGTTCCTGCTTTCTATCAACGCTGAACTATGTGGGCAATAAAACCAAGTGACTGATGCTCACCATTGTCTGAGGCAAGAGCTGGCAGACTTTCCAAAACAGAACACAAGGTCAAAAGACATCTAATAACTCCACGAATCAGTTTTGGTGCAAATGTCAGGCACATCTAGAACAAACAACCTCTTTAATAAGTGGCTACTACCTATACCCAATATTAGCCTTAGCTAATGAATGAAACAAATTATACGTTTCCTACAGCACTTGGTTGAGTTTCATTTCCATTGCTGTGATAAAACATCCTTACTAAAAGCAACATCGATGAGGAAAAGGTTTGCTTGGATACCAATTCTAGGCTCTAGTCGATTCTAGTCCATCTTTTCCCAGACATCAACATAGGGACTCGATCAGCAAGTAACATCATACTCACAAGAGCAAAGAAAATAAACACATCCTTGCTTGCCCGCTGCTACTTCTGCCTAGCTAGCTTCTGTAACCCTTACAGACTTCAGTCCCTAGCCATGAAGTGCACTGCTTTAATTTAAGATGTGCCTCCCTTCTCAATTGATAATCAGGGAAGTTCCCCCACCTGATCTGGACACTACTTCAATCATAACACCCTTCTCAGTGATTCTATGTCTCATCTAAAGTTCACTAGCTTTACCTGACAGCTAAAACTACTTTTTCAAAGACGGCTATTTTCTTACACTTAATGAAAACACCAAATATTTCCAATCAACTGTCTCTCCACATTGCTTGTGACTCCAGTCCAAAATAACATGATGGCTTTTTCTCAAATCTAAGTCACATGAGTTCTAGGATAAAAATGAGAAGCTATAAATTAAATACCTCAACTGTTGAATAAGAAAACAGAAATGAGAGCCAGAACCACTGTGGGGGGGGGGGGGACTAGGAGGCCATGAAGTTTAAGAGTGAGGAAAGGAACACAGTATAAGAAATGCTGAAAATAAGAAGTGAGGGGAATATTATATAGGCAGTAAATCACTTGGTAGCTAAAATAATCCAGTATCACTGGTCAGATGATAATCTGAAAATAGAACACGCAAGTGTGAAAAATACAGCTTTTATAAAGAGAAAAGGTAAATTTCTCTTACAGTGTTTAATTGTTTGGGCTCTGGAATCCAGTGGAGCCTAATTTTAGCCTGAACTCTGCCACTTCGAACTGGCTATGTTCTGCATTTTCTCCCAGGCTCAATTCTTCATCAATACAATGGAGATAATACTACCATTCATCTATTATGAGAATGAAGTGATAGAACTTATACATAAGGGCTTGAATTAGTTAGCTAATGGTAGCACTTTTGTGACATCATGCATTTTTCTTTGCTAGGAAATAGGCAAACAGGTCATGGAACACTGCAGATATATAATTGAACAGGTGACAGAGGATGGCACTGCAAGTATATTAACAGTTGCAGCAGCACAGAATGGAAGAAAGAAAATAACCTCAGCTTTCAAAGTATTGAGGACTATGGGTATGTGCTACCATGCCTGGTGTTATCATAGGCAGTGAGGTGTGGCCAGGGGCGTGGATCCACACTGTCAGCTGCAACAACTTAAGTAGTTCTTTTCAGTGAAGATAGGTTTCTTGACTTTGTTAGTTCTTGACTTACCCGGAGAAAAGAATTTGAAGATGAGCCAGTTTGAAGCAGAGTTAGAGTTTCTCAGGATGATAATAGGTAGAGATTAGCTCTGGGGACGATAGAAAGATGTAACAGGGAAAGAATAAGACACATCTAATCACGGGTAAAGGCTTCTCAAAGGAAAGTAGAACTTTAATGTCTTAGAGCAACTATATGTGTGATGCTGATGGCACTTAATTTATATATCAGAAAAAAACTCTCTTTTTCAATCTATGAAACTATGAGGTATCTCCAGAGGGGTCTAGAGATTACAATCTGAAACAATAAAGGGTATAAAGGACTGAACAAGGGGTTGGTTAAGACATGACTCATTGTAAATGGAGTTTTCAAATAAAATTCCTAGAAAAACTGTAGGTTTACAGATGGGGAAGAATTATATATATATACACAATTGTATATATTCAGCCCATGAATATGGTCTACTTCTGTTTTAGACTTCTTATTGAACCATCTCTGTATAAAAGGAATGTCGTCTGCATGTAAGCAGCAGACAACATGGCAAGCTTCAGTAATTGCGCTGGATGGAAGTCTTGACTGAGCTCCAGGATGGGAAACCCCTTTCCCTCCTCTATCACCATGATGTTCCATGCCTTTCTACTTTGCCTTGGTGTGACAAGATTCTTTAAAAAAAAATAAGCAAACTTGTACAGCATTATTAAATGGTATTGAAGTACTAGTTTTTACTGTAGAATTTAAAATGTGAACAATCTGGAGAGGGAAGTCAGAAGCATTTGGCAATGTGCTTACAAGCATGATCTAAGAATAAAAGAAGTTAAGGAAACCAAGCCCATATCCCAGAAAGATGTTATGGAAAGGTTGTATTAGTAATTTTCCTTTACCTAAGGTCAAGTATGTATGAAACTAATATAACTATTCTAGATTTTTTTTTTGAGACAGGGTTTCTCTGTATAACAGCTCTGGCTGTCCTGGACTCACTTTGTAGACCAGGCTGGCCTCGAACTCACAGAGATCCGCCTGCCTCTGCCTCCAGAGTGCTGGGATTAAAGGCGTGTGCCACCACCGCCTGGCTCTAGATTATTTTTAATAGTGGTACAATGATCAATGTGTGTCTGTGTGTGGTATGAGCACCTGTGTTTGGGGTACCTGCAGATGCCAGAAGAGGACATTGGGTCTCCTGGAGTAGGAGTTTATGCTGTAGTTTTTGGGAAATAATAGGTTCACAACAAAATTGGGCAAAGCAACAGAAATGTTCTAATAATCCTATTCCCACACACATGCACAGCCACACCCACCACCCAAGTACCACATTGCTTTCACTGGTGGGCCTACATACACTGACACATCATTATTATCAGATGCCCATAGTTTATGTTGGCGTTTCCTCCTGGTACTGAGGTTTGATATCTTCTCTTTGTATTTAACCACCTGCGTTTTTGTACTTAAAATGGGTTTCTGACAGACATTACAGGGATGGCATGTTCTACCACCAAACTACAGCATTGGGTTAATCTCTACCTTTCAATTAGACCATTCACAT
Source organism: Lophiomys imhausi (assembly GCA_907164525.1). NCBI lineage: Eukaryota > Metazoa > Chordata > Mammalia > Rodentia > Muridae > Lophiomys > Lophiomys imhausi. The sequence goes on from CAJQZJ010004824.1 coordinate 907,042, forward strand.
TTACAATCCTTAACTGGTAATGTTTATAACTCTTATATTTTCTAATATTTCAATTTTTAACCTGTAACTATTTTTATTTTTATTAGTGTTTTTAATCTGCATACAAAATCAAGTTCACTATGATTGTGACATTCTCTCTCTACATATATATATACATATATACTCACACACACACACATATATATACATATATATGTATAAACTTGGCTCATAATCATTCCTCTACTACCTTCCTCTATCTCTCTTTTCACAACTTGCTGGTTCCCCACTCCCTTCTACCTTCATGTCTTTTTTTTTGGCATTAACTGGACATTTTATATGATTCTATATTCTTTTGAAAATACGTTGATTATATTTCTTTAAAATATGCTTACTTGTTGCACTAGAGTTTGCAATATATATCTGTGACTTCAAATGCATTTTATATGTATAGTGCTTCACTGGCCTCATGGAAGGTTTTAATGTCTCAGAAATATGGCCTTCTTTTATCCAATAAATACTGAATGCCTACTCTGTGTGTATTTCTGGTGATATTTTGTGCGGGAGGGTGGGGGGCAAAGATGCTATGAATCCTTTGACTTTAGGTGGGCTATACCTATGGCAAGACAAGATAAGATAACTCCTCTTTTTACCACATAACTCATATTATGGTTTTAGCTCAACTTTAGTCTTTGGTTTTTCTACCAGTAAATGTTTGTATGTTCTCCAAGGTCTGAATTTCTAAACAATAGTTGTTGAACATCTAACTTAATGTCTATATTCAACTGAAACTGAATGTGGGTATTATCTAGAGAGACATTGGCACTTTCTAGTTTAGAGAGTTGCCAGGTAGAGTTCATTGGTGAGCGATGAGTGAGTCTGTGGAAAAAACAGAATTCCTAAGATATCTCCAATGACCTTGCTCAGCCATATGTGCCAGCAGAGAAATAAATGTTTGTTGAGAGTCTCCCTAGGTAGCCTGTCTCCTCTTGGGCAAACAATTTCAGGAAGGAGAGAGACATAGTAGCCCCTATGGCTACAAGAATCTCCTCATTCCCAAACCCCTCACCCTTCTATAAAGGACTTGAGCCTGTTCTCCCCTTTGGGAGAGAGGCTGTCCCTTGATGTGTGTGTTGATAAACAGTCCCATCTGTTGAAAGTCAGAGTCTGATCTCTTTCCGACTTCTTTTACTGTAGACTGTCTCAGAAATCTAACAACGAGCCTAAGACAACAACCTTGGCACCTCTGTCATGGGAAAGAATAAAGGTTTCAAGGTGGTGAAGCAAACAGTGTCAGAGGTGTTGGTCATGCTATGTTGTGTGAATTCCAAGAGTAGCTCCAGAGTCATACCATGCCTGGCCATCTACACCATGGCTAATAGCATGACACAATCATAAGCCATTGGAGAACTGAATTTCTCCACTTTCTACAACTTCAAATACTATCTCCTTTACCTGAGTAGATGTATTTTTTAAATCTCACTGTTTCAAATGCCCCAATGTTATTTTACAGCTTTGTTTTGTACTTCCTCTTCTACTGACTATCTACAATTCTTTAATAATGAGGAAGTTGTTCCTACATGTGAGAACCATTCTAAATTACTCTATTTCTTGGACATTCTTCATTAACTTTCCCTACATGTTTTCTCTCTCTCTCTCTCTTTCACTCTCTCTCTTCTTGAAGGTGCTATTATTTTCTCAAAAAATTTCAACAGAGCATAGTCATAGAGGATTTTAGGATGATTCAAAACAAAGAAAAGCAATAAGTATTCAATGTAATCATATGAGAATTTTAATTTTCACATTGTGAGAAAATAATATGCTCATAAAATGTCACTGAATTATAAGAAGCTAAACTCATTCCTCCATCTATCGTTTGCTAAGAAAACAACATTGAATGGGGAGCAGTTGATTGATAGTTTTGAGCATTGAGAGAGCATGTCATAATGGACTCTGGCAATTGCCCAGCCCACTCTCTGGAAATAACATGGTACTGCAACGGAAGAGGTATTCTAGGGAAACAAGTGCTCCCGAACAAAGAGTTTCCAGTAATTTTCTTTCCTTTACTCATACATCTAAGCTCCTTCTATCTGTGTATGTTTAAAACTCTACACACAAAAGCTTCCTGGTCTTGGTAATACTTTGAGGGGAAAAAAACCATTGTTTTTTAAAGAGTTTTCTGGCTTTTCCCACCACAGGAAGCTATGGAAAAACAATCTGATTGTCTGAAGGCCAAAAAGAGAAACAAATCAACATTTAACAACTCCTTTTTGTGAGTGACTTAGATTTACCCAGAAGTTGCTTAGGCTCTGGAGCCAGTATGATGACGGTATACATAAAACTTGACTATGACAAAAATCTTACTTTGTACTTTAATTACAAAAATGCTATGGAACTAATAAACGTTCACAGTTAAATATCAGGTTCCAGTGAGTTATTATCCAGCCTGGGGGGGCGGGGGGACAACGAATTCTTTATTTTTTGGCAGCAGCATAGTTTTTGTGAATCAAATATTTGAATTATATGGGATTACAATGTACCCCAGACACAAACTGTCATTCTCAAAATAATGATGTTCATTGTACCCCCACGATTTTCCACCACTCATTCTTTCCGGGATGGTTCAGAAAGCCTGAACACAGGATCAAATGTTCTCATTGTGTTAGAGCCCTGTGGGAACGAGGGGCAGACAGTGATCTCTCATTGATAAAGCTGTAGTGGAGTCAGAGCCCTTTGCAGTCTGGGGGATGACTTACAGATTTTTTTTTTGACCTGGGAAGCTCTAAACTCCTTCCTTGACCCCTAACAATTTTCATAGAACTGTCTCCATTGACTAGCCCTACACAATAATTGCCATCACATACACACATACACACACACACACACAGACACACACACACAGACACACACACACAGACACACACACACACACACACAGAGAGACACACA
>CAJQZJ010004824.1:914969-938607 GCA_907164525.1 Lophiomys imhausi
TAGATATACAATATAATATCTAAATATTCCAATGGAGGATTTAGATACAAGTGGCAAAAGATGGAAAAGAAGGAAAAATGGAAGGCAGAAACAAGAAAGGAAAAGGAAGGAAAGGAAGGAAAGAAGGAAGGGGAGGAGAAGAGATGGGGAAGGAAAGAGCAGACATACTTCTTATCTGGTATGTGTGTGAACACTCCTTAAGGGCTCTATTGGCAGCTCTTAATGGAGGATACCATAGTTCATGGCTGACTACACATGCCTACTGGTAAAATATAATAATCAGCTGCAGACTTTGAGGTGATATCAGTTAAAAATAACTGCCAGCAAACTTTCATGATGGAAAGCTAAATCCTTACTCTGAAAAACGCACTTCAAGGCTGCCAGAACAGTTGCTGGATTTGGGACAATCTGTACTCCTTAACAAAGCAAAGCAGACCTGAGTGGGAGCAGGGGTGGGTGGGTAATGCAGTCAGAGGCCTCTACCTTCCCTTGCAAAGGAAAAGGGGGAAGAGTGAGGCTAGTATCCCCTGCTGCTCCTGGGGCAGTGTATTTGTCTAGCAGATTAAAATGTGTTCCCTTTGGGCACATCAGGCCTGAGCATAGAACATGATAGCCTATATGTAGATGTTCCTAATCTTGACATGTGTGGCTAATCCACCCTATACCCACAGTGTTGGCTTGGCCTTCCACTTAAGGCAGGTAATGGTGCACTGCCATAAACAAATGCTCTCGGGCCCCAGGAGCTCGGAGGCAGCGGGCAATAAACTGAAAATTCTTGAGACAACATTAGGCATCAGTTTTTGAAGTTGAAGATAACCTCTACCTTCTGCTTTGCACTAGGTTTCCATGCACTTGACAGTCTGTATATTTTTGAGGAAGAGGTGCCTGATTTTTCCAGGGAATCACAGAACTCACGATCACTCAGTTTTATAGCCATGGAAGTAGCGGCCTGAGAAGGAGATAACTTACCCAGACTGTTAAGTTCAGAGCCAAGGTGTTCATGGAGGCCTGAGCAGATCCAAGCCGTGATGCCTCCACTCCCCTGGCTTCCTGCCACCACCTCGGCTGTCTAGTCAGGAGATGACCTTATAGCAGCCTGTCTGGAACCGGGCCCTTTCCTTCAGGGAGACATGTTTCTTTCTGTTCATTACTAAGCTTTGTCTCTGACTGATATGAGCAGACCTTTGCTGAGAATGGAGGATAGGAAGAATTTATCCTCGAAGATCAGGGATAAATTTGCCAAGGATCAGGGATAAAGTTACCATGATGGCAGCTTGCTCCTCACTTGAAGCTACTGTCTTGGGAATAGGTGACCAGATCAAGACATAAAAGTATCACTCAGTGTCCATGGACATTTATAATTTAAAAAAAAATGGGGCTATATGTTTGAGTGTGGGTATGTGCACATGAGTGCAGGCACCCACGAAGCAGAGGGTATTGAGTTCCCTAGAACTGGAGTTCCAGCAGGTTGTGAGCCATTTGCTGTAGATCCTCTGGAAGAACAGTAAATACTCTCAACAACTGAGCTGACTCTACAGTTTCACAGACATTTTTAATCCCTTGTCACCCAGGGCTGTCACACAAACCACAGCTGCATGCTATGTTTACATATTAACAAACCTTTCTTTCTTTCCTTTCTTTCTTTCTTTCTTTCTTTCTTTCTTTCTTTCTTTCTTTCTTTCTTTCTTTCTTCCTTTCTCTCTGCTGCCTTCCTTCATTCCTCCCTTCCTTCTTCCCTCCCCACCTGTACCCACGACTGTATTTTGGACATTTCTTCACTAAATAACCCACTCGGTACATACGCTCTTGTCTCAGTGCTGGGGTCCTCTTGGATGGTGAGATTAAAAACATGAATCAGCATGCCAAACATAATTCTGGTTTTCTTTCTTTCTTCTTTTGTGTTTTTTTTTCTTTTAAAAATAGAGAAAGAAACAATGCCCTTTGTTGTGCATGGTTGTGTACCAGTTACTGTTGTTTAAATCAGCTGCTTTAGACCTGACCTGATAGGGTGGGCCAGTGAAGCAGTTCAGAGCCTGCCTTAGCTCTCATCCAAGCCCATTCCTGACAAACCTTCAGGGAGCAAGTGAAAAACAAAGGTGGTGTGTCCCGCCCCCTCCCCCACCTGGTAGGGCAGTGCCAATCAACCTGGCCAACAGCCAGGGTTCTCAGACATATGGTCAGGCCAAATAAAGCATTCCTTCGCCTTTCCTCCTTTGTACTGGAAGTCCTGATTAAACTCACCATGCTAGAGGGGCCTCAACGTCAGAGAAGAGAGAGAGAAACCTTGAGCAGAATAGAAAATCCCCCAGATGATGAGTGAGTCATAAACACAAGTGTGTAACGTGCGGATTGCTATCAGAGCCAGCCCTTTAAAATTAAAGACTGCATCCGTGTAGGGCAAGCCTCCCTCTGCGCTCACCCAGCCTGTATTTACACCTCTCTGCTCTTTTCTCGTTTGCTTGCTCTTATTTGGAAAGACATGCACGAACGGCACACAGGCAAGTTTTCACGGAAGATTGCTTCTTGTGCTGTTTTGCCTTTCCCCTCTTTCCGCCCCTCATTATTTTTCATTCTAGAAGTCCTTTGGAATTAGAGCAACATTCTCCCCTCCCTATCATCTGCAAGTACCTCCGAACAGTCTTTAGTACCCAGATAGCTATTCTTTTCAGAGGCCAGAGTTGATTAACTGAAATATTTTCTCATTTGCATGTGAACCAACACCCATTCACATCCACTGTGATTTACATGTTCGGTAAAACCTTACAAGGCAGAGTCCTGTGGGCCTCAGATCACACAGCAGATATCCTACCACCCAGCAGATACCCCTGGCTATGGAAAAGCCACCTTCCTTCTCCCTTCATCTATATATGGGCTTCCACAGCACAGAAAGCTCCAGCGTCCTGATTTAAACAGTCAGCCTCCAGGGTTACCTATCCTGGCTTGCTGTGTGTTTGCAGCAATTCCAGGAGAAAATTCTTCTCCTGCCTGTGAGAGTGAGACTATCGCCTGACTCAGAAATAGTGGCTGACCTAAATGATGTCATACATCTGAACTGGCATTCAGTTCCCCCACTTCTCTGGGCTGTGCTTTTGTGTAACAAAGAATTCAGCTGGACTTTGTCTGAAGTTCCTGGGAGACTCTCTCAGACCTTGGGATTTCCTGGGCCAATAGAGAGAAGTCTTACTGTTCATGGTGAGGCCCCTGGAACACAGGTGACAGTTTGTGTTAATGAGGTGACCCCAGATGGGGGCACAACATACCAGGAAGTACAAATGTGATTGGAGGGTCTGGGCTTTGCAGCAAATATCAGCCCTACCGCCAGGGACCAGAGACTAGACCTTGAGTTCATCAACTATGCATGAAAAACAAATACAGAAAATACATGCCAAACCTATACAGAAAAGCATAAATACAGGACACCAGGGCTCAGGTGAGCCACTAGGGCTGGTGACACTCTGAGGACTATTATACTTTGATCTTGAGGGGCTGACGTGCCCATGACTGATGACAACAGCAGCTAAAGAAAACTGCAATTAAAAACAAAACCAAGCAAAACAAAAACAAAAAAAAAAGACTTTCGTGAGTCTTGTAAGTTGTGGTAGTGGATGGTGGAAACTGTGTCAATCTATAGGGCTCCGAATTAGAGCCAGTTGACCAGCTCTTCCATCTGAAGCTGGTACAGGAAGTGAGAACAGTCAGGAGCACAGGAAAGGGAGATGGGGCGGGGCACTGTGGGCTTCATGTTCAGTATGATTAGCTATGGGTCGTTTTCTCAGTAATCTGTTTTTTTCATTGATGTGGCACTTACTCCAAGGAAACAACTAGTGGGGGGGGGAGGAGGGTGGAAAGGATGTGTTTCCTCATAAGCTCAGAAGTTTCAAGTTTCAAGTCCTCCATGGGGAAGGTGTGGTAAAGCAAAATGGCTCACTTACCCACCCCCAGTCCCCAACCCCTGTGGTGGCCAGGCACAAAAAAAAAGAGGTGAGAGCAATGCATTTATGCTGACGTGTTTTTTTTTTTTTTTTTTTTTTCAAGGTGCTACAGCCTATGCAAGGAACTTCCTCTCCAGTTTACTCTTCCTCTCTGGAATTACCCTCCCAGATCCAGCTAGAAGGGAACCTCATTAACCCCTTAGGTGCTTCTCAGTCCAATCAACATAACAATTAGGATTATTAGTCACAATGATTTTTGTGTTTAAAACTTCTGTCAAGATTCATGAAGGGGACCTGGTCAGGATAAATGTGCACCAATTTGACATAATGGTTACACACTAGCCTAGGGCTCAGCACTGGCTTGCTTGTTCAAATCCTGAACCTACAGCTTAATGATTTAGGGCAAGGTTTTAAGTTCTCTATGCCTCAGATGCTTCATTTATAAGAAGAAGATAGTAATAAAAATGGCTACCTTAAAGGGCTGTTGTGAAAAAAATTCATTGTACACAAGTGTTTGCAAATGTTATTTGATTATACAAACAAATTCAGAGTTTCTAATAAAATGATCAAGAACTACATGGTAGAAGTATCTTTGATCTCAGCCTTATTAAGGTATCAAATCATAGCTCTTAGGCATTTTGTAAAGGGGCGAGACTACTGTAGTTTTTAGAGCACAGGGGGTCAATAATGAATGCCCACTGTGGTGGTTTGGGTGAAATGTTCTCCACATTTTTGGGCATTTGAGGACTTGGTTTCCAGTTGGTGGCCCTGTTTAGGCAGGCTTAGGAGGTGTGGCCTTGCTGGAGGTTGTAGATCACTGCGGGTAGGCTTAAAGACTTACACCATTTTGAGTTCTCTATTTTCTGCTTGTGGTTGGAAATATGAGCTTTCAGCTGTTCCAGTTACCATGCCTGGTGCCTGCTGCTGGGATTCCCTGGCAGGATGGTAATAGAGTCATAGCCCTCTGGAACTGTAAGCTGTCATGATGTGATCATGATAGCACACAGCTGCTATCCTGGCACTCTGCCATTAAAGAAGATCAAAAGCTCAAGGTCCAGTCTGAGCTCAAGGTCCAGTCTGAGCTACAGCAAGACCTTTGCCTGAAAAACAAAACTAAACAAACAAACCCCTAGGGTCTAGGTACACAGATTATGGATAGAGCACTAGAACCTCAGGAGCCTGGATTCCAGTCTTCAGAGCAGGAGGAGGAGGGAAGGGGGGGTAAGGGAGGGGCAGAGGGAAGGATGGAGAGAGAGAGAGAGAGAGAGAGAGATGAAAGAAGGGGAGGGAAGGGGGAAAGGGGGTGAAGAAAGAAAGGAGAAGGAAGTTTGCATGGATGAAATTTCATAAGAGATCCTATAAACTTCAAATAAAGAGATTCTGAAGGAGGAGAGGGAGGAAAGGGAGGAAGAGAAGGAGGACAGGTAGAGAGAAAAAGCCAACCTAATGCATATTGTCTCCTGGTTATATTCCTCTCCTAATTGATAGTTGTAGCATTTAAATCAATACCTTTCAGAGCAAAATCTTCCAAGTGACAGTATCAGTCACAGACTCAGACACTCTGCGAGGGGTTTCTACACATAGTCTATTTTAACAAGCCTCCATTCAGAGATTCCACTTCATAGCTCTAGAAGCGCCATGCTCCATGAGTATGCCACCACCAAGTGGGGTTGCGTTCAGATCCCAAAGCCTTGGTCAGCTCCCTGGTGGTTCCGATGGTCTCACTAGTATCCTGCTGAAACCTCACACATCTCTCTATGATCTGACTAAGACATCCTTCACAAAATGTCCTTAGCAGAAACAAATTTCCTGGTACTGCTTAGCCCCCTTGGATCTGGGGTAGACCTCCAATGCCATTCATCATTCACAGAGTTCTAGGATTGTACGAGACAGGTATCTCAAAGACAAACCAAACCCATGGGTGAGAAAATGAAGGGGACCAGAAAGGGGAGTGATGGGTAAAAAGAACACCATTCCCCTTCCTCTCTTCTTGTGTGCTATTAAAAAATATACATGAGGTTGGAGAGATGGCGCAGAGGTCAAGAGCTTCCACCCGTCTTCCAGAGGCCTTAAGTTTGCTTTCCTGTATCCATACTGTAGGGCTCACAACTACATGCAACTCCAGCTCCAGTGATCTGACTCCCTTTTCTGGACTCTATGGGCTCCTGTATTCATGTGCATATACCTAAACACTCACACACACACACACACACACACACACACACACTCATAATTTTTAAATAATTTAAAAAATGTAAAGAAAAAAAAGAGTGAATGTTAAGAATATGATTCCATGCACATCAACAGTATCCTCTGTCCTGGGTATTGTAAATAAAATTTCACATCATTTTAGTTAAGGACATGTCATGACATATGAATGACTATTTTTCTCTTGAGCACTCCCTCTGAGGCCTCCTCCACAAAATGTCCTTAGCAGAAACAAATTTCTGAGTCTCACAAAGTGAGTAGGTGTGGCTTAGGTATTCCTTAATCTTTTCCCATCTAAGTATAAAAAACTCTATTTCTAAATGTAGTTTCTCCTTTCTAAAAGGAGCTATTGAATGAAAGTACACTAGGAAGGAGTGGTTGCCAGCTCTTTCCTGGAAAATACTTTGAGGAGGAAGCTTGGATACAAAACCACTAGTGTTGAATACTAGGCAAGTCAGGAATCAGAGACGAGGCAAGAAGTCACCAGAGACCTTCAGAATGGGAAGCCAAGAGAAGAACCAGGGGGTCTCCCCATTGGGGGAACCTTTCAACCATTTTCACTGCTGCACACAGCAGGCTTTCTGACTCAAGAGACCATGACCATGGGGAACTCTAGAGAGTGCAGACAGCATGAGCTCTCATACTGAGACCCTCCATCTTCACTCCCACTGTGGTGTCCTTTAGTTCAATCATCCTGACATTCTGAGTCCAAGTGGCCTTAACTGTGAAACGATGAGAATAATTTTACCCTCTCTACTTCATGATGTTATTATGAAATTGTGTATGTGCAGGCATGTACAAGCACACACACACAAGTCCTTTATAGCTGGGAAGTGATGCCATGAACCTCATTGATCCATCTGTTAAAACTGTGGTGACACATAATACTCAGTAAGAATTTAGTGAGTGAATTGATGCCGTCTTGTTATCACTTAAGAGTATAGATATCGGGCTGGAGAGATGGCTCAGAGGTTAAGAGCACTGGCAGCTCTTCCAGAGGTCCTGAGTTCAAGTCCCAGCAACCACATTGTGACTCACAACCATCTATAATGAGATCTGGTGCCCTCTTCTGGCCTGTAGGCACACATGCAGACAGAACACTGTATACATAATAAAAAAAATAAATAAATCTTTAAAAAAAAAAAAGAGTATAGATATCAGTGTGTGTTTCCTTTTACGAATGCTGTTTCAAAGTATGGTGCATGAGAAATATATAGCCAGACCAGACTTATTTTTAGAAAGGAGAAACTACATTTAGAAATAGAGTTGTTTATAAGTAGATGGGAAAAGATTAAGGAATACCTAAGCCACACCTACTCACTTTGTGAGGCTGAAAAATTTGCTCCATAATAATAATTACTAGGTAAGTGGTAATTGTCTTGGATGCTTAGTATGGATGTAAGCTCCATGTTTTTAGTGGATTGATATAGTTTGTTTAATTTTACAAAGAATGAGCACCACAGCAATATCAGCCCTTGTAGCTGATGTTAGTAACAAAGTTATTATCTAAATGAGATTTGTGATTTGAGTGTATTTTTCTATATAAATCAATATTCCAGGGAAAACATGACTCAGTCATGGTCAGCTCTAACAACACACACTGACTTCCAGTTTGTGACATTTGGCATTTAAACCAAAATGGCTTCCATCACTCTGCACACTGGCCCAGCAGGAAAAGAGACAGAGATAAATGTTCATCCCTAGGACCCAAGTGATTAAAAATATCTTTAAAAGAAAGCAGAAAGGCTTTAATACTCAGACTGAGGAAAACCAGAAGTGAGGTGGAGATGTTTTAAAAAAACAGTGACCTTGCCAACGGGAGTCCTTTACCCTTTGGAGTCAGAATAACACTGCCTATTATTCACCCCGCAGTATGGCCTGGGCACTGAGAAAGTGGGAGTTGGAGGCTCCAGAGAAGCAGATGTGAAGTCAGATGAGAGACCATGGGGAAGGGAAGGAACTTGTGGATCAGATTCAGGGTATGACTTTAACCTGGGGCAATTGGAAACAGTTATGTAGATTTTATTTTATGTATTTGCTATTGCATTTTATTATTCATACAAATGAGAGTTTCATGGCACTTTCACACATGTGTACTATTGTAGTTTGTTTATAGATTTGGCTTTGCAAAAAGTCATTCCCAGGGACTGAGAAGATGGTTCATTTTAGGAAAGTGCTTGCCACATAAGCTTGAGGACCTTAGTTCAGGGACCCAAAACACAGACAGAAACTAGTCATGCAGATGCATGCCTACAATCCTAGCACTGGGAAGGTGGAAACAGCACGAGCCTTGGGACTTTTGGTTAACACTGCTGAACCAAGGAGCTCTGGACTCAGTGAGAGAACCAGGGTGAAAATCTAACAGGAGTGATAGTGGAAGACACTTGACATCAACCTCTGGCTTTCACACTCATGTACACACATGTGAATGCACATCCACATGAACACATACACAACACACACACAAATATGCACACATGCACATGCTCACACACAGTCAAGAGAGAGAGAGGGAGAGAGAGAGGGAGAGAGAGAGAGAGAGAGAGAGAGAGAGAGAGACAGAGAGAGAGAGATTTTCACTCAAACTACAAAGAGAAATCACTAAAACAAGATTTAAAAGGAAGGTAAAAGGCCAGGCAACCAAGAGGGAAAGCGTCTTCGATTCCAAACAGAGGCATAGAAGATACAGAAGAAGGGTCAGATCACCAAATGCTAGAGGTAGAACTGATAGAATTTCATGATCAATGCTGTTTGGAGTGATAAGGAAAATGAGTCTCCTGGTTGAGCCAGGTCAGGGAATATCAACTTGGGAGAAAGAGAGCACATGTAGAAAATGTGCCTTCTGTCACGGATCTACATTTTCAGTTGTGTTAGCTCAGGGCTACAGTTAGGCGGTACTTGAATAAATGATACAAAAGGAAGGTGACATCGCATCTTCTTCAGCACATCGAAAGTTTCTCAGTGTCGAGCCTGAGAATGAAGACGACAGGAGATGAAGTGTGATCCCTGGCAGACAGTCCTCAAAGCTTTTGAGACATAATGAAAGCGCATCCATTGTATGCTTGAATGCCATGCTACGACAATACCCGGTGGCCAGGAGTTGCTCAGTGTGTGTCCAGGGAGACCTGAATGCCCAACTGCTAGAAGCTCAGCTGAGACACTGTCGTTATTTATATATAGCCTGGCTTTATCCAGAAAAGATCTTAGGTGGTTAAAAGAGGTGGTTTGTCTACAAGGATTTGTTTCATGTGTGATTTTGTTCTTTATAAATCACATTGACTGTCTTCTATGATGCCCACACAAAAGGAACGGGAGAGGACAGGTATGTAATACAAAGTTCAAAGGTCAAATTATACTGAAGCTTACCTAACTCTGTGTCCCTACTCCCCAAAGGTTCTAGTATTTTCTTGTTTTTTTTTTTTTTATTCAGCCTCAATCAGAAACTCACTTGATTGAATTGACAGAGTAAGATTAGAAGAGAAAATTTAGGATCTATTGGTAATATTCCAGTCTTTCACTAATAGGTAATTCTCAAGCCAGTCAAGTTGAAATGAAGATGAACCATCATCCCTATTATGCTTCTTTATTCACAAATATCAAAATCTCAGGACTCACTGTAGATTAAACGCACAATTTTCACATTAGGCAGTGAGTATCTAACTCATTTGGTAAATGGCCTCCTAAAAAAATAAATAGCTCCTATATCAGTTTACCCAATGGCAAACAGGTTGAAGAGGACTGTCACAAATTTCTATAAAAAATAAAAGCAGAGATGAAGAAATGGCTCTGTAGTTATGGGTGAGTATTATTCTTGCAGAAGACCAGAGTTCAAGTCCCAGCATTCACACTGGGGAGCATACAACCACCTATTACTCCAGCTGCAGGGATCCAGCACTCTCTTCTGAACTTTGTGGGTTCCTGTACTCATATGCATACACCCATACAAACACATACATATATATATATATATATATATATATATATATATACATTAAGAAAAAAGGAAAATCCTATCCAGTGTGTTGTCTAATTTGATATGTGTAATCAATTTTCCCAATAGAAAACAGCCTACTATTTCAAATAAAATTCATAAGAATCTCAAATATCATGGCCAAAGGTATGCAGCTTGTCTCTACACATCCCTTTGCCCAATATCATGCTATTTATTCAGTACTACATCTGTTTGAAACAAAGGACATAAACTCAAGATTCGTGACCATTATACCTGTTGAGTATTACCATTAATATCACTATCTTCCTGGAAAAGCATTCCTTCTTTACCCTTAAATTTATAACACCATTTCCTGGGCCATTCTTTTTTTTTTCTTTTTTTCCTTTATTTTTTATTTCTTCAAGTTACATCTCAATCACAGTCCCCTCCCTATTCCCCCCTCCAGTCCCACCCTCCCACCCTCAACTCCCCATCCTCTTCCCTTTTTTTTTAAGTTTAAGTTATATCTTATTTCCCCCTACAGTTTAACCTTTCAGTCCAACAAATGGCTCTTTCTCTTATAATAATAAACATAATACAAAACAACAGAGGTAATTGGGCCACAGTTATGAGGGTTATATGGCTTAGCGTACATTCCCAATGTCCAGTCGATATGTATTTGGTACCTGACTTTAACATTCCACTATCTAACCATCTCCATGAGTTTAAAGTTCTATATCTGACTCAACATTCATACTAACTTGCAACACAATTTTAAAAGTATCCTCTTAGATCTATAACACTCTCTTGACTCCTAAACAACTCAAAATTTAATTATGAGACTCTAGCTATCTGTTCTTCAACCACCTCAGAGACCTGAGAGGGATAAATATATCTGATTTTATAGGAATTACAGGACCTGCAGCTTCCAAAACTAAGAAATGACATACCAGTGGCTGCTTGGACAGTTCCCATTTTCTCTCCATATATTACAACATCGATCTTCAGTCATTTGGCCCCGTTTCTCTGACAGACATTGATTGTAGAGCAGGGGTTATGAAGGACTTGCCTACCCTGCCTTGGCAGAGCTAGGCTGTCGACTTACCTGCTTCCAGGTTTTGTCCTTTTTGGACAGCATTCTGTCTACAGTTGGAGCAAGGGGCTTTTCCTACCAAGAGATAGGCTTGCGACTAATTCAGTCATCCCCCACTGGAGATTCTTTGATGCTCATCTTCTACTTGGGGTAGAATAGGGGTTGCTGTCAGGAGTTGATATGTCTTGATATAAAAAAATCTAAAGTTAAGAAAACATCTTTGAATGCCATATTCTGCAGATCTCTTGAGGTTTTTGAAGAGGCCCTATCTGTCTCTTCTATTAGGGTAAGCAGATGTTGCTTGTCTCTTAGCAGCTTTATTTCTGATTAGCTTAGAAAATAACTATAATAGACTGTCATAGTACCTAACAGAATGACCAGCTTGCATAACCATTAGTTTGCATTTCTTAATTATCCTAAACAGTTTATGACAATTAGTAGTAAAAGGTCGAAACATCACATTTCATTTTTTTTCTTTACCTCCTAACCCTTCCATCCCAGTTCTCTGGGGTGGGTGCCCTTATATAACAGTCCCTCATCTCAGTTGAGAGGTCATATGAGGGCCAAGAGCCTCCTCATTCATTGGGGGTCTACAATGCAGTACCATCAGTGAAAAGTGTCTCATTGCTCCTGGGCCATTCTTAGATGATGACGTTTCTTCATGCTTCACTCCAAAATAGAAGCAACTTAGTGGGGTTAAAATCATCTACTTATTGTGTTTTTTCTAAACTTGTTTAACCTAGCCCATGTAGACTTTGTCTTCCCTCATGTTCCACTGTCTCCTCTGAGCCATATTCAGCCCTCCATTTGTCCCTGAAATACATTTGTCTCTTACTTACACAAGGACTCTTGAACACATTCCCCCTAGTCTTTTGCATATCAATTTTTCTCCCTGGAACATTTTTACCACCATAGAATCATGTTATGACTGTCATGTTAGAATTACACAAAAGAAAAAAACCTCATCCCCCTTAAATTACCCCCAACCCCCCCCCCCCCCACACACACACACTGCAGAAAGACTTATCTTTGCTTCAGGCATCTACTTTGCAGTTTTGTCCCTACCTCTTGAACAAAAGTTCTATTGTCAAGTAGAGCTATGACTGCGTTCTGTCAAAGATTACGGTCAACTGCCAGCCTCCTTCTTATATCCTCTGGATACTCCTGGCTTCTGGTTTTTAGAGTACCACACTGGACTTCTTTCTACCTCCTGGATGCTCTTTTGTACTTTTTAAAACAGAAGGGCCTTGGGCTCTGGTCCTCACTGCTCTCCTTGTAACTGAAAATACCTCTCACTACCCATTTGGTAGCACCACGTGGACGTCTAATAAGAATCTCACATCAAACAACCTAAATTTAATCTATTTTTCACTTAAAACTCATTTCTTCCATTCAGTTAAGACCAACTTACCCAATGGTTTAAGGCAATATTTTTTAAATATTTCTATTCCCTTTTTAAAAATAAATATAACATTTTTATTTGAGAATGTCACATGTGCAATTGATCATAGACACTCTCACATCCTTCCCAACTACTCCCAGATCTGAACCCCCTCCCAACTTCCCCTTCTTCTTAATCTTCCTCTTATTCTTCCTCTTTTTCTTCTTCCTCCACATTTCCTTTTTTTTCATCTTCTTCCTTTTCTTCTCTTAACTGAGTCCAATGCATGTTGCCTATGTATTCATGGGCCATCCACTGGGACATGGTCAACCAGAGACCACACTCATAGAGAAGCTGACTTTCTTTACCCAACAGCCATCAACTGTCAATAATCTTTCAACTAAGAAGTATCATGGACCTCACACACACTCTGTGTTGGGGATGTTCACTGGCTTGATTTTGTTCAGGTCTTCTACAGGCAACCACAGGGCCTTGAGTTCTGAAACAATCCTGTCATATCCAGAAGACAGTGTTTTATCCTGGTCCCCCCCAGATCTTTTTGTTTGTTTGTTTCTTTCTTTTTTTTCTTTATCACAGTCCCCTCTCTCCTCCCTTCCTGGACCTACCCTCCCACCCTTTCTCCCCTCTCCCACCTATCCTACTCCTCTAGAGTGGGCTGCCCCTACATATCAGCCCCCATCAGTTCAAAAGTCATATGAAAGTTAAGAGCTTCCTCTTGCACTGGAGGTCTATATGGCAACTCTATTAGGGCAAAGTGTCCCACTAACAGGTAACTTTTACAGATGTTAGTTGTTAGTTGTAAGATTTTTATCCTGTACTATGTGGCTAAAATCCAATTATAAGTGAATAGATGCCATGTGCATCTTTCTGGGTCTGGGTTATTTCACTCAGGATGAGCTTTTCTAGTTCCATCCATTTGGCTGCAAATTGCATAATTTCGTTGTTTCTGATTGCTGAGTAGTATTCCATTGTGTAGATGTACCACAGTTTTTTGTTTGTTTGTTTGTTTTGTTTTTTATCCATTGTTTTGTTGAGGGACATCTGGGTTGTTTCCAGTTTCTAGCTATTACAAATAAAGCTTCTAGGAATATAGATGAGGAGGTGTCCTTGTGGATTGGCGAGGAATCATTTGGATGTATACCCAGCTATTACAAAGTTTTCTAAGATATTTCCTGACTGATTTCCACAGTGGTTGTACAAGTTTGCACTCCCACCAGCAATGAAGGAGTGTTCCCCTTTCTCCACAGGCTTGTCAGCATGTGCTGTCATTTGAGTTTTTGATCTTAGCCATTCTGACAGGTGTGAGATGGAATCTCAGAGTCATCTTGAGTTGCCTTTCTCTGATGATTAAGGATGTTGAGCATTTCTTCAAGTGTCTCTCAGCCATTAGAGATTCCTCCTTTGTGGATTCTCGGTTTAGCTCTGTTCCCCATTTTTTGATTGGCTTATTTGGTTTCTTGGTGTTTAATTTCTTGAGTTCTTTATGAATTATGGATATTAGCCCTCTGTCAGATGAGGGGTTGGTAAAGATCTTTTTCCAATCTGTAGGTTACCATTTTTTTCAAATGACAGTGTCCTTTGGCTTAACAGAGCTTCTCAGTTTCATGAGGTCCCATTTATTGATTGGTGGTCTTAGAGCCTGAGCTCTTGGTGTTCTGTTCAGGAAGCTATCAGCGGTGCCAATGAATTTGAGGCTTTCCCCCACTTTCTCTTCAATTAGATTTAGTGTGTTGGGTTTTATGTTCAAGTCTTTGATCCACATGGACTTAAGTTTTGTGCAAGGTGATAAGTATGGGTCAATTTGCATTCATTTACATCTTGACATCAAGTTGGACCAGCCCCAGTTGTTGAAGATGCTGTACTTTTTCCACTGTATGGTTTTGGCTTCTTTGTCAAAAACTAAGTGTCCATAGGTATGTGGGTTTATTTCTGTATCTTCAATTTGATTCCATTGATCAACTGGCCTGTTTCTATACCACTACCATGCTGTTTTTATTACTATTGCTCTGTAGTAGAACTTGAAATCAGGGATGGTGATGCCTCCAGATTTTTTTTATTGTACAGGATTGATTTAGCTATTCTGGGTTTTTTGTTATTCCATATAAAGTTGAGAATTGTTCTTTCAAGGTTTGTAAAGAAATGTGTTTGTATTTTGATAGGAATTGCATAGAATATGTATATAGCTTTTGGTAGGATGGCCATTTTTATTATGTTGATCCTACCTATCAATGAGCAAGGGAGACCTTTCCATCTTCCGATGTCCTCTTTAATTTCTTTCTTTAAGGACTTGCCTTTCTTGACATACAGATCTTTCATTTGCTTGGATAGTTACCCCAGGTATTTTATATTGTTTTTGGCTATTGTGCAGGGTGTCATTTCCCTAATTTTTCTCTCGGCCCATTTATCTTTTGTACAAAGATGGGCTTCTGATTTTTTTGAATTGATTTTGTATCCAGCCACCTTGCTGAAGGTGTTTATCAGTTGTAGTATTTCTCTGGTGGAATTTTTGGGGTCACTTATGTATACCATCATATCATATGAGAATAGGGATAATTTAACTTCTTCCTTTCCAATTTGTATCCCCTTGATCTCTTTTGGTTGTCTTATTGTTCTAGCTAGAAATTCAAGTATTATGTTGAAGAGATATGAGGAGAATGGGCATCCTTTCCTTGTCCCTGATTTTAGAAGAAATCCTTTAAGTTTCTCTCCATTTAATTTGATGCTAGCTACTGGCTTGCTTCATATTGCTTTTATTATTTCTAAGTATGGTCCTTGTATGCCAGCTCTCTCCAGGACTTTTAGCATGAAAGGGTATTGGATTTTGCCAAATGATTTTTCAACAAGATGATCATGTGTTTTTTTTTTCTTTCAGCTTGTTTATATAGTGGATTACATTGATAGATTTTTATATGTTGAACCACCACTGCATTCCTGGAATGAAGCCTACTTTTTCGTGGCTTATGATACTTTTGATGTATACTTGGATCTGGTTTGCATGTAATTAAGTATTTTTGCATCTATGTTCATGAGGGAAATTGGTCTGAAGTTGTTGGAGAAGGTCAAATATCATTGCTTCTGATAGGCTGATTTCAATGCTCAGTTCTGGTTAACGCCCCTTCTGAGGCACCCTCTTGATTGGTTAATAAAAGTTGATGATGGCCAATTAACTGGGAACAAAGCATATAAGAAGGTGGGACTTCCTGAGATTAAAACAGGAACCCTGCATTTTACACAGAGTATTTGCTCTTTCCGCCAGGTGACATGGAAGCACATAGACGTGTTTGAGAACTTTGGAAGGTAATAAGAGACACATGGCGGTTTGGGATTAGGTGGTCTGGGTTAATTAAGATTAGCTAATTGAGAGTATCCCCAGCTAAGGGCTAAGCATTGAAACATTAAAAAGTCTCGATGTATTTAATTATTGGGGAAAGGACTGCAGTGGCTTATAGGCCATCAGTCCAAGCAATTCAGGGCCATTGGCCTCCCACTGAGCTCCAACAAGTCTCCTGCCAAGCCACTGGCAATTCTATTGCCCTAATATAACTTATATTAGTTAGCAGAGTTTAGGTTACAGATGGTGTAGGTCATCCTTGTTCCAGGGCTTTTTCCCCAGGAAAAATCAGGCCACCACTTAAAGCGGGCCAGGCCTGCTGCCTGATATCCCACCAGGCTGCCGGCTGCTCCGCCGGCCTAATCTTACAGTTTATACTTATTAATAAATAAAATTGATAATTAAATTGCAGTTTCATGAAGTTCCCTTTCTTTGTTGGGTCTTTGTGTGGTTTAGGTATCAGGGTGACTCTGGCCTCGTAGAATGAGTTTGGCAGTGTTCCTTCTGTTTCTATATTGTGGAAGAGTTTGAAGAGTATTGGTATTAGCTCTTTGACGATCTGATAGTATTCTACGCTGAAGCCATCTGGCCCTAGGCTTTTTTTGGTTGGGAGACTTTTAATGACTATTTCTATTTCCTTAAGGGTTTATAGAACTGTTTAGCTTGTTAATCTGATCTTGATTTAACTTTGGTAGGTGGAATTGTTCAAGAAAATTGTCCATTTCACTTAAGTTTTCAAATTTTATGGGGTGCAGATTTTTGAAGTAAGAACTAAAGATTCTCTGGATTTTTTCAATATCTGTTGTTATTTTGCCCTTTTCATTTCTGATTTTGTTGATTTCAGAGGTATTTTCCCTCTGCCTTCTTGTTAGTTTGGCTAAGGGTTTGTCTATTTTGTTGACTTTCTCAAAGAACCAACTCTTGCTTTCATTGAATCTTTGAATTGTTTGTTTTGTTTCTAAGTTGTTGATTTCACCCCTAAGTTTGAGGATTTCCTGCCTTCTGCTCCTCTTGGGAGTGTTTGCTTCTTTTTTTTTTTTCCTAGCTCTTCCAGTGCTGCTGTTAAGTTGCTAATATAAGCTGTCACAATTTTCTTTTTGAAGACACTTAGTGCTATGAATTTTCCTCATGGCACTGCTTTCATTGTGTCCCATAGGTTCGAGTATGTTATGCCTTCATTTTTGTTGGATTTTAGGAAGTCTTTGATTTCCTTCTTTATTGTTCTCTCACCCAGTAGTCATTGAGTAGAGAGTTGTTTAGATTCCATGAGTGTGTAGGCTTTTTGTTATTTCTATTGTTGAAGTTCAGTTTTAAATCCATGGTGGTCTGATAATATACAAGGGGTTATTTTAATTATCTTGTATCTGTTGAGGCTTTCTTTATGTTCGACTATATGGTCAATTTTGGAGAAGGTTCTGTGAGGTGCTGAGAAGAAGGTGTGTTCTTTTGTGTTTGGGTGAAATGTTCTGTCGATATGTTAGGTCCATTTGGTCTATGACCTCTGTTAGTCTTATTATTTCTGGTTGTTCTCTGTCTCGATGACCTGTGCATTTGTGTGAGTCCTCCCAGATCTTTTACAATCTTTCTTCACTCCCTTCCTCTAAGTACTCTGTAGACATTATCTCTCTTTTTCATCATGTCCAAAATCTGAGTCTTGTCAGTTATTCCTTTACACACTATCCCATTTTAACCAACTTCTCACTAGCATTCCACCTCCTTCCCAATTCAAGCCCTCCATCTGCCTTTTCCTGGACAACTGGGCTTACCTCCTATTGTGTTCCTCTTTCCACTTACAGTTTTCTTAGCCCACTTTGCTCTGAAGGGTGTTTTAACAAATTTGATCAGTCCTGTTCCTGTTTAATATCTGTGAAAGCCTATGATTTCCCATAGGGTTATACCAAACTCTTTATGAACTAGAAAGCAATACTTCAATTAGATTCTGCAAAACTTTCATATTTCCCATGATTCTTTGCTTGCTCACCAGGCTCCAATCTTATATGCCTTCTGATTCTTTATGAACCATGCCAAGCCATTATCATCTCTTGCATTTCCCATGCATTGGTCCCTCTGATGGCTAGTATCTTTCCCCCAATCTTTTTTTTTTTTTTTTAAAGATTTATTTATTATGTATACAGTGTTCTGTCTGCAGGTATATCTGCAGGCCAGAAGAGGGCACCAGGTTTCATTATGGATGGTTGTGAGCCACCATGTGGTTGCTGGGAATTGAACTCATGACCTCTGGAAGAGCAGCCAGTGCTCTTAACCACTGAGCCATCTCTCCAGCCCTCCCCCAATCTTTTTTGTAACCAAGTTTTCTCTGATCATTGAAGTCTCTACTCAAATACTATCTACTGGAGAGGTCTTTCTGAATATTTTACATTAAGATAGGCTCTTAACACTTTACCTTTATTTCCATAGGTCTTATTGCTGTTGAATTATTATATATCATATACTTATTAGGTACATATCAGTTTCTCTATACCATGATGTAGGCTTAGGGAGGGTAGGAACCTTGTGACATATACCACTGCCACCCTATAGTAGATATATGTTGGGGACACAGAATTTATCTTTACTAGGTAAATAACAATACTCAGCTATTTTGCTTCAAGTATCCTAAACAGTTAAACAGGGGTCACTATGAGTTTACATACACCGAAAAAACCCCAAAACTTTCAACTTTAATGCATTTCCTTCAAGTATTAAAATATACCATTAATTGCCCGAGAGAGATGAATCCCTTTCCAGGGTTTTCACAATCATCTTGACATCTTCAGGTTCTAAATCCCCATTCTCAGTCTCAGAATTAGT
Organism: Lophiomys imhausi; assembly: GCA_907164525.1. NCBI lineage: Eukaryota > Metazoa > Chordata > Mammalia > Rodentia > Muridae > Lophiomys > Lophiomys imhausi. The sequence continues at coordinate 933,678 of CAJQZJ010004824.1, forward strand.
TCATATTGCTCAAAGGCATGTAGAACCCAGATATATTTTAAGGTACTCCAACTGATCAATCTGTTTCCAAGATATTAACAGCTGGTGTTTTAATCATTTATAGGACCATTATAGCTTTTAGGCTTTGAGTCAAGAATTAAGCCATTGTTTTGTGTTTAATGAAATAGTCTCTTGAGAAAGAGACTTTCCTTCCAGTTTTACAAAGTCAGATTGGAGGCTGGTGGCTATCCAGAATAGTAACCTGTAATCTTCCTAAATCCATGGTGGAGGAATAGCCTTTTACTAGTAATACGAGCTTGAAACTAGATCCACAAGACTCCAACTAGCACCACTGTAAAAAAAAAAAAATGCCTAGGTAGCTTTGTGTATATTATTGATTTTGTCTTTTTAGCTCAGAGAATCTGCATTAATTTACTGACACTTATCGTTGCCAACCTTGATCTCTGAGCTGTACAAAGAATTTCACCAAGATGAGCAAAAGAAAATCAAAATGAATAGCCATGTTTTATGGCAGGAAAGGACTTTAGAAGTGATGAGAACCTTATTCTGTTGGCAAAGGGCCCAGAGATGTAGAATGACTTATCTAACCTCCCAGCACAGGTTCTCTTGCTTCTCTTAGACTTTGGAACACATAAGGCTGAGCTCTGTCATGGCCACTTTATGAGGGCTCACAGAAGCTCATCAAAACAGAACTCTTAAATCTCACCTTTACTGTTCTGGCCCTCCCTCCCAGATTTCCCAATCTTCGTGGACAGAGTAACAGCCTATGCTCATCTCAGAGACCCAGAGTTCCTCTTACTTTCCCCATCTTTCTCATACCATTTATTTCTACTTCATCAGAAGGTCCTCCAAACATCTCCAATGACATTACCTTGTCATAGGAATCAACATTCTTTCTTGTATTTCTGTCCTAGCTTGCTAAATGATTTTTCTGATTCTAGTCTTGCTGACAACTGTGCACATGAATGAGGTGCATTACTCCTTCATTTTCATGGCCTTTGCTCCTGCACAGGATGCCTTGAGTTACAAAAGAATGGTGCCCAGTTGGAATAGATGCTGTCCTACCATGCAAGGCTTGATAAATGAAGCAGGCCTTTATGCTAATTATAAAGGGGCTCCCCTTTCTCCACTTACTCCACTTTATGTCATGGAACATGGTTTGATAAGGCTTGATCAGTTGGATGTCAGCCTCATGGCATGACTCCTTTGGCTGAAAAACCCATTACAGTATACACCCTGAAAAACCACCTCACTTGCCTGCCCACCACCTGTACCTTCCGTTGTCACCTTATTCTCTTTTATCTTACTCTTTTTATTTCTAAGAAAATATTTATGATGGTGGTGCTCAGTCAGTATTTACTGCATGACAAAATGAATGGAAGATCCCTTCTGTGAATGAAGCATTCAGAGAAAAGGCCATGAGGTAAAGTAAAAGCAGGGCTGCCCTGTTGGTAGATTCAACATTTCTTTCAAATGGGATACTTGTGGAAATTTCTGCTGATGGGGTGGAAGTCTGACATGGTCATAAAGCCTCTGAGCTCAACACTAGAATGACAGACTCCCTTTGTTTGGTAGAACTCCTTCTTCCCTCTGATTCGAGGATCCTAGATCCCCTAAGATATGTCAGGAGACTTAATTCTCCCCCAACTTCCCAATGCTGATGAGGTCTTCTAGTGTGTTGGCTTTCAGCCAGTAACATTTGTCTAGGCCTTTAAACTCCCTGAAGTTTCCCCCACCCCCATTGCCCATGAATTAATTAGAAATTCCATTTTCTTTCTTCTGATTGGACAATACACATCACATCAAACACATTCACCTCCAAAACCCCTCCCCACTACCCAAAGTTATATAATATTCCTGATTCTGGAAGTAGTCTCTCTCTCTCTCTCTCTCTCTCTCTCTCTCTCTCTCTCTCTCTCCCTTTCTCTCTCTCTCCATCCACAACATGACTGTCTGATTCTCTTTATTTTGGTGTAGTGGGGAAGAGTTCTTCCTTCCATGAGGGATCTGCTGTCACCATTTGCCTGGCTAGCCAGGCTCGTATGGGCCCCAGGTTCCTGCCTGGTCACTGCCTGGCAGCCAGAGCTCCTCTCTGCACCATTGCTGCCACCAGCAGCCTAGCCAGGATCACTTCTTGATTAGGTCACCCCATGACCTCTGCTGTTTCTCTGGAGTGACAGCTCCTGCCTGCTGCCTCTGCCTGGTGGGCTAGGCTTGTTCAGGGTGCATGCTACTGCATTTGTCTCATGGTTCCAATTTTCTCTCTGTTTCTGTGATAAATCACTGAGCAAAGGCCACTTGGTAGAGGAAATCACTTATTTAGTAGCTAAAATCAATTGTCTACTGAGGAATAGCAAAGTAGGACCTCAAAGCAAGAACTGAAGTGGATATCAAAGAAGAATTCTGCTTACTGGGTTTATTCCTGTGGTTTGCCTAGCTACCTTTCCTTCTACAGCTCAAGATCTTTGTCCACAGGAGGATGTTTCTTCCTGTACATCAATGAGCAATCAAGAAAATATCATGCAAAAAAATCCATAGGACAATATGATAGAGATGATTCTTCAATTGAGTTTTCCTCTTCTCAGGTGTGTTAAGTTAATAACTGACACTACCTAGGACAGTTATCAATCAGACAAATTACATTGTCAGAATAGGCCCAGAAAATCATGGCAGCATCTGAATTAAGCTGATTAGATAAGGAGTATTTTGATAGAAGGTTATAGGACCTGAAAGGCTTGTGCCTGGGCTAATTTCCAGATGAGTAGCTAGAACTCAGTCCCAGAGTGCTGGGCTGAGCCAGCTGAGAGAATCTTTACGTTTGCTGACATTTTACCTCCAAAGGGTAAAGAAAGAGGCCAAAGGAGAAAAACCACTCCATGACTGGTATTTAGCTTAATAAATGTTTACAGAAGTCATCAGACACCCCAGACAGAGGTCAGTGGTGTTCTCAACTAAATGTGGAGAGACCCATACAAGCAATGAGAATGCAAATCAGACAGACACAAGCTAGTGAGAAAGCACAGGAAGATTAAAAAGGTCATGCTGAACTTTGAGTAACAACAAAAGTTTCTCAAAGTGGCAATGATGGCCAAGGTCACAGGAGGTTGAAGCCCAGTCTGTGCTAATGCTCCAGTGCCCCTTAACAACAGCTGCAAGGAGAAGCTGGCATTATTGTGCTTCTGTCTTTGTCATAGAGATGACTCTGACTCAGAGTAAAGAGACAGGAATGAGCTTTGGCAAGAGAGAACTGACATCCCAGGGAAGTGAGGGATTACAAAGAGCACATGATTCTCTGAGTGCGTTCAAGTAGCCTGACCTCAACAAATCACATCTCAAGGTTACAGCATAACTCACAAGTGAGCGATGGAACAGCTGACACCAACCTTCAGGAAAACACAGAAAATGGAAGAGGCAGATGAGACAGGAGATGGCATAAGCTGGCCTGATTTTCACCAAATGGAAGAAAAGGGACTCTATAAGCCAGAAATGGACATTTGACAGCAACCCAAGGGAATTCCTCAAATAGGGACCTGTCAGCATTTAAGGGGGAAAATTAGAGAAAATACATAGAACTGGGGCTGGAGAGATGGTTCGGAAGTGAAGGGCACTAGTTGTTCTTCCAGAGGAACCAAGTTCAATTTTTTAAACTCACATGGCAGCTCAAGACCATCTGTAACTCCAATTCCAGAGGATTCAATGCCCTCTTCTTGCCTCTGTGGGCACAAGGCATACATGTGATACACAAATATCATTCAGGCAAACACTTATTCACAAAAAAATAGTAAAAATAAAATTCAAAAATATATAGAACTGTAGCATGTCAGAACTGGAAGGGTCTTTTGAGCAATGTAGACCCCAAATCCATCAAAATGCTTAACTTTGTGACCTGTCTTATCCCAGGATGAGAAACATTACTCTTCAAGGCTGCTCATTAACATAATCCTCTATTAGACATAATATCCCATTAATTCATCTGGGGTGAGTTGTAAATCCATGTTTTATTGTTGGCATTCACTGATCCTGGGAAAAAGTCATAATGATGGCACACACAGCTAATCTACACCAGAATGAAGTGAACCGAATTTTTTTAAAAAACTGGTTTGTGAAAGGATGTTTTTCATTTTAGTTTATACCAGGAAGACACCAAGTATTGTAGTTTAAATGAGGCTTATAGTCTCATATATTTGAATGAGATGGTCTGCAGTTAGTGGAGCTGTTTGGAAAGGATTAGGAGGTGTGGCCTTGTTGGAGGATGTCTGTCACTGAGGGTGGGCATTGTCGTTTCAGAAGCTCATGCCATTCCCAGATATCTCTTTCCATCTGTTACTCTCTCTGTCCCATAGCTGTTGTCTCAACACATAAGCCCTCAGCCACTGCTCCAGTGCCATGCATGCCTGTCTGCCTGCCTGCTCTGCCTGCTGCTATATTCTTTTCCATTATAGTCCTGGACTAACTCTCTGACACTGTAAGCAAACCCCCAATTAAATACTTTCTTTTATAAGTTGCCTCAGTTTTGTCACAGCAACAGAACAGTAACTAAGACACCATGCAATGTGGTCCAAACTAGAACTGAAAAGCCAGCCATGAGCATCACCTCAGTCCAGGTGATAACAGCTGGGGCAATGAGTAAGTTTTCCTATGTCCCTAGCTGTGTCTACCTTAGACCCCAGGCCTGAATTTCTGTAAATTCAGCTGCCAATAACTTAGCAATCCAGTCCTTGAAGTTCATCCTCCCATTAGCAACAAAGCCAGAAACAGAAACATGTACCTTTGGATCCACACATATCTATGCTTACTACTACAATAGTGCCTGTCTGGAGCACACCACATACTACACTTTGTAGTAACTATTTTGTACCTGACTTCAGACCTCCAGTCCCCAAACACACACACACACACACACACACACACACACACACACACACACACA
>CAJQZJ010004824.1:938617-995741 GCA_907164525.1 Lophiomys imhausi
CACACACACACACACACACACACACACACACACACACACACACACACTTTCTTTGTCCTGATTGAAAATATCACTAGGGGCCTACTCTTTCACCCAGGCAGTCAGGGGTAGGTTTTGTCCAGCAGGCTTGAGCCTAAGCCAAATATCTTAGTTTCTTTTCTTTTATTGTGTTTTATTGCTGTGATAAAACACCTAGAAAAAGCAACATATGGAAAGAAGAGTTTATTTTGGCTCACAGTTTGAGGGTACAGTCCATCATGGTGGGAAGGCGTGGCAGCAGCAGCTTGAGGCAGTTGCTGATACTGTATCAGCAATGGGGCAGCAGAGAGCAATGAATGCTAATTGGTGCTCAGTCCTTTCTCTTCTGTATTTGGTCCAGTATAAGGTTGGGTCTTCCTACAAAACCTACTCCAGAAAAGCCCCCACTGATGTGCCCAGAGGCTAATCTAATCTAGACAATCCAGCACAGCCATGACTAGATCCTTGTTTCTGGGGTCATTCTAAATCCAGTCAAGTTGACAATCAGTGTTAACCAACACCATTCTGAGCTCTCCTGGGCATCCAGAAGGTCCTCAGGTTGTTGTCCAAAACAGTGGATAGAATCTCTTACGTCAGCATGGAAACTTCACCTGTCAATAACAAAGCTGATTGCAGATAGCTTAGGCAGCAAATAGGAGGTGGGACATCTGGTAAGCAGGAAGGATTCTGGGATAGAACCAGGAGTGAGAAGATTTGCCAGGATCGTGGAGGAGGACACACAGCATGGTACTTGAGCAGAGGTAACCAGCCACATGGCAGAACTTAGACTTGAATAAATGGGTTAAATTAAGTTCCAAGCTAATCAGAGAACAAGTCTAGCTGTATGGCCTAGGTATTTATAAATATCTTTTGAGTCACAGAATTGTTATTTCTGGGAGCTCAGGGTTGGGAGGAAGAGAACACGCACTACAACACAAACACTGAAAGAAACTGGGCCTGGTCTTGAACCCACACTCCTCCTTCTCAGTATATAGAGCTTCCCCTGGCTCCTTCCATGTCTACCTTGGCAGAACAGTCTGTCTTTCACTTTCCATAAGGGGAAACACTCTGTGAGAAGGTTCCCCCAGTAAATGCTTTGACCTATCACCTTGGAGTTTAAGTCCTCTTTCTTTGGAAACCCAGTGGAATTTATTCAGATACTCTTCTCTTAGAATAAAAAATTCTCCAACCCTGCTTTGGGGTGACACCCGCCAAAAGTCAGGCAAGACGAAACTGTCTCATTTCCTCAATTACAAAATGAAATATTTCAGGCAAATATATTAGGATTATTTTCTATTTCATTTTACACATTAGCAAACACATAACGGATGGGAGAATTTTAAAGAGCAGCTTTGCCTGGTTTAGAAATATCTATGAATGTATAGATACAAAACCAAAGCTAAAATAGAAATTGACATCTTTTAAAAGTTTCTATTCCAATTTAATATGAAAAACAATTAGGTTGTAGGAATAGATGGTGAGTGTGGTCAGATTCCCTCATTTAATTTGGGGGTTTTTTAAAGTTCTATTTTTTAAATGTACTTAAAATCATGGGTTAGCAAGAGAGAAAGAGAAGGAAAAGGAGTAGGGGGGGGGAATCCAGGACTGGGACTTTGAAAGCAAACAAAACTGGATGGGAATCCTGGTGCCAGGACTTAATAGCCATGTGTCCCTACAAGTTACCTAGACTCTGTATCATATGAAAAACAAGACAGTCAAAGCATTTATCACTTCAGGATGTCATAAGGCTTTTTGAAATGCACATGTAAAGGCTCAGAATGGTGACTATCACAGTTACTCCTCCATTATGCATCAAGTATGAAGAGAAAACAGAATGGCTGAAGCTCAAAATTTCATTCCAATAATCTAAATAAAAATAGTTAAATCTTGAAAAACAGCAGAGACAGTTTGTATTAGTGAAGCTGGGAGAAATATCTTTCATAATGTAAAGAGGCAATAATGATCTCTCTTAAATGATGCTAATTAGTGATAGCTAAATTAAAAATTATTATTCATCTGAATCCAGACATGAGGTACAACATATATTGCCAAATAACAATCAGAATCTATCATGGAACATCTTTAGAGGGCACATTATACAATACTGAAGCAAACTCTAAATTATTTTTTGACCTTGGCTTTATAATAATGTCACGAAGGCATCACTGGAGCCAGTGAAAAGGATTCCTTTAATTACTTGCTTTCAATACCTGAGAAGAAGTACTTCAGGGGTGGTTTTAATGAATTTTGAATTACACATTTTTAGCTTAACATTCCCTCATTACTTCTTTTCTTATTAAGCATCACGAAAGAGGTTTTAGGACGGACGGCGTGTACAGCTCAAGTTCAAGATCATAATCTCACTGTACAAGCATATTTTTTGCATGTATTTGCATATACACATTTGCACACACACACACATAAGGGTTGTAAAGTCTCTATTATTTTCCATGTGGGTCAGCACAGTTCTCTCAGAAATGTTTATAATAAGCCCTTATTTTAAAAAATTACCTGCCTACATGTTCATTTACTATATCAATTGCAGGTTGATAACACTAAGTGTGTGGAAAGTGTAGCTTCATTTCAGTCACATATCCTTCCCACGGGGCACTAGAAACATCAAGGTAGGAACTGCACTGTTCTTCCCCCAGAACTGTATGATATGTGCCTCCCTGCCTCCTGCAGAATTTGACGACTGCTAGAGTTTACGGCTGACAGAGCAAATAATTTGCTATGTTTTTTTCAGGGAACATTTGCTTTCTTTCTCTACCTATTAGTTCTCCCCTCTTCCCCTAGGAAACAACAGTACTCTACCCTCAGTGGTCCTAGTGTACAGGCAAAGTCCCCAAAACTAAAGGAGTATCACAAGGCTAATGATTCCCCGGGCTATCGTAAAAAGCGGTACAGTTGAAAACAGGAGCAAAGAGGAAAAACTGGCCAGAAATGAGCCAGGTAAGTATTACTAATATACTAGAGGCAGACATTTCAGTATATTACTCATGCAGTTTTTCTTCTCCTGTAGTTCCCCACTCCCTGAATTGATAGTTCTGTTATTTCAGGAGCTACAGCATCATCTAAGAAGGAAAAAAGTTATATTTAAGCTTTGAATCTCAAGCCACACAACAGGTATTAGGAACTTTAAGTGCACTTTATATATTAAAAACAAAATGGAGATATGAGAGCACTTTTTGGTAAGCCTCCACATAAAAGGCAAAAGTATATGTTACAAAGAAAATCCCTGACAATAAGAATAGGAACTAGGATGTTTTGTGACTGGTGGATGGGGACAAAGAGGACAGAAGAGATATGAGTGACTTCGCTTGCCCACTCGTAGGTGACATCAAACAAAAAAGGTTGAACAAAATCATAGAACATGATAAATTGTTCTTTTTTTTTTTTCAGAAAACATCTCAGCAACACTTAAGTACTCTCATTCAGGCAGCATCAAGAGCACATGGTAGAAGACCAGGAATAATATATAACAAAACAGAAACAAAAGCAACATCACAATGTGCTGCCCACTTAGATGAGCAAATGTGCTATATACACACAAATGAATAGTGTCCACATCATTAAAACCTGATACATGCTACATGGATGATTCTTTCTGTTTGTTTACATTTGTATTTTTTCGAGGCAGAGTTTCCCTGGTTAGTCCTGACTGTTCTGAACTTGTTTAATAGACCAAGCTCGCCTCAAACTCACAGAAAACTGCCTGCTGAGTGCTGGGATTAAAGGCATGTGTCACCACGCCCGGCCATGAAGGCGTCTTAAAGACAAAGTTTTAAGTGAACTAGGTAAACACAAAAGAGTGAATATTGTAAGATCCACTTATACGAGATACCTAGTAAAATTCAGATGGATAGAAAGCAAAGCTTAGGTTAATAGAGCTGAGAGAAAAGCATAGTGTGGAATAATGATTACAGGGTTTATATTTAGGACAAGGACAACATTCTGGAAATCGTGACAGTTGCATACTGATTGAATGTACCTAATGCTATTGAATTTTATAGTTAAATGTGGCTAAAATGGAGAATATTATGGTAAGTATATTTTATCTCACATACACCCACCCCACCCACACACACAAACTTTTTAAAGTTGGCTCTAGTGGCCTCATAAAAGGAACAGGAGACTATGAAATGTCCAAAAGCCACAGCAAGCACAAAGCATGCCAAAAATCAAGCCCCAAATGCACACAGCTCACAACATCTAGCATTCAAGTAAGCCAATGGACATTTTCACAGAAGCCAATAAGGATTCAAAACATGCAGCAGGGACAAAAGAGCATCAGACACCTCCCTATCTAGATATATCAATGCCGAAAAGATACACAGTTTCCTCCTCTACTTGCCCTGAAGCCATCTTGGGGTAAAGTAGACCAGGCTCAAACTCTGCATGGGATACTTCCAAATGGCAAGCTTTTAACTAGAATTGCATAACAGTAAAAAATCAAATTGTCACTTGCCACCACAGGAATAAAGTTGCAAGAGATAGAATAAGATCAGCTGTTCAAGCTTTTTAATGCCTTTCTTCTTTTTATGTAAGCACCAGTCTCCTGATGAACCCAGTGTGTGACTATAAAGCCTCTAGCTCAGAGTTTAACTTAGTAGCAGGTATTCATTGCTACTGTTTTCTCTTACTGTTCCAAAACATTTAATTCTTTAAACGCTTTCTGCAGTATTAAGCCACCAAAGTGGAATATGAGTTTGTGCCTGTTTCTAAACTGCTACATCCCATCCATCCATTTCATTAAGTGATCCACAAATTTTCCCATCTCTTTAACTGCCTTCAACTTGAAGTAACTGGGAAACGCTTGCCATCTGACATATTGTTTTACTCTCAGGAGGCAGAACTTAAATTGACTATCAATGGTAAGCCTAATCCTCTACTACAAAAAAACTTGCTGAGCTAGAAAATTAAAGTACAGCCACATTAGGAGGAAAATGGCCTAAATAATGCATTTCTGGCTGAACAGAAAGGTCTGAGACGATGGTTTCTCACGGTTTCAGAGCTTTTTGGGAATTCTTTACTGCCTAATGCAGTCTATTTATGTCTCATCTGAAGACTATCCTGTCACGGGAAGCTGTGAGGTCGCCTGCACTCTCAGCATGGTCTTCAGCATCCTGACAGCACTGCAAAATGAACTCTTGTTTTTAGAGACAGAGTCGTTACATATGCCTGGCTAGTTTTAAAGTCTCTCTTTGCCTCGGCCTCCTGAATATTGGGACTACCAGAGTGTGCCACTGTACCTGTATCCCAAAATGATCTTTATCCTCAGATGACTGCCTATCGTTTTGAGATCACCTATCACTATGTTGAAGTTGAGCCCTAGATACCAATCTGCTATTAATACAGTAAAATCTCCCAAAGTCAATTTAAGTAAAAGAAAAGAGGGTGAGGGTCAATAAAGGGGCCATTAAAGTAAAATTATGACAGAATTCTATCCATTTCATTCCCAGCAATCAAGCCTATAAACTTCATTCAGAAACTTAGGCCCTAAAGGGAATTTCCTTATCCTAAATGTATGAGCCAGTCCAATACTGATGTCTAACTAGTACTGTTTGCTTTGCCCAGCTGACAAACTGGAATACTACACCACTGGGGTCCATGAGTTCTGTATCGATATTCTCTTACTTCTGGATGTTCACCCATAAACCTCAGAGGAGAAAACAGTCTTTGCAGAGACTCCCCTCAGCCCCTGACACTGAGGTGGCCGAGCTCTTGCTTCTGAACACACTTTGTACCTGGACAGTCCTAAGGACTTAACTTGATAGTATTTTTCTATTCATAATAAAGAATGTATCAAGGACTTATGAATACTCAAAGCTAGATTATATTCTCTAAAGATTGTCTATCAATTTATGACAATATCAAGTTTTAATTTTTTCCTTTTTTAAAAAAGGTCAAATTTGGGAACCGAGATATAAGTAGATGAGAGGAATGAGGCTTGAGAAGTAATTTTAAAATAAACTTAAAATACAGTTGCATAAAAATAGACAATATATGTTTCAGAAATAAAGGAAAGGTAGCTCTATATTGTAATAAGTGCAACAAGGCTTATAACCCTGCAATAATTAAAACATAAAAAAATGCTTATCTATGAAGCAGTATACAAGGTAGCGTATGATAATCTATTATATGATAAAAGCAGAATTTTAAATTCTTGGTAAGAATATGAGTTACTTAACAGTGTTGGAAATATCAGCTGGACAGAGTTTCTTACCTTATGTTAGATGACTAGTAAATTCCTAGCATATTAAATATTTAAATATAAACAGTAAACATAAAACACTCAAAGAAAATATATAAAACACTATAATTTGGTCTTTGGAACATTTTTTCAAGCATTATATTAAAAGCACAATTTTCAAGTAGGTATCCAAACATATACCTTAACTGAGCAATTACCAGACTAAAGCAAATAACTCTGTTTCTTCCAAAAGAAGCATAGCAATTTTTTTAGTGTGTGACACTGAACCTCTTTGATAAAGAGATCATGGTGGGGACTCAGGGAGCAGTGTATAGTCGCACCATTTACAGGGGCTCAGTGCTAACAGATCATTCACATTTTTTAAAGAAACTTACATTTTAACTGTTGACTTGAGTTTTTTGTTTGTTTGTTTGTTTGTTTGTTTGTTTGTTTGTTTGTTTGTTGTTTCCAGACAGGGTTTCTCTGTGTATCTCTGGCTGTCCTGGACTCACTTTGTAGACTAGGCTGACCTCGAACTCACAGAGATCCACTTGCCTCTGCCTCCTGAGTACAGGATTAAAGGCGTGCACCACCATGCTCAGCTTGACTTGAGTTTTTAAAACCTGTTACAGTTTGAATATGGCTGGTTGACTGAAATCTACGACTTGAACATGGCTGGTAGGCTCAGGTCTATAGCTTGAATATGCTTGGTAGACTGGAATCTGACAGCTTATGAGCTCTAGGGAGGTGAGTGGATCCTAAGTACTCTGATCTAGTCAATGGTTAATCACTTGATGGAGTCATAATAAGATGGCATTGATGGGAGGTGGGGGAAAGTAGGAAGTGGGAACATTTTGAAGAAAATAAGTTACTATGGGTAAATCCTTGACTCTCTCTCTCTCTCTCTCTCTCTCTCTCTCTCTTTCTCCCTCTCTCCCCACACTCCCACCATCATGATGTTTTATACAGGTGCATGGAGCCAAGCAAACATGGACTGACCCTTTTAAAACCATGAGCCCAAATAAATCTTTCTTCCTTAAGTTATTATGTCAGGTATTTGGTCACAAAACAACAAATCTAACACAAAAACATGGAAGAATGCAAAACATTTAATGCAACTTACTTTTCCTTGGAGGAAGATATGGATAAATAAGATAATATTGTTATTCTCTTGTGCATGAAAAAATTATAACTCTGTGTATATTGATAAATATCTTAACATCAACTCTAAAGTCTACCAGCTTGTTTACAAGATTAAACATTGTATTAACATAACAGGATTCCTTGCAACTCAAAGACTCATATACAAACAAAAGTACAAACACAGGTTTAAATATTATATTGGTAGGGTTTTATTGCTGTTTGTGAATTAACTGCAATATTTGTGATCTTTATCTTCACATTAAACTCAGTACAGTTTTCAAATACTTCTAGAAGAAAAAAATGTAACCACAGACAGTATCTGATAGACTATTTAATAATGCTAAAAGCTGCCAACATAGAATTGATAAGAGGTTTTTTTTTTTTTTTTAGAAATAACACTAGCTCCCATTTTTACCTAGACTGGAGCTTTTATTGCTTGTTATTAATGTAACAGCACTGAAGAAAGTAACCCTACTTTGAAGTATAATTTTGTAATTAGAAGTGAGAAGTGTTCTGAGCCTATTACATTCTAACCAACACAGACAAGATCCCAACTACAGATTCAAGAAGAACTCAAAACTGAATAACTTCACTAAATTAGTTTGAAGATCCAAAAATCCCACCAAAGCAAACACACATTCTAAGACGGAATATCACTTCACCCAGACCCAGAACACAGCTGTGTGAACAACACACTGGAAAGTCAGCCTCAATGCTTGGGTAGCAGTCCTCCCCGTACTGACATTTTCCCTTCGCACACCTCAGATTCTATGGATAACTACAGATTGGTTTCATTCATGCTATGCTATGAATTCACATATACATATGTTAAATTGTTAAATCCTTGTACATATGATTTCAGCCCTGATGTTCTTGAACTGAGGTCAGGAAAATAATCGAATAAGTTTACACCAACAAAGACAAGTATCCAAGCATCCAGTGGGTCAGAGTTTTAGTGTGGTTTAGAGGAAGCCAGGCACATACACAGAGTCTGCAGAGAAGCCCTGGCAATCAGGGCCAAGGAGCACAATCCAGTAACACTTCTGTCCAGCAATACAACAGCATTGCACTGCATAATCAGACTCACCCCACTTTTGTTAGCACATAATAACGTGAGACAACTATAGTGAATCTGAATGAAGCATAGTAACCTCATATGATGTAAGAGTTTACGTATTTCATAGAACAGAAAAAATACACCGATAGCCTGCAATAGAGGTGGGGACAGAATGGAACGTCCCCAACTTTTGGTGCAATGCTATTTGCTTCCTATACTATAGTGTAATTGCTACAGTGAATGACAAACTGAATGTTGATGCAGGGGGGAGATAAATTAATCAGATTTATACAACTGGCAGGAAATATTTCACCTTTGACAGCAGCTTTTCTCTGGATTTGCTGACATCAGAACATATTGGCCGTATTTCTTTCCTTAAATTTCAATATAATCAATTACTTTGTGTTACTTATAAACATACTTAAAATGTATGGAGCTATTCCAAAAACAAAAGGCTAATAAGGCTTATGCTAGATAAGACAATAAGGAGTTAATGATATTCTTAAATACACTATGTATCGCATGTAAAAATACATTACATATATTAATCATTTAAATAACAAAGGCAGGAAATACTTTCAAATATTGTTGCTAAAAATAATATTAACATGTATCTCTTCGATTATATAAAGTTTCACTTAAACTCACTTGGATGTTAGGTTACATAATTATATATGATGGATTCTATAATTGTTGTACTCATTTCATCTAAATGTGTAGTTAGTAGTGTACTCATTTATTATTTCTCACAACACCACAGTTAGGCTATGGCTACCTTCATGTAATAATACTGAGGACTCACAGAGGGGTTACTATATTCCAACAGCATACAAAGCTATTGGCATGCATTCCTCATTCAGACCCTATCATCTAAGAAGTACATGTGACAAGCTCATCTTAGAAGCGAACAACTTACTTAGCTCAGTTGAGTTCAGCAACTACAGTATATATGGTAATACCACTGCATTGGGAAGCTGGGAGATAGACGTTGGACTGTGATAAGAAGTCTTCATCTCTCACAACAAGAAGTTCAGATATCTTAAAAATTTGTCAAAAATGTAATAGGAGGAAAGGTGTGTTACTGAGAGACATGGAATTAGCTACTAGAAGAAATACCTGTAACTATTTAAAGTATAACTTGGGAAGCAGGCATGCAAGCTGGCAGGTGGGTGGTGGAGAAATAGGAAGGTTTGCATAGTATTACAACTACCAAGATGGGGGCTGAAGGGTGGCTCAGTGGCTAAGAACCCTGCCTGCTCTTTCAGAGGACCTGGGTTCAGTTGCCAGAATCCACATAGCAACTCCCTCACACAGATGTGTATACTGGCAAAACACCAATGCACATGAAACAAAACTTAAAAAATTTTAAAAAGAAATTACCAAGATAAATGCATTCATGTGATATATATATATATATATATATATATATATATTGATATACATAATGTGATGGATATATATATCCATCCCACCACCAACGGGACAGGTAGAGTTCCTGTGCCTAACTCCTATGCAAGAACATTGAATCTACCATCATTTTTAAAAGTAGATTTCAGCTTCTTGATGCAAGATTTATGTTCTCATACCTTCTATGGCACAGAAGTAAAGTAAATGCCACTTGAAAATAAAATTTGCTTGGTAAGATTTAGTATACATTGTTAGTTCCTTGAATTTTTGGCTTTTCTCTCTATCTGTACATAGATGCAATTTGCAGTTTTTTCATTCTCTGTTAGATTCCCTTAACCCTCACTGCATAATATATTATGCACCAATTAAGTTACTATTAATTAAATGAAAATTCCTGCATAAATGATCTCACTTGCCGTGTACTGGAAGTCTGTTCATTCAGATACAAAAGGCAGAGTTCATTTGTAGATGCTCAATATAAAGTAAACTGTACTTTCTCAATCTTTCAGAATTGATAAATAAACATAATTATTCCTGTTACAGAGCATACTTTAATAACTAGATATTAGCTAAAGAGTTTTGCTAATCATTGCTATCACAATCTTCTTCTTTATTTATGTGAGGGTCTCACAAAACTGTCAAAGTTGACTGGCAAGCTGGAGCTTCAAAACAAAAACAAAAAACCAGCTCTTGCTACCTAGGAAATTTTAATAGAACATCTTATAGCTTTAAGCTTGATCTTCAATATTTTCTAGGAGGGAAGAGCCTGGACAAAAGATATTAAATGAGATATCTGACTTCTCTGTCTCCACTACTCAAGTCAACTTGGTTTTCAGAAGAAAAGAGTCAGAAAAGTTGGTCAGCTCAAAGAGACTGAACCATCAAAGCAAAGAGCTTGCAAGGACTAGTCCTCAGCCCATTACATAGATGAAGATGATGGGCAGCTTGGTCCTCAGGTGGATCCCCTAACAATTGGAAAGGATCTAACCAGCCTTAGATGATGGTGACTCTCTATGGAGCTCATTTTCCTAGCATAGCTGCCTTATTTTGCCTGGATAGAAGAGGAGGCACTCAGTCCTCATGCTGTTTGATGTGCCAGAGTGGGTGGGTACTGGGTGGGGGGAAGGGTATGGGGGAAGAGGGTGGGAGGGTGGGACTGTGAGGAGGGGAAGGAGAGGGATGGGGATTGGAATGTAAAATAAACAAAACAATTCATAAATTTAAAAAAAATTTTGAAAAAAGGTCAGTTCCCCAGACAGACTTTAAAGATGATATGAAGACTTTAAATTTGATCTGAGAATTTAATGTGACATAATGGAGAAATAGTCTCCAAAAAGTGACCAACAGAAGAATTGTGCCTGTGTATATAGGGCGGTGAAATATGCCCATGATATTAACTGACTTCAAGTAAATACAATAAACGATTAGGAGCAAACATATGGCCTATATCAGTTGTATCTGAAGTAATGACCAACAATTTATTAATGGGAAACAATTTTCTATCATCAGCTTAAAAATTCTTTTTCAACTGTCTCAATCTGATTCAGGACCCAAAACTAGTTCTTAAATATTTAATGAATCTCATTCCAGTATATCCAGAGCTTTTGAGATGGATATCTATTGTTAATATAATATTTTTTTTTAATTTTTATATGTTTAAACTTAAATGTTGTCTAGATGTCTAAGAGAAACTGTTGATATGTGTTTTCTCTTCAGTGGTTCTATATAAACTCTATAGTAGAGAATTAAAAAGTGATTTTTAAAAAATTGATAACAAGCCTGTTATAAGATTTTAGATTTGAATAAGATGTTAAATGGAGACTAGCACATTATGGGTGCCCGGGGAATAAGGAACATACGCAATGGAATAATTCCCCTTATTGCATAGCTTTCTCCAATCATCCAAATGGGGGGGGCCTCCTAGGGTAAATCTCATCACCCTTCCTTCCTTCTGTTCAGAAATGGCAAAAATTATTGCTACTAGAAGCTTCCAGTAGCAAGGTAACAGAATGAAGGATTGCTTGCCCTGCTCTAGCTGCAGGCATGAGAGCGGAAACCTGCGTCAGACCTCTCTGCTTCTCTTCTTCAGAGGGAAGAAATGGATTGATTTCCTCTTACAGGCATCTAACCTTCACAGGCACCACTGTGGCCCCTGCTCTTTGTTTATTTTCTGTGACAGTTGGTTTTCATTGTCAGCTTGACTAGGTGTAGGACTACAGAGAAAACTGGGCAAGCTTTGTTTAAGAGAGGGATTTCCGAGATGCTTCTGAAGGAGACTCACCCATGAAATGAAAACATTCTAACAGGAACAGTTACTTAGTAACTTTGTTTCAAATAATATAACTTGGTGTTGTTGGTAAAATTAAGTTGAATTATGTTTAAATAATGTAAAATTCTATATTTTCTGGAATTATTCCATGATTCTAGCACAGATTTAAAAAGAAAAAAATTGTTGTATTTTCAGGTTTTTTTTTTTTTTTTTTTTTTTTTTTGGTTTTTCGAGACAGGGTTTCTCTGTGTATGCTTGGCTGTCCTGGACTCACTTTGTAGACCAGGCTGGCCTCGAACTCACAAAGATCCGCCTGCCTCTGCCTCCCAAGTACTGGGATTAAAGGCGTGCGCCACCACCGCCCAGCTGTATTTTCAGGTTTTGAGTCTCATCCAAAAATCTTATTTAAATTGATTGGAGCATATACTTGGCCTTTTTGCCATTAGCACATAAATTAAATGATTGAAGGGTTTTTGTTTCTTTGCTTGGTTTTGTTGTTGTTGTTTTGGTTTAGTTTTTTTTAATGGGATTGGCAGTCAGTGGATTTTTGTGTGTGTGTTTTGTTATTGTTGTTGTTATTATTCTGGTTTGTTTAATTCTCTTTTGTTTAGTTATAAACTTATTTTATGAAGTCTGGCTGCCAAAATTCAAATCCATTAAGTAATATTAGCATACTAATTTTGTAATCTCCCTTGCTTCATTCATTTGTTTATCTTGATTTTACAAATGTCTTGGCAGTAACTAGAAGTTAAAGAATCTTGCCCTTTGGCAATCATGCAGCAGAAGTCCTCCCATCACCCTGAAAAGTTCTCTTGATCTGACCCTGTCTTCAAGTCTGTAAATACTGCCCAATTAAGCTTCTAGAAAGAAATGTATATGACCCCGTTTAAAGTGTGTGTCTGAACCAGCACACGGCAGCATAACTTGATGTGAGAACCAAATGCTAATCATTGGAATGGTAGTGGGGTTCTGTCTCATGGCAAAAGAGACTTTGTAGATGTGGTTAAGATTGAAGATGTTGACAGCTAGCACAAAGTCCTGGATTTGATTATTAGCATCACACGAAAGAAGAAAAGAAGGAAAGGAGAAAAACCATAGGTGAGAGAGAGTAGGGAAGAAAAGGAAGGAAGGAAAGATAAATTAAAGGTAATTGGATTGTGACATGATCCTTGTTATATAAATGGGCCTAACCTTATTATACAAACACTTAAAAAAAAAAAAACAGAGGATCCATCTCACCTGAATGAAAAAAGAATACAGGCTAGGGCTGGATAAAAATAGTCAAAGAGATATGTCACAGGGTTAATTTTGAGAATACAGGAAGGGGAAATAAGGATCAAGGAACATGAGATATCTCTAGGAGTTAAAAGGGAGATAAAATGGAGTCTTCTACCATAAAGATTATTTCTTAAAAGTTGCATAGCATCCCAAACAGCATCACTGACTGAGGACCAAGTGTTCAAATATATGAGCCTATAGGGGACATTTCTCATTCAAGCCACAAAATCTTGGGCCTCAGCCCAGACATACCCATAATCAGAAACTTGAGGAATGAGGTCTATGATTGTTAATCTTGGCATTACACAGTGGGAAGAAGGAATCTCAACTCCAGAATTGCTTCCATCAGACTGGCCTGCGTGTACCTCTGTAGGACATCATTTTGATTGATGTGGGTAGTGTAGGGGCTGATAGATTAATATAAGTTAGATTTAGTGAATATATAGGTTTCTGATACAGTCTTTTAATTCGGGGCATGAAGATCAACTTTGCTGTGAGCAATTAGCTTATCAGCTTATGGATGAAGTCAGGTGAAATGAGGGGAGTCTCTTTGGACTGAAAAACAAGGTTGAAGCCAGGTGAAACAAGGAAAGACTTTATGACCTGGCATTGCTTTCAACTGCTAAGTGGGCAGAGCCCAAATTAAGCTGAAGCAGGTGGAACAAGGAGTGATCCTATTTAAGGACAAGTGGATGAGCCCAGAGAGCTGCGTGCTAAGCCTCCCGATACGAGAGAGCTCCGAGAGTACTGCTGGAGAAAGTGCTGGTAGACCAATGGCCCAATTTCCCTGAGGCAGAAGGAAGCCGGTGAGCAAAGAAAGCCTGAGCAAGACACCAAAAGGCCAAGGACTGGACCCTGTGGCTCAGCTTTTGCCTAGAGGGGTTTGATCTGTCCGAACAGTGGTCTAGGGGAAACTGTGCCTGGCTTTAAGGACTGAGGCAGAGCAGCTGAGTTCCTGATTCAAAAGAAGTAAGTTGGCCTGCAGACGGCTGGAGTCTCGCACAGAACCAACTACCCTGACGAACCTGCATCTGAGAGATCCAGAAGAAGGACTGCTAAGTGTGTTAAAGAATCTACAACAAATACTGTGTTCCTGACGACTGAGGACCTGCCCCAGAGACTGTATCATTCTAAAAGGTTATGAAAGTAGTTGTTATGATTATCAATAGGTTTAGTGGATAGGTTAAAGGGGTTGTAGGAATTTATAGGATTAATAGTTAAGAAATTGTTGGTGTTTGTTATAAGTGAATTTAGTAATAAATAAGTGTTAAATAATAATTTAAAAGTTCGGTTACAGGGTAGTTCTACTTCTGGGCAGGTAATCTGGATTGTAAAAGAGACTTGGCTAGGCATGCACAGGGGAAAAAAGCTAGTAGGCATGTCTTGCCATGGTTTCTCTTTCAATTCCTGCCTCTAGGTTCCTGACTTCAGTTCTTGCCTTGACTTCCCTTGATGATGAGCCAAATAAACCCTTTCTTCTCCCAAGCTGTGTTTAGTCATGGTGTTTATCACAAAAACAAAACAGAGAAAAGTTGGTACTGGGTATGAAGGGATTCCTATGATGGATCTGACTATGTGGCTTTTAGGCCTTAGACGGGTGAAGAAGGCGGAGAATTTTGGAGCATTGATCTGGAAGAACAATTGAGCTCTCAGAACCTGATATACTGTGGAGATTTGGATGACAATGCTCAGAACAACACAGACAATGAAGCCCTGGTTTGTGAATCTTCAGAAGAAAGCAAAGACTCTATCAAGACCATTTGTGAGATATGTTGGATTAAGAATCTATAAAGGGGGCTGGAGAGATGGCTCAGAGGTTAAGAGCACTGACTGCTCTTCCAGAGGTCTTGAGTTCAATTCTCAGCAACCACATGGTGACTCACAACCATCTATAATGGGATCTGTTGCCCTCTTCTGGCCTGCGGGCATACATGCAGACAGAACACTGTATACATAATAAATAAATAAAATTAAAAAAAAAAATCTGTGAGGGGAAACCTTTTATGCTTTGCTGAGACAATGGATGCTAATTAGCCAGGGCTAAGAAGTTGGCTTGATTACTAAAAGGCTGACATCAGCGAGGTGAAATGTTCTGGGAAGCTGTCACGCTCCTGCTCTGGCTTTCCAGGAAGGTGGACTCTAACCTGTAAAATGTAATAGATCCTTTCCTTCCGAGTCTGTTTTAATGCAGCACCCGAAAGTAAGCCAGAACAGTGTCCGTCAACGGCTCTACATCACACATCCTGGGTGGCTAAGATGCTTGCTAAATCCTGAACAATTATTTCCCTGCCTCTACTTTCTCATTTCCATTTCTCCACCACTTCAATCTAAGATAACCTCTGAACACTCTTTCATCTTGTCTTTCTTTAGAAGTGTTCCTGACCTCCCATAATGAAGAACTGCTTCATGACCATGCTGTGAACTGGATATTTTATCTCCGTTGGAGTAGTTAAAAGCATTTAATTTAATCCTAGTGCGGGGTATGGTGGTGCAATCCCAGCTTTTGAGAGGTTGAAGGAAGAACAGCAGCTTTAAGACAGCCTGAACTACAGGTGGAGACCTTTTCTCACATGACAAAACCTAACAAGCCAAATCTCAGTAAATTCAACACAGCATTTTACTCAACTTAAGTTACAAAGATATTATTTCCAGTGTCTGTGATAGCTTGAATATGTCTCAAATGGCACTTCTTAAGAGCAAATTCAGCAAGACCATCCAAATTTTCATGTACTACAACTTCGTTTTTAAGAAGGACTACAGATCAATTAACCCAGATGTCCAAAGGATATCATAACCATCACTCTATATGCTATAACTAAAACTAAGTCTAAGTTCTCTAATTGTTTTATATTTTTGGGCTGTAAACAAAGTATTTGATCAGAGATATAAGATTATATGTACAAAAAAACCTTTTCAATTACATGAGCAATGACGTACCTACCTCAAAATTATGCAAAAAAAATTCAACTGATTTATTTTGCAAATCAAATACATAATCCACAGTAACAGATCTTCACCTAATTTCTATTGGATTTATCTTAATTGTAATAATGAAGCTTCATTTAGTTTAATTAGCTGAAAATTTTTCATCCAGGTTTTACAAATCTTCCTGCAAAGAACTGGTTAAGCATCTGCTCGGTAACAATTCTTTTTTCATTTTTGGCTTTCTCTTTCATATTCAGAATGTTGTATTGGTTATGGATAATCCATGATTTAGGCCACATGGTGCATAATAAATCTATCAACCACTGATAATCAGAAGAAGAAAGATGTCTATATAAAATGAAGCCAAGAATTATTTCAGCCCAGTTTACCTGTGTGTCTTAGTTTCTACAGAACATACTTTATAGGCTTTTGAAATAAGGAAATTCTTTCCTTACTGTCCTATACTAACATACCCAAAAGCAGGCTGCTTTCCTTCTTAGATTGTCTAAAGTGTTCTGTATAATCACATTCAACATTAACCCAGACACTGGAAATACAGAATTTGATTCTGTCCCTCTGTACCCCATTATAAATCTCTAGTGAAAGACCAAGCAATAATTTAAGAGTCTTCCTCACTGTAACGGCAGCTAATTCAGGTATGTGTGTCGGTCTTCCTCATCAACTCCATCCCAAATTGCTGAGATGAACTGTGAGATCATCCTCTTGTGTTTTAATTGGGGGCATAACCTTCCATTGCTTTCTTGTGCCTTGGGTAATTTAGTTATCATATGTACATGGAGTAGCCAGTAAGCCTAAGACCCTAAGGAGATGGAAACACATTAGAAGGCAATTCTTAACATTCACAAAGAGAAAAAAGTGCACAACTACACATAAATAACATGTATGAGGTTCAACAAAAAAGACAATAAATCCCTTGGGGTATACAAAGCTTAGGAGACAAATTTAGAATTTTATTAGTTGTTCAAATAACATTAAACCTAAAATTTCTAGGCATGCTAGTTCTCTAGCAGAACGCAAGGAAATCTGAGACATCTTTACAGAGATCTTCTGTATGCAAGTATTATGACTACCAAAGTCCAGGTTGGTTTACTCACACTTGACTTCCAATTACCCTCCAGTCAGTCTCCTGCACAAAGAATCACAGCCGTTCAGTATCCAGTTATCCAAATAATGGGAAGCCTGAGTGACCAGGGAGGGGGGATCTTGAAAAGTGTGATGACTCTTATAATGTTCGTTTTCAATTTAGGAGCTACTACTATATATGTCAGATTATGAAATAAAAATAATTGCCAACACTTCAACTACCTCTAAATTAGAATGGCCACATCTAGTCTAGTGACATGGACTATAATACCAGGTATGAGAAACGGAGGCAGAAAAATCACAACTTCAAGATCCACGTAGATACAGAGAAACTTCCAGCCCAGGTAACTTAACAAGATCCTGTTTCAATAAAAATTAAATAAAAAAAAAAATACAAAGAGGGAGAGAGTATGGCTCAGCATTACAGTGCTTGTCTGGTATGTATTAGGACCTAGATTCAATCTCCAATACTGTTGGGAAGAGGGGCCGAAAACAAAAGAAAATCATAAAGAAAAGTCAAAATAATCCAAACATACAAAGAAACTCCAGGTTTGATTTCTTCTACCCAGGTAGAAACCTCCATGGCATGATTGATCATGTCACTTGCTACATATTATTACACCCTCATTGTAGTATGTTTTTTAAGTCAATATTAAGTTTTCAATAAAATTATTCCAAAGTCAACCCAAGGTTCTTTGAAGCACTTGTTAAATGCAACACTGGACAGATCCATCAGAGTGAAATCACCAATACTGGGAACGGCAAGCTATAATTCCCTGTCCTGGGAGGGGCTTAAAGGGATTATGGGTATGTCCATCAGTCCAGTCCCTCACAATAGTCAGCACTCAGTGGTCATTAAAGAGAAGGAAGAATGGCTTCACTGTGTGCCCAGTTGTATACAAAGCTTTGACATGGGATTGGGCATGACAATGGAGGGTGCCTTTTGACCCGTTGATGAATCTCCAAAACAATGGGCCTTTTATAAAATGAGTAATTAAAAAGCATGCCAATAAAAATTTAAAAAAAAAGAACCCACATACTTTACTACATAATTTCTCTTGTCCAGATTTTGGCTACATACTGAGTTCTTTCATCTCTGAGATAAGACTTGGAAGGACTGACAGGGCGGAGAACGCAGCTGAGCTAAGACATCTCTCTACAGTTAAGACATTCCTTTCTATTTGGAATCTCCTGAAACGGAGTCATGAATCTTATTTCATTCCACACTAGAGTGAAAAACAAATTAAAATGTATCTGGAATATATCTAGAATGGACAAATTAAACTGTTTACAAATTAAGTGCAGATATTTATGAGGGAATATGTTAAACAAGAAGGTCTACAAACATTTTCTCCAAGGTCGGTGTATTTCCTTTCAAGGATCTACCCTGCTTCTCCAGCCCATTAACAACCACATGATAATTGTTCTTGTCTAACATACCAACATGAGACACAGAAGATCTGTTGAAATACAGCCCCAGACTTTACAATAGGAGCTTTAAAAAAAAATGACTTTAAAAACCAAATACTCTTCATTTTAAAAATGAATTACAACTTCCCCTAATTCTTTTCACTAAGAAAAGCTTCAAGTATTTATTAAATAGTGTGACTTTTGGCACTTGGTATGTTTTATTTTTACTCAATATCTCGTCATTTTCATATTACAATCAACAATTTTTTTCTGTAATTAAAACTGAGTTAGTGCGATTTGTATAAGGTTTGGCTTTCAAAGTCTGATATGGTATAGAGGCATTATGTCTTTCTTCCTTATACTTTTTCATGTACTCAAAAAATCTGATTTTGTTATTAGAAAACGAAAAGATATCTTAAAGGTTCTGGGGATTTGTTAGTACTGTGTTTTACAGAGACATACTTTGCTCATCTAAGTGAAGTCTGTTTAGCAATAGGGATTTAACTTCAAATTGGTGAAAATGAATGACAACTTTTAAGCCCAATTAGATTAATCTCTTCTTAGACTTCATACTGAAATACATAATGTGGAAAATGATACCCAGTCAGCAATGTGCTATCATCTGAAACATGTTCTGGTGGAGCTTTGGACACCCCCCACCCCCGCAAAGAAACCCACCCCGGACAGAGGCAGGCCATCCCAGGTACCAGGAGCTTGAGGTCAAGAGTCACTATATTTTAAGACCTGGCTGTTTTACACTGAGTTCAAGGAGATCCTGGGAAATGAATTGAGACCTGTTTCAAAATAACAAATATAAGAGGGCTACCAGTGCCTTTGGTGCTGACCTAACATGGGTAAGACCCTAGGCCAAATCCCCAGTACCACAAAGCAAAGCATAGAAAACAGAAAAGACACCATTATGAAAACCAGAAGGGTTGCTATGCTTCTGTAACCCCAATACTCAGAAGGCTGAGGCAGGAAGATCATGAATTTGAGGGAGACCTGAATGACACAGAATGCTTCAGAACACCTTAGGTTGTCTACTGAGACCCGGAATCAAACAATCAATCCTGAATGTTATATGTATGGATTTTTTACTTTTAGCCTTTGTTTACAAACATAATACAAAACGGTAGAATATGAATATAACCACAATCTAGTTATAAGATGATGTTATAATATGAGGGGCCAGATCATATACTTTTAAGGAACAACATATAAAAAATAACCACATACATATAAATGTGCATATATATAATATATACATATATATACACATATACCTGTAGCTCTGTGGTTAATTGGCCTAATGAGAATTATCTTGTGTCTTTTTTTTTTTAAATAATAGCATTTGTTTGAAGCTGTCAAGCAAGCAATCCTTAGGAGTTTATTGTTTTCTAATTCAGAAAAAGAAGCAAAACCCATCAAGAGAAAGCAATTTTGGAGAGACAGGAATTGGGGCCAAACAGGTTGTACAATCTATTTCCTCTAAAAATAACCAACAGAAGGTCTGGCAGCCTGCCTTGGTATCAGCAGCTTTCCTTCATTAAATCTAATTGCTGTGTGGAGGCCATTTCAATTGATGCATGTGAAAAGCAATTTCATGACCATGGTGGTGGCCTCCAGCCTCTCCGGGGAGTGAATGGTCTCTGTTCTGCTCCTTTTACAGTCTCTGTGGGATAGGAAGACACTTGAGCACATTGCTATCACTTCAGTGATTGTCACTTGTCCTGAGCTGGTCAGTTAGTTCATAGACAAGTTCAGTGTATTTGGGATTGTAAGACACAAAGATTTTACTAGATGCAAAGGAAAGGAAAAAGAAATGAATGGGCTAGTCAACAGCAGGGCACAGTGGGGGTAGCATGGGCTTTAAGGATCACACCATGTTTTCCACCAGCTTCTGTCTCTTAATCCCAGTGCAACCATTGACAGGCTGCTCAGTTCCCCTGGACCTCACAGAAGAGTAACAACCTTGTGAATATTAAGTGAATGAATGCATGCTAGCTATCACACTGTATTTGTCTTTTTCAATATCCTCAATTCAGGTCGGCAAAATAATACAGAATGGCACCCTATTTCACAAAATTTGGTCTTTGTACGATTTGTTCATTCATCCACTGACTGTGTCCCTTAATCCTCTCTTGTTTGTAAGAGACTCAATATCTTTTTTTGAATTATTTTATTTTTTCAAGTTATATCTCTATCAAAGTCTCCTCCCTCCTCCCCTCCATGTCCTCCCTCACTCCCTCTTCCCTATCTCCATCCTCTCCTCCTAGGATGAGGGGAGCCCCCATATATCAAATCCCCTCGGTTCATTATTCACATGAAGGGCTAAGAGCTTCCTCTTGTACTGGAGTTTGATATGGCCGCCCAGCTAGGGTAATGTGTTCCACTAACAAGCAATAGGGTCCGTGACTTGCTGCTTGGTGGAGTTTTTCATAGGACAGTTATGCTAGGTGCCTCTTTGTTTGGGTCTGTGGGTTGTAGGATGGTTGTCCTGTGCTATATGGTTAATATCCACTTATAAGAGAGCACATATCATGTGTATCTTTCTGAGTCTGAGTTAGCTCACTTAGGATGAGCTTTTCCAGATCCATGGATCCATTTGGTTGCAAATTATATTATTTCCTTGTTTCTAACAGCTGTATAGTATTCTATTGTGTAAATGTACCACAGTTTTTTTTTTAATCCATTCTTCGGTTGAAAGACATCTGGGTTTTTTCCAGTTTCTGGCTATTACAAATAAAGCTGCTATGAACATTATTGAGGTGATATCCTTGTGGTTTGGTGGAGTATCTTTTGGATATATGCCAGGGAGTGGTATGACTAGGTCTTGAGGTAGAAATATTCCCAATTTTCTAAGATAATGCCAGATTGATTTTCAAAGTGGCTATACAAGTTTGCATGACCACAAGCAATGGAGGAGTGGTTCTCTTTCTCCACATCCTTGCCAGTATGTGCTATCTCTTGAGTTTTTGATCTTAGCCATTCTGTTTGATGATATCTCAGAGTCGTTTTGAGTTTCATTTCACAGATGACCAAAGATGTGCTGGTCTAACTGGATGTCAACATGTAGAAGAATGAAATTAGACCCATATCTATCACCCTGCACAAAACTTAAGTCCAAGTAGATCAAAGACCTCAACATAAAACCAGACACGCTTGATCTAATAGAAGAGGGCGTGAGGAAAAGCCTCGAACTCATTGGCACAGGCGACAACTTCCTGAACAGAACACTATTAGCTCAGGCTCTAAGACCAACAATCAATAAATGGGACCTTATGAAATTGAAAAGCTTCTGTAAGGCAAAGGACACTGTCATTAGAACAAAATTGCAGCTTACAGATTGGGAAAACATCTTCACCAACTTCACATGCGACAGAGGGCTAATCTCCATAATTTATAAAGAACTCAAGAAATTAAACACTAATAAACCAAATAATCCAATCAAAAAATGGGGCAGAGTACTAAACTGAGGATTCACAAAAGAAGAATCTCTAAAGACTGAGAGGCACTTGAAGAAATGCTCAACATTACCGATCATCAGAGATGCAATATCTTATTGTAGGAACTTAATATCTGGGGTCTGTAAATGTTTTAAGGTAAATTTAGAAGAGAGCTAATAGTAGCCACAACAAATAATAATAATCCATTATATGTGGATAAGTCCATTAGAAATCACCTCACCTATTAACATACTATGTCAAAGTATAATATTTTGTAGATTAGGTGTTCTGATAATCATTCTCATTGGTCAAGCACTCACTATCTGGCAGGCATTTTATAATGCCTCTCTGTTTTTGTTTGGTGCTGGGATTGAACCCAAGGACTCATACATGTTAGACAGGTCCCTTTACCTCTTCGTGTATCCCCAGGCCTGTAATTCCCATACAATAATCCTTGAAATAAGGCAATGACACAAAGATCATGCCCCATTTATGGATACATATAGGAAAAACCACATAGCGACTAGGAGAAAAAGAGCATCTGCAACCTCAAATCTCGTGCTAAAACACGTTTCTCCTGTTTCCTCTGGCTTTGATTCTTATCATTTATTTTTCTTTTAACCAGATACCATTATCTGTAATTATAGGCTTAGCTCCTCCCTTCAGAATACAAGCTACTCAAGGGCGTTAACAATGTTTATTTTAATATCCAGCCATTCTCTTGTTTTATAAACATGTTAAGTGTTTATAAAATGAAGCATTTCTTCGATCATCTTTCTAAAAACAATAGTACCACTTAGTCACTTAGAATGCTTTCAGCCAGTGGCTTCTGTGACAGTCTATTTACCAAGGCAAGATTTCTTGCATTGAATATGTGGTAGAATTGTGGAATTCTCTGTTTGCCTCAAACCAATGTGTCCACAGTAAAATGCTGAGTTTTACTTCTAACTGAAGATTTCTCAGTCAGCACATGAATTTCCATGTCCCCCGTTCTCAAGTTAGCTATCACAAAATCATGGGTGGAGAAGGAATTTCCACACTTCCAAATTTACTATTAAACATTTAAATTTCTAATTGGACATTTAAAAGGATAACTTCCTAAAAAATATAATGGTACCATAGCATTTCCTAAACAGTTAATAGAGTGATAGCACAGTAAGACTTAATTCATTTTTCTTCAAATGTATTCTCCCACCATTCATCTTATTGGTACTATCCAGGAGTAATTGGGTAAAGGTAGGAAATTATGGTTGATACTATATAAGCAATTCTCGTAAGTGAACACTGTCCTAAATAATATTATGTAATACTTAGTTTTCTTATAAATGAGTCCAATGTTCACAAAGAGGGTAGCTAAGATTTCCATTTTGCTGCGGTGAAATTGAGAGGTTATTCAAATATGTAAAAGGCATTTCTACTGGGCATGCTGATTAAATATTGTGGTGCATGACTTTCCACATCCTGAACAGCTAATTAAATTAGTCAGAATGATGAGCTGCAACAAAGCCAACACTCTGAGATGACTTTGTGACAAGCTTTAGTATCAGAGAAAAATTTTAAAGCTTCACAAATAATTTCAGTGAGAATGGAAATATTTTGTTATATCTTAAAAAGGTTATGAATTGCCTCTTACTATTGACAGCAAATTTCTCTAGAACCTATGGTCTGAAGCTGAGACTCTCATTATATTTTTCATTGCCCTGAAACTAAATTAAAGCTGATCTTATTATGGAGAAAGAATTGCATTTTATTTTAGGAACTTTTCATTTTCAATTACACCTTGTAATATCAGAGTCCAGTAGAAAAACAGCAAAGTGCAGTTTTATTTAAAAAAAAAAAACGTGATTATCAAGACAAATAGCACTTTTAATAAATTGACTATTTCAAGCTTCTTTGAGCTTTTATATTAGAAACTCTCACTTCCAGGGCTGCAGAGATGGCTCGGAGGTTACGAGCACTTGCTGCTGTTGCAGAAGACCCAAGTTCGTTTCCCAGCACCCAGGCCAGGTGGCTCACAACAGTCTGTAGCCTCCTCTAGTTGACTGGTCAAGCTCTCAAATCACTTCTGTGGATACTATACTTACCTGAAAACAGCCCCAAAGAGATTATACAAATATACATATAATTAAAAAATAAAAGAAATCTTTTTTTAAAAGAAGAAATACCCACTTATTATGATGTTGCTTTGTGGAAAAATGGCATGATGAATTATGCATTCTTTATGCATTTCAACTTTGCTTATATATGCTCACCTTGTTCCATAAAAAAAAAAATCTCTAGATGATATATGGGAATATATACAGAGCAATGGTATTTTTTAAAGGAATGAGACAATAAGATGTCTGACAAGCAGATGTTTGGAAACAAGAGAAAATTAGGAATCATGAGCTTAGGTTGTAAAACAAACCAGTTCCTTGTGTCTCTGGTTTATGGGAGTAATTTTTGACAATCCAGTCTGAATTATTGGAAGAAACAGGCTGATTCTGAATCTTTAAATATTCCGGATTTTTTGTCACATTACATAAAAATAGCAAAAGTAGAATGTGAACCTTTACACACCCACATATACATCCATGCACTTTCTGTATAAAAAGAAATCTGTGCTAAAACATCACACATATTTTTGATATATGACAAGGATAAAATAAATGGAATAATTAAAGCTGTATTTATTTCAACAGCTCAGTGCTCAGAGAACTGCTTTCCTGTGTCAGCCTGCCACTCTACAACAACAGCTCTTGGTTGATGCTCTTGGCCCTAAACAGAGGCACATCACCAATGAGACACAGAAAAGAGTACTGATGCACTTGCTCAGCCGTAAACAGAGCCACACCACCTACTAACACACAACTCATTTTTCACTTTGCTCAGCCGTAAACAGAGCCACACCGCCTACTAACACACAACTCATTTTTCACTCTCCTCAAATAGCTCAGAGTTCTTTAGACCCACATCCTTCTGCACATTTTGTCTTCTACAAGTTTCCTCTTTTTAAGTGACAGAAACTCATACCTCAAATGTCTTTCCCTTTTCTCAACCGAGCCATCCCCATATCTCAATGCTTTTCCTATAATGAGTCCTAAATTTGCTTTCTAAGAAAACATACTGTATATAGCCACTGAACCCCACTCATACATTATATTTCCCATAAGTTTTTGATACTCCAGGATTCTACCTTCTCCACAGCAACCTCCAGCTGCATTTTAAAGCCCCATTTGCTGGAATGCCTATAAGACCAACTCTATTGAACAAACTAATCTCGTCAAATTAGGATCGAGGAAATTTTTTTCTTAACTCAACTTTCCTAGAGGCTCAATTATGTTAGTTCATGAGATTTCATGATATAACAAACCTGCAAGAATCCTGTAGTGCTTGAATGTTATGCTTAGCATTCCTGTGGTGTTCCACCTTCTATTTAGAGCCATTAAAAGAACTCTCAAGTATTGGTGAAAGTGTGTACCTATCCAAGTAGTCGGATCACAAACCCAGACAGTACTTCTATCTAATGTCATTGTTACAGTTCATATTAAGGCATTTAAATAGAGAGCTGTAAACATCTCTAGAACAACATTGGTTCACCAGTGCAGTAAACACGAATCAAACTAACTCTGCTTAATTTCATTTGCGAGTGGTAAATGGCTGGCGTGAGTCAACCTTAGAGACAGCCTTCTGCATTTTAGATGTATACGGGTCAGAGGTAATGTCTCCCTATCACAGTATTCTCCTCATGATCTAATCCATATGACAAGAACTCAACTGCGACCAGAACACATCCCCTTTCTATGCTTGTTTGGTTGTTCTTGCTAAACAGCTATTAATGCCCACGTATAAAGAAAAGTAATTTCTCTTGCTCATTGTCACTGACAAACAAGATGCTCTAACAATCAAAACAAGGTAAATCGTCCTTAACAACTCTAAGTCCCTCATTTTCAAAATGCAAAGCAGGTGCAACCTAACGAACAATTAATTCCCTTCTATCTGGGCATTAGTTACCAAGACAATGACTATCGGGCTCAAGGAAATTCTTACAAGAAGCCTTTACATAAAGCAAATCATTTTTTTCTCTTCCTCACTTGAACACATACACCCTGTTCTCAGGGGCACTGAACGAGACTGCCTGGTATCAACCTCACCATGTATTGTGACAGCTATTTTGCCTGACTGAGAGAGTATGAGCAGAAGTGATATGAGAAACTGACTGGAGCCATTACAGACTGATTTAGTTCTGGCTGAATATTCATAGTTTCAGGATGCTAATACAAATGGAGAGAGAGAGAGAGAGAGAGAAACTGCCTTCTTCCAGGAACCTGTGCACATTTGAATTCAAATATCCAAATGTTTTTTCTTAATATTTTCTTTATCAGAAATATTAAAGTGTTGTGAGACTAGCATTGTTTTTGAGATGTCTATCAATCTATCCATAATAAATATTGGTTATTTCTTAGAAGAAACCCTATTAATTAATATTTAGTGAAAGTAAAGGTAACATGATTGTGAGGGTCAACATTAATGTCAACTTGACCCAAGCTAGCATCATCTGTGAATAAAGTATTAATGAGAATCTGTCTATATTAGGTTGGCCTGTAGGCAGGCTTGCAGGAGATCATTTTAATTAGTTGATAGAGGAAGAACCAGCCCACTGTGGATGGCACCATTCATTAGGCAGGGTGCCCTGAACTACCAAAAAGAGAAGTAATTGAGCTATGCAATTAGTGCAAGAGACAAGCCAATTCGGGAGTGACTCAGTCAGTCATTCACTTGCTTTCTAATCCTGACCATGAATGTGACCAGCTCCCTCAAGTTCTTTCTACCCTGACTGGATGTAACCTTGAATTGAAAGCTAAAATAATTCCTGTCTTGCCTAAGTTGATTTTTGTCTGAATGTTTTACCACAACAGAAATGAAACTAGAATAAAGATGTTATAGTAAAAAGAAATAAAATTATTTTTTTTAAATTATTTTAAGAATTATACAAAAGTTGAAGTTACATTTTGACATTATATTTTAATCTAAGGATACTCAAAAGATTCTCCACCAAACCACAAGGACACTGGCTCTGTTATGTTCATATCAGCTTTATTTGTAATAGCCAGAAATGGGAGACAATGCAAGATGTCCTTCAACTGAAGAATGGACAAAAAAAAAAAAAAAAAAAAAACTGTGGTACACTTACACAATGGAATACTACTCACCTATCAAGAACTAGGAAATCATGCAATTTGCAACCAAATGGATGGAACAAGAAAAGTTTCATCCAGAGTGAGGTAACCCAGACCCAGAAAGATACTCATGGTATATACTCACTTGTAAGTGGATATTAGACATATAGTACAGGACAACAACCTACAACCCACAGACCCAAACAGACAGTTTCTATCTCATGCTTGTCTATGCTTTGTTTCTATCTTTGGCTATGTATCTCATTCTCATTAGACTTTGAGCATCTGAGGTCTCCGGCTCAGGCTTCCCCTGATCCCAAGTTTTGTTACCCAAATGGCAATGGTTCCCATAACTGATCGCAGATCCCACCAAGTATTTTACAAAATAACCAAATATTGTTATGATTTATATTAAGATTTGTATAGAATATAATAATTTTTTAATTACATGAAGATTAGATGCCTCCTAAGATGGAATATTACTTATTAGTACATGTGAAAAGCTATCACAATGACTTTCACAGATCTCAGAAGTCAAAAGAGCATTTCTTCCTAATATTCACTTTACTATCAAAAAAAAAACAGGTTCAGTCCCTTACATGAAATCTGACTAAATTTAAGGCCACCAAAAGTTGGGCTGGGGGAATGACTTAGCAACGAAGAGCACTTGCTGTTCTTGCAGAGGTCCTGGGTTCAGTTCCTAGCACTGACATGGTGGCTCACAAAGTTCTATGGGATCTGGTGCCCTCTTGACATGTTGGACATACATTCAAGAAGACAAAATACACACATTAAAAAAATAAACAAATCTTTTAAAAAGTACCACAAAAAGTTTTTTAAATAACTGAACTATATGCAATCAATTAACTCATTGATAAACCAAACAGAGCTCTATTAAGAAGCCTCATGACTTAATGTTTAAACACAGTCACTACCAGGAATGCTTCCATCCAGCAAAAACTTAAAGTAGAATCTAAAATATTCAAGAGCAAATAAAGTAGTGCCCACTAGTATTTAAACTAGATCTTAATTCCTACTCTCTCAGTATTTGAATATGTTCCTCAATGGTTGAAAAGAACAGGAAATGAAACTCACACAATCCACCTAGCTGCACGCTTCTCTCATCAGTTGAAGAAAAAGTGCTCCCCAGAATGTCAAACCTGCTACCTGCCCATTGGCTCTAATACAGGAGGGTGAAGCAGTGTCAGAGAAAGAATGAGGTAACATGAAATGTGAAATACCATATCAGCTTTGGTTCCAAAATGACAGCTATTCAGTACAAGACTCTAAAAAACAAATATTTCCTTTCTTTGATACCAGATTATAACTGAGTCAAGTGCAGAGAATTATACTCCCAGATGGAAAATAACCTTCATGTGTTATCCCAAAGTAAGACATTTCAACCAGTCATTGAAAAAGCACCCCTCAAGGATTCAGGAATTACATTGTGATATATGGCTGAAAAAGTATCCTTTTTATTGCCATCCATGGAATGGATGGGCATTCTGAGGAGAGAATTCTATTATGCCATCTCAACACAGTGAAATAAATTCTGTTCCCAGGGCTCGCTCTTTCTCTTTCTCTGAAAGCCCCACTGTTTTAAAAGTACTTCTTTCCACAGCCTTGCTCTTTGTTAACCAATTGCAAGTTGTGATGACCACAAAGAAGAAACAAAGAATCCAAAAGATTTATTACAATTTTATGAAAGGAAGTACAAATATTTTCAGCCTTAGTAATTACCAAACAGTACACATTCCAATAAGAATAAAAGACCACTTATCCTATTTTAAAACAGAACAAAATTTCTTGATGCCATCCATGTAGCTCAACACAGAAATGTTGATAAGGGATGTACTGTAATCACTATGCTTTCCCTCTTTAGAACACATATAGCAACATGCATCTAGATCATAAAAGAGTTCTTACTCATTGACCCACCCAGTACAAAATTTATCCTCAGAACCTTTTTAAGCAAAAATAATATGTGTGGTTGGTAAAGATCTTTTCCCAGTCTGTAGGTTGCCGTTTTGTTCGAATGACAGTTTCCTTTGCCTTGCAGAAGCTTTTCAGTTTCATAAGGTCCCATTTATTGATTGTTGTTCTTAGATCCTGAGCTATTGGTGTTCTGTTCAGGAAGTTGTCACCTGTGCTGATGAATTTGAGGCTCTTCCCCACTTTCTCTTCTATTAGATTTAGTGTGTCGGGCTTTATGTTAAGGTCTTTGATCCACTTGGACTTAAGTTTTGTGCAAGATGATAAGTATGGGTCTTGCATTCCTTTACATGTCGACATCCAGTTACACCAGAACCATTTGTTGAAGATGCTGTCCTTTTTCTATTGTATGGTTTCAGATTCTTTGTCAAAAATTAAGTGACCATAGGTGTGTGGGTTTATTTCTGGGTCTTCAATTTGATTCCTTTGATCAACTGGCTAATATCCACAATTAATAAAGAACTCAAGAAATTAAACACCAAGAAATCAAATAATCCAATAAAAAAATGGAGAACAGAGCTACACTGAGAATTCACACACACAAAAAAAAAAGAATTTAAAATGGCTGAGAGACACTTGAAGAAATGCTCAACATCCCTAATCATCACAGAAATGTAATTCAAGACAACTCTGAAATTCCATCTCACACCTGTCAGAATAGCTAAGATCAAAAACTCAAACGACAGCACATGCTGGTGAGGCTGTGGAGAAAGGAGAATACTCTTCCGTTGTTGGTGGGAGTGCAAACTTGTACAACCACTAAGGAAATCAATCTGGAGATATCTTAGAAAACTTGGAATAGCTCTACCTCAAGACCCAGCCATACCACTTCTGGGTATACATTCAAACGATTCCTCACCAAACCACAAGGACATAGCCTCATCTATGTTCATAGCAGCCTTATTTGTAACAGCTAGAAACTGGAAACAACCCAGATGTCCCCCAACCAAAGAATGGATTAAAAAACTGTGGTGCATTTAGCCAATAGAATACTACTCAGCAATCAGAAATAATGAAATCATGCAATTTGCAGCCAAATGGATGGAACTAGAGAAGCTCATTCTGAGTGAGCTAACCCAGACTCAGAGAGATGCACATGGCATCTATTCACTTCTAATTGGATTTTAGCCATGTAGTACAGGATAACTATCCTACAACCAACACACCAAAAGGAAAAGGAACATAGACCTTGTTACCTGATAGTGGGACACTTTGCCCTAATACAGTTGTCATATAGGCCCCCAGTGCAAGAGGAAGCTCTTAGCCCTCATATGACTCCTGAACTGAGCAGGGCTGATATGTAGGGGCAACCCACACTGGAAGAGTAGGATAGGTGGGAGAAGGGGGAGAGGGTGGGACAGGGAAGGGTGGAGAGAGGGGGCTGTGATGGAGATGTAACTTGAAGTAATAAATATACATTAAAAAATACTGAACTACTCTTAATAAAATTTACAAAAGACAAAAAAATTGTGCATAGAGATGCTTACGATCTTAAATAGTTATAACAAATAATTTTTAAAACATATAAAATTAACTTTTAGATAAAATATGGAGGGTCTGTCCAAGAGGATGTCATATAGATTATTTAAAATTATAAATATAAATATTGTAAAAGTAAGGGATCCAAAAGTATTGGGTACTCTCCTAAAAATCCAGATTTTGAGTGGCAGAAGGAAGAGAATTGTGAATTCCAGGCTAGTCTTGAAAAAAATAACAAACAAAACAAACATAAGGGAAATGTTACCCATAGAATATTTAGTGAAAGATAAATACTAAATTGAATTCTCACTATAATTATAATTGATGAAGTAAACATATGGATAGAAGCAAAATACTGGAAGTAAAATATTATGAAACATAATTAAGCATGTTAAAATGATAGGGATGTGGGGGATTTACTTAATGACCTAGATATTAATGTTGTCATAATATGATGTTTGCAAATGAATGTTTCTGAGGCGATGAAAAATGACTATACTTCCTAGACATTGGAGTTAAGGTCTTAAATCCTAAGGGTGTATTTTATTCACCTCTGTGATGACCTGAGCCCTAGCCTAGGCCCTTAGAGAAGTTTTTCAGACCTCCCTTTTAAGCAATGCAATGGATTCCTAGTCATTTAAGTCCTATGACTTTCAAAAATCCATAAAGCCATGCATTCTCTCTTTGGAATGCCAGGAAGCCAAAGAACTTCATAACTGGGTTGTTATTTCCTAAAATTTCTGGAATGAAAAACATTTCAGATTGTTTGAACTCCCTGAAAGAAATCTTTTGTAAGCATGTTTCCTAATGACACAAAATATCCATGCAAGACGAAATCACTGCACAACACTGATGCACATAACATCAATGCCCATTTATGTGGCACTGACCAATCCAGAAGACTATCAGTGTTCCTGGGCACCATTGTGACACACTGCTGACTTAGAAAAGAAAATCTGACAGAATGACATTTGAGCACCAGCATCCTTCCTGAAAAAAAAAAAAGAAACTTACTCAAATATGCTTGGTCACCCTAAGAGTCTCTTTCTTTGTACCCTAACTACACTTCTGAGCCCTTTATGATAACCTGTACAACTTTATTTTTTTCATATATGACCTATTCCTTACCAACATTAATTTCTAAAGAGAGTATTCTATTCTTCCATGGATTTTAAGCACATTGCCATGGATTGGGGTTAAACATCTCCCACAGCCTGTATACGAAGACTTGGTCCCTGGGGTGGTGGTACTGAAAAGTGGTGCAGATCTGTAGAACGTGGGCTTTGGGTGAGGCTATAAGGTCACTGAGGGTATGCTCTTGACAGGGAAGGCAGGCCCCAGCGTGCCAGCCCCCTCACCCTCACCTTAGCTTCAAGACAATGTTTGTTCCTAGAGGCTCCTGTCACAATGTACAGCCCTCACCAGAAACCAAACCATCAGGGCTATCCAATCTTACTTAAACCTCACAATGTGCCCCGCCCCCCCCCCACCAAATAACCTATCTTGGCTTCATGGCTT
This sequence comes from Lophiomys imhausi, assembly GCA_907164525.1. Classification (NCBI taxonomy): domain Eukaryota; kingdom Metazoa; phylum Chordata; class Mammalia; order Rodentia; family Muridae; genus Lophiomys; species Lophiomys imhausi. Next base: position 971,016 of record CAJQZJ010004824.1, read on the forward strand.
CTAGGGTACCCATGGAGGAATTTTGTCACAATGATAGAACCCTGAGTCTTGAATGGTAATGATGATGCGGTGGGCGAAGTGTAAGATTATATTTGTTATTAACTTGTCTTCCTTCTAACTAAGACATTTGGAAAGTTCTTTAATTCATCTTCTAAAATGTAGAACACGAGCATCACGTATTAAAACATATAATTAGAAAATTGCTCAATTATTCAGTGGCATCCTGAGCAAAAGCCAAGGGCAAGGCTGTCAATAAGGCTGGCTGTACAGTGAGCGTATGGTAAGAAACAATAGTGGTGAATAAAAGAACAAAAAAAAAAGTTTAACAAATCTCTGAGACAAATGGATATAGAATAACTGGGTATGATTCTTAAAAGTGATCTTTAAAAACTGCAAGAAATCAACAATGTGTAAAAACTAGTAAAGTGTCTTTGGAGTGTAATTTTAATCTAGAATGAACAAATACTTAGCACAAACCCTTCAACGAAACCTGCAGAATTTCTATAACTTTATTTGATCGAAGGGAAGAAATATCTAGATATCAAGGCACTCATCTCTAAAGTCACACTCCAGAGGACAACCAGGTCACGAGTGCTCATCAGCTCAAGCTGCTGTCCCCATCTCCAGCCTCGCACGTACGTAGAGCCGCCAGGAGCCACCTGAGCCTGTGTCCTTTCTTCATGTCTCTCTGAGCTTTCCCCATCTCCAGCCTCCTACGTACATAGAGCCGCCAGGAGCCACCTGAGCCTGTCTTTTCTTCATGTCTCTCTGAAAGCTCAACTGCGAAGGTCTGCCTGAAGGACTCTTATGGGATTAGCTAAGAGCACTTCTAAGGTCAAAGGTCAAGTTCCTTAGTGTGCTCCACAATGCAGTCTTGCCTGAGCTAGCTCTACCTTTTTTCAAATACTAATTTTTTTTAGTTGGCAACAAAATATTGTGTTTCATTATAACATTTTCATATACATATATGAAAAGCATTATATATATACATATACATATACATACACACATATTTTTGTTCTTATTAGATCCCTGGCCAACTCACTCTCCCCTACCCCCTGCTGGTCACCTGCTCCTCCTAAGTAGTCTGCCCAGTACCTTCATGTCACATGTATTCATTACACCATCCTGTCCATCCTCCCTTCTCCTTTTTGGTTTCTTTCTCCATCTTTGCACTTTCATGACCTACCTCTTTTCTCCTTTCATGTCTCTTGTTCCTTCCCACTCTTTACTCATCTAGGATCTGATAGAGAGAATTTCTTTCAGTTTCATGTCCCAGTTTCCTCCAGTCTGTTAATCTTACTGTTTATTCTGCCTAATATACTCTTTCTTTCTGTTTTTGCTTTGCCTAGATAATTTTTTTCCTTTATGTTTTATCTTGTGTTATTTTTGAGACAGAGCCTTGCTACTTATCTAGACTTGTTAATCTCAAACTGAATATCTTCCTGCCTCTGTCTCCTGCACTCCTGGATTACAGGTGTACACCACCATACCTAGCTTTCCACAGATAATCCTTTTTTTTTTTTTTTTTGCTTAACTCTTAGGATTCCAAGGAGTCTCCTTTGGCCTTATGCATCTTATGGAGGAGGCTAGTGACTCTTTTTCAGTCAAGTCTCATTGTATATAAACTTCTATAATTATTCTTTTACTATAACACAGTTCTTGATTTAATTTGGTGGGTTTTTTTTCCTTTTCCCCCACTAACTAGTGAATAAGGGTAGGTGCCTTCTTTTTATTGCTATTATTTCCACTGTCAGTTGTACATTCTGATTGTTACAGTGATCTGTAGGCAAGGATACTGAAGTAGGGAAACCTCTGTTACTGAAAGACTGATATTGTATGGAAATCCCTGCAACATTTGATTTCAGAGAAATATAATTTCATCTTTGAAGAAATGCATTATTGAGTTTGTTTGACCAATTTTACTTTTTACCAAGATAGTAATAAAGACAACTCTAAAATATTCTTATCTATAAAAAAATCACGCAAATACTCCAAATAAAGCCTAATGCCCTAGAAACACAGAGTGATTGCAGCCGTCCCTCTAGGACACAACGTCTATAGGAAAGCACCAAATATGTGAGATGAGCAGACTAGTAGTCATGCGTAATTCCCCTTTGCATCTGGAGAGGATGTTATAAATTGTTTGTTCGAAGCATTTGTACAGATAAGAATAATAGAAGAAATATTGCCACATCTTATCCAACATGTCTACAACAGAATTCCCAAACACTCTGAACCAATGTGGGCCATAGCATAGAATGTTTCAGTAAATAAAATGCACACACACACACACACACACACACACACACACACACACAGTCTCATTGTCCTCCATTCAACTAAAAGAAAACTGTGATAATTAGTAGAATCTCTGAAAGACTATTCTTTTAGACAAAGAATATTTAAGAAACACTTCCTAGTCTCCAGACTTAGTTTAGTTATGAATTTCCTCCTCATTCTTAGCTAGATATTCCTACATAAATGAAATTCCCTGAAGAAACAACAGCAAAAATTTTCAAAGCAAAAGTATTTTTTAATATTCAAACTTCTATTTTTGAAACTATTTATTACACAACCAGAAATGTGGATAATCTAAATCTAGCTTTTAGAGGGTACACTTGAGCTGATGGTCACATTTGCACATTTTCCCTTATAGAGTTTAAGTCTGGGGGTACTTAGCAAAACTTGGGACAATGCCCTGCCTTTGCTTAGGAGCCAGATACCTACCAACTGACAGAAACTTAGTCACAATCTCTACTTTCATGTTACCTCATGCAGAAAATGTTGATAATTATGGCAGTCATTTGTTGTTGTTCTTTGAAAACACAAAACAAAGAAAACTACAATAATTCTTATAAAGCATGTGACATCTTTATCTGCCCAGATGATCTGGGGGTCAAGTGTGATCCACAAACTATTTTATTTGGCCTTCAGATTTTTTTCTCCAACACAATCTGTTTTTATACCATGCACCTTGGTCACACTCATGTCCCATTTCACCCAGGTCCACCCTCATATCCTGTGTCCAACCCCCCCCCCAATAAAAACAAAACAACAACAATGACTCATCAAGTTCAATTTATGCTGCCCACTACTCAGTGAATCACCATCAAACTCCCAAGGGCCAGCGCCTAAAAGAAAACTGAGACCTTCCCGGTCCCCTCACCAGTAGTCATCAACTGTAAAGAGCTATATACTTCAGCATCTTTATCACAAATTTTAAGAATTGTCTTCAATCATCCATATATGTGTAGGGGCCTAGGTTGAGTCCATATGTGTTTTTTTTGTTGTTGTTTTTGGTTTTTTTGTTTGGTTGGGTTGGTGTTTCATTCTCTGTAAGCCTGTAGGGGTGTAGGTTGGTTGGTTCTGTTGGCCTTCATGTGGTATTCTTGTCCTTTCCAGATCCCTCACCTCCTCCTCTCTCTCTTATACAGGACTCCCAGAGCTTCACCAAATGTTTGACTGTGTGTCTAAGCATCTGTTTCAATCTGTTGCTGGGTGGGATCTCTTGTAGGATAGTTCTTACGCATATATAGATGATAGGCAGCGTGGTCTTCATGCAGAACTCTTAGCAAATGGGGATGGGGGGCTGTCGCTGACATTGACTCTGTTGCCTGTGAGTGGAACACATTACCCTTGCTGGGCTGTTAGGCCCCAGGGCAAGAGGAAGCTCTTAGCCCTCATGTGACTTGATGAACTGAGGTGGGTAGATATATGGGGTGCTCAGGTCATTGCAAGAAGAGAAGGGGGGAGAGAGGGAAGAGAGTGGGAGAATAAGACTGGGTGGGGAAGAGGAAGGGAACTGTGATTGGGATGTAACTTGAATTTAAAAAAAAAAAAGAATTCTCTTCCTGTCTGGAGTGTTTCTTTTGGAGGAGGAGGGGTTGTCACAGAAGCCTTCTGTGTCTCTCATTCTCACTTATGAGTCTGTGGTCATCGGCACCACTGCAAAAGACGCTTCCTTGTCCATAGCAGTTAGCTGCAGCATGGCTTATGGACTTCCACATGGTTTTGGAGGCAGCACAGATCTTGGACATTAACCTGGTTTCTGGAGGCAGCTGAGATCACAGACATCAAACTGTTCCCCAGCGGGAGAATGGATCACGGACATCAACAGGTTTCCAGCACCAGCACGGACCACTGAAATCTTTCAAGGAAAGTTAATCCAGAAAATGAACCATTCTTTATCGTGGATATCTTGTTGCTCAGAGTCAGGGTGATTGAGCGGTTGGGCAGCACGTTCAGGGGTACGACCTTTGCTCGCTCAGGCTTGCACCACATCATGCCTGTGTTCTTCTCCCCCACCCCCAGCAGGGCGGGGAGCACAAGCAGCAGCAGTGCCAGCTCCATGGGCCAGGCCAGTGGGCCGAGCAGTCGCACCAGCAGGGCCGAGGAGCCCCAGCATCAGCCGAACAGGCGACAATGGGGTGAAGTAAGGCAGGTGGTGGCCAGAGCCTCCCAGCAGCTCAAGGATTGGCTCCATTGGCTGTACCATGCTCCTTTGTGCACCGCAGCTCCGCTTCCATACCTATGATCTCCACTCATTTCTGCCATCAATTTTTCCAATTCCATGAAGCTACTTTGTAAAAGCATCTTCCCGTAAGAAGTTGTTCTGGAGATCCTGCGTGCTCTGAAGGCTCATCCTCCACCGCCGTGCATCCTCTCAAAGCCTCCGTGGAGTGGCAGCTGCTGCCATCTTGAATTGTGGCTCATAACTATCCCTTTTCAGATTTTTAAAAATTGACTTAACTGCTAATATAAGGCCAAGAAAGTTACTAACCTCCTTTAAGAAAGTAAAAGGAAAGTTGTATCAGCCATTGCTTCCCACTGTTGCCTCCTGCAGCTTCGAATGACTATTCCTTATAACCCAAAGCTCCCTTCTTCAAGCAGCTTCTTGACTATGGTTACACGGCCCCTATCCTAGCTCCTCAAAACCCTGATACCAGGGTGTCCTGAAAGTAGTCTACGGGGGTTCTCAAGTGTCACCCAGCCCTAGTGACTTCGCTCATGGTCTCTAATGCCTCATCCCAGGCTCACTTTTTTCTCTCTTCCTCCCATGATTGTGATCATTAGTTTTTAAATAACCTCCCTATACCCTTGCTCAGAATCAGCTTTGGATGGCCGTTATCCTCTCTCCATGTGGGCAAATGCCCCTCTGTGACTCTACAAGATTGTAGCACTCACACTGAAGAATCCTGAATACTTGCCTGCAGCCTACAGGGTCCATCCAAAAGACCTACAGGTTACAAAGTGCAAACAAGGACAAAATCTTGAGCAGTTAAGAGGACATAGCTCAACATTTCTAGAATCAGGGCTCTAAGATGGCTGATTCTTTCACAGGTCTAATAGATACAATCTGGGGCTCTAGGCTGCCTTTCCCATCTGTTTCCATGTCACCCATTCTGTTGTCTGAAACATTTGTACTTCAAGTAGATAAGATCTGAGGGTCCTAAGGAGCGGTATCACTGGAAGGATGTCAGGATAGTATTTTGCACACTGAACCCCCATACCCTTCATATCTGGTAAAGTTCCACCTGGCTCAGGAGCAGAGAAAAGGGGAAGTACATTTTACCAGAGAGAGAGACAAGGCAGTGAGAGCCAGGAAGCAGTCTAGGACAGATTGCAGAGGACAGACTGGGAAATGAATACATATTCTTTGTAATGAGATTAGAGAAAAAAATGAGATCTCAAGAAAAGAACTGACATTAGCTTCACAACATCATGAAGTTGTGGCCACCACCCCGCTCTTACTGCTGAAATGCTATGTGAGTAGGGTCAGAGCTGCCCTGAGACTGTAGTCAATGAAGACTGAAGAAATGAGGAGTGAATGAAAAGGTGCTAATTTAGATTAGTTTAAGAGATGTCAAGATGTTCAAAGCCAACCCACTCTCTAGAAGGAAAAGCATCCATAGATCCCTGAGTTATTTTATAAGAGTGATCACACTTTGTTTTAGATAGCTGTACATTTTACCCAACTTGGTATAAGTAATGGGAGTACTTTCCTAACATAGCAGGTTTTTGTCCATCTGACTGAGACACAACTACATAAAAAATATGTTCCACCTGTCCATCCACTTTCCTCATTAACTTTGTCTCAGTTTCAACTCAGAAATAACTAATATCTAGAAAAATAGGTAATGACAATGTCAAAAGAAAAAAAAACCAACTACCCAAACCATTAAAAAAATAATACTGTGGATTCCTTCTCTCTTCCCTGCAATAAAAAAACAGTGACCTCATTAGCATCATCTAAAAGCAATTACAAGATGTGATGTTGTACATGTTACATCTCTGAAGGTGCATGCAAATGCTACAGCTCTGAAGAGGAAGGTATCCTGGCAGTCAGGGGCCAAGGAATACCACAAAGTCACACCACACAACAAACCTTACACAAGAGATTTGCTGGGAAAAACACAGAAGGCTGGCAGCCTCATTTGAGGTGAGAAGTATCAGAGAACTGAGTATATACATACACTCAGGCTTATATAAGGTTTTGGGGGGTAGAGTTTTCCAGGATGGAGATTTCCAGGGTGGTGATGGGTGGGATTTCATGCTCATGGATTGGTGGGCTTTTGAGCTCAGAGATTAGTAGGATTTTGAAACCCAGAAGTGAGCTCTGACTTTTTTTTTAATAATTTATTTTTTATTTCTTCAAGTTACATCTCAATCACAATCCCCTCCCTACTCCTCACTCCAGTCCCACCCTTCCACCATCCTCCCCCTCAACCCCCCCATCCTCTTCTCTTCTTTTCTTTTTTTTTTTTTAGTTTAAGGTATTTCTTTTTCCCCCCAACAGCTCTCCCTTTCAGTCCAAAAAAATGGTTCTTTTTCTTATAACTATAAATACAATACAAAACAACAGAAATAAATAGGCCACAATTATAAGAGTTATATGGCTTAGCATACATTCCCAGTGTCCAGTCCCTATGTATTTGGCACCTGACTTTAACATTCTACTATCTAACCATCTCCATGTGTTTAAAGTTCTATATCTAACTCAGTTTTCATACTAACTTGCCTCATAATTTTAAAAATATCTTCTTAGATCCAGAACACCCTCTTGATTCCTAAACAACTCAAAATTTAACTATGAGACTCTAGCTATCTATTCTTCAACCACCTCAGAGACCTGAGAGGGATAAATATATCTGATTATATAGGAAGTGCAGGGCCTGCAGCTTTAACCCTGCTGATGTATCAAAGCTTCTGAGACAAACTCCATGTATTTGATCATCCCTCCCATTCTCCTCCCAGGAGCTCATTATCATACAGGCTCTCAGGCAGTAGATCTCCTCAGTAAATCCCTAAGAGAATCAGCTGTAGAATCCTGACAGCATGTGACTGGAGAAGAAAAAGAGTAAATGCATATTTAGAAATCAAGCCAATTTAGCTGAACCAGACATGGTGGCTCACACTGTAATTCCATCATTAGAGTGAGTGAGTTAGGAAGACTGCCACTAAATTAGAGGCCATTGTGGGTACACATAGTGAGTTCAAGCCAACCACAGCTACATAGTGAATTCCTGGCCATCCGGGAGCCCTTAGTGAAACTCTGCCTCAAGAAACCAAAGGAAACAAACACAAATAGCTGTTGTAGGTCAGTGTTCTGTAGTAAAGTTTTAGATTCAGAGCTTCTGTGACAGTTCAGTTCACCAAGCAAACATCCATCCAGAGCTTCCTGAAGTTGGGCTCTGGGCTGTGCCCTTGAGACTCCTTCTGCCCATGAACACCACATATCTAGTGGACTCAACCTTAGACATTCACTGTGCTGTATTTATGGCTATGGGATTAGGAACACAATTTTGAAGGTTAACACCTTTCTTAATTATTTTCTCTTTGTTCCTTTCTGGCTCTCTTTTCGAGACAAAAAGGTGTCATGGTGTCACCCAGGCTGACTTCAAGCTTCTCCAGTGATGCCCTTGTGGCAGACTCCTTAGTTTCAGGATCAAATTTCAAACATCCCTCCATTATGAATGGTGAGGCCTTTGAGAGAGGAAAAAATGCCAGAACATTATTTCAGTAGTTCTTTTTCTCCCTTATTTATCTTTCTTCCCCCCCCCCCCCACTGCCTTCTTTTGATTTTTGAGACAGTACCTCCCTATATAGCCCTGGCTGTCCTGGTACTCAACTCACTATGTAGACCAAATTAGCCATAAACTTACAGAGATATGCCTGCCTCTGCCTCCCAAGTGCTGGAACTAAAGATGTGTGCCATGATGGCCACCAACAAGGCAAACTATTCAAGAATAAATTTGCCAAGCGAAAGGAATATCAGATAGTTCACATTTTACCTTTCAGGGTAAAAATAGCATAACAAAGTAATTTAACTTTTTCTTGAAAAATTCTCACACCTCACACTAGAATATGCAAGGCTTAGCCTTATAGTGTTTATTTAAAATATAGTTTTTACTATTATAAAATTAACACATTACATATATTATGCTATGTAATATAATTGCTGCATGAAGAGACTTCAGGAGCTTCCACCATAGATATTGCTGCATTCTCTCCCCCCATTTCCTAAGTTAGAAGGATGATGGTTTGCAGAGATAGAGCTCATTCAGATTCTTGATCAAGTGCTAAGAAAGAAAGCAGGCAAGTTGCAAAGAACATGGATCTAGGAAAATGATCTGGGCAGAAGCAGAGAGATATAAATGTGACTATGAACTATAGTTCAAAACCAAGGACTGAGCAACTCTAACTTAGTTTGATTGTTAATTGGTAAGTATTTGGGCTCTTTAGCAGTTAGCCTGAATCACTGAGATTGACTAATGCCTACCTCTGAACACCCTAAAGGACTCAGGAAGAAACAGAAACTTGGACCTGGAGCCTGTGTAACTAGGAACATACTCTTTCCTAACCCTAGTCCCAGATTCAAAAGGAATATCCCTAGAGAACAGACTTCAAGCATTACAGATTACACATTACACATTAGAGATTAATCAATTCAGAGAACCAGGAGAAAGTACAGAAGGAAGGAGGTGGGAAAGCCAGGCAGGAGGAGAGGGCAAGGGCAGAGGCAAGGTTAGGCTACAGAGAACAGTCACCAGCAAAAGAACCCAACACCATATTTCCCCCCATGGGAGCAAGGTGAAAAAACAGAGGACAGAGACTGAAAGAAAGGAAACAAGGCCAGTAGCCACTTGCTTTGTGGCTGACAAAGTGCTTTCTTCACACCTCAGCGGGTACTACTGAGGGTACCTGCAGGGACCATTCTGCCGTCTTAAAGTGCCACTAGTTCACTAGTCAATTAAGACACCATTTCTGCCCTCCGTCAGTAATCACCACAGACTGAATGAGCCTCACCCTGAACACACAATAGATGAAATCAGATTGCGCTAAAATGCCTGGTTTAAAATCAATTCTGGAAGGAGCTGCAGAATGAAAAAAAAAATGTTATTTTTTTCTTCCTGTAGACATGAACAAAGGATTTTTAGCTTTTTATGTTGCCTATCTAGAAAACCTGACAAAGGGCAGAAAGTGAAATGTCCTAAAAGTGCTTAAAAACAAATATTTGAAGTACTTTGAGAATTAGAAGACTGAGAGAGAGTACGCCTAATGCTATATGTCACAAAATACCCTGTGAATTATAAAAACAGAAAAATCTCTATTCTTCCACTCATCTTTCAATGCTTATTAACATTTACTATTGCAAATATAGCTATAGATCCCAGGTAGGAGCTGAAAATAAGACAAGTTAGATCCCTTCCTCCCATTTTATCCAGAACCTTAAAAAGGTTTCATTTACATACCCCAAAATGCCATCATTACAATAATGCCATCTGTCGCATAAACTGCAGAATGTTTATCATACAAGTCTTTCGCTTGCTGGGTAGAGATACCCCAAAATATTTTTGAGGCTATTGTGAAGGGCATTGTTTCCCTGATTTCTTTCTCAGACTGTTTGTCATTTGTATATAGGCGGGCTACTAACTTTTGTGTTAATTTCATATCTAGTTACTTTGCTGAAAGTGTTTATCAGCTCTAGGAGTTTCCTAGGTTTTTTTGGGGGGGAGGATCACTTTTGTATACTATCATATCATCTGCAAATAAAGATACTTTGACTTCTTCCTTTCAAATTCATATCCCTTTAATCTCCTTCCATTGTCTTATTGCTCTAGATAAGACTTCAAGTACTATGTTGAATCAGTATCGAGAGAGTGAACAGCCTTGTCTTGTTCCTGATTTTAGTGGAATTGCTTTAATTTCTCTCCATTTAAGTTAATGTTGGCTATGGTTATGTTTGGCATAAGTTAGTATGGCTTGCTGTAAACTGCTTTTATTTTGTTGAGGCATACCCCTTAAGGATGCTTCATCCTATCACAGAGACACTCGCTCAACCATGTTTATTGCTGCTCTATCCATAATAGCCAGAAATTGAAAACAACCTAGATGTCCCTCAAAAGAAGAATAGATTCAGAAATGTGGCACATTTATACAATGGAGTATTTCTATGTTTTTATAAAATGGCATCATGACATTTACAGGCAAATGGATAGAACTAGAGAAAACCATCCTGAGAGAGGTAACCCAGACCCAGAAAGACAAATGTGATCAGCTCCTTGTTCATCCATCATCAAAGGAGCTTCTTCCTGCAGACAATAGGAAAAAATACGCAGACCCACAACCAGACATCACACAGAGAGTTAGAGACCTTGGAACACTCGGCCCTAAATGGGATGTCTCCCTCAGACTTCATCTACGTAATGATGGAACCCCACAGAAGAAGAGGAAGAAAGAGTGTAACAGCTAGAGGGGATGGAGGACACCAAGAAAACAAGACCCTCTAAATCACCATGAGCAAACCTCATATGAACTCACAAAGTGAAGCAGCATCCACCAGGTCCTTTGTGTGTGTTTTATGGTTTAATGTTTCTGTGAGATTCCTGAGTGTGCAAAAGAGTGGGTCTCTGACTCTTGTGCCTTCTCTTAGGTATTTTTCTTTCTGTTGGTTTGCCTGGTCCAATTTCAATGTGAACGTTTTTGTTTTATCTTATTATATTTTACTTTGCTATAATTTTTTAAGAATGAATGAAAAGATGGATGAATGAATGAATGAATACTTAGCTGCTAGGGTAAAGATTAACAACTGAACTGTCATTTATGCCTGCAGGGTGTGGGAAAATGAGCTATTGTCAATGGAGTGACACAATATATATCAACCACTCCAGGAAAGACCTCAGGTTCAGGAAAAAATTTGGGGGAGGGAAAGAATATGATCAAAATATATTTAAATTTTAAAATCTATTTTATTTATTTATTTTTTTTTTTTGGTTTTTCGAGACAGGGTTTCTCTGAGTATCCTTGGCTGTCCTGGACTCACTTTGTAGACCAGGCTGGCCTCGAACTCACAAAGATCCACCTGCCTCTGCCTCCCAAGTGCTGGGATTAAAGGCGTGCGCCACCACCGCCCGGCTAAAAATCTATTTTAAATAAAATGTATATAATAAAAAATAAGCTGCAAAGTTAGTTTAAGAAAAAATCCAAAGTCCTACTCAGAACTCTCCTCTAGGAATAGGTTTCTTCTAAGACAATTTCCTAGCTCACAGAGAAAGCCAGGATGCACTAGATGAGATCACTTAGTGCTCTGTGGAATATATAAGCAGAATCACTCATGCTAAAACTCCATTCACTTATTCTTCACCCCATACTTAGTAAATATCTGCTATGATTTGAATGCTCTCTCTAAAACTCAAGTTGAAATTTAGTTGCCATTTTGATAGTGTTAAGAAGTGAGGTCATATGTCCGGCTCCAGAGCAAGAGGAAGCTCTTAGCCCTCATGTGACTGATGAACTGAGGGGGATTGATATGTGGAGCCCCCCTCACCTGAGAAGGATGAGAAGGAGAGGGGGAAGTGGGTGGGAGAGTGGGACCAGGAGGGGAAGAGGGAGAGGGCAGTGATGGGGATGTAATTTGAATAAGTAAATAAATGTTGATCTTTTTTTTTAAATGAGGCCATTAAGAGATTAGGTCCTCCTGCACTTCTATATAATCAGATATATTTATCCCTCTCAGATCTCTGAGGTGGTTGAAGAATAGATAGCTAGAGTCTCATAGTTAAATTTTGAGTTGTTTAGGAATCAAGAGGGTGTTCTGGATCTAAGAAGATGTTTTTAAAATTGTGAGGCAAGTTAGTATGAAAGCTGAGTTAGATACAGAACTTTAAACTCATGGAGATGGTTAGATAGTAGAATGTTAAAGTCAGGTGCCAAATACATATGGACTGGACACTGGGAATGTATGCTAAGCCATATAACTCTCATAATTGTGGCCTATTTATTTCTGTTATTTTGTATTGTATTTATTGTTATAAGAGAAAGAACCACTTGTTGGACTGAAAGGGGGAGCTGCTGGGGGGAAAAGATATACCTTAAACTTAAAAAAAGGGAAGAGGATGGGGGGTTGAGGGGGAAGAGGGTGGGAGGGTAGTACTGGAGGGGAGAGTAGGAAGGGGATTGTGATTGAGATGTAACGCGAAGGAATAAAAATAAATTATTAAAAATAGATGATAGATAGATAGATAGATAGATAGATAGATAGATAGATAGATAGATAGATAGATAGATTAGGCCCTAAGGGTCCCTACCTCACAAAAGACTCATGCTGCTATGTGGGAGTGGATTATCTATTGTGAGAGTGAGTTTGCTCTGTCTCTCTCTTTCTCTCTCTCCCCTCCTTCTATTCTTCCCTTCTACTCTCGCTCCTTCTATTATCATGTTCACTTACCTTTCCACCAGGCCAGGCTAGGCAGGATGGAGGCCCTTGCCAGAAGCTAGACTTCAGAATAATAAACCAAATTAGCTTCTAGTCTTTGCAAAGTACCCAGCGTGTAATCATCTGTTACAGTACATCAAAATGGACTAAGTTGGTGCCTGCTCGGGTCAAAACATATGTATGCTGCTAAGGAATATATGGCAAAGGGAGATGCAGGATTCTGTGCTCTTATGGCCAGCATCAACCTAGTGAGCTAAGCCACCCTTATTACAGGATACTCAGCCCACAGGACACACTTCAGCAGCTGCCAAAAACCCACTGAGCTGTAAACTCAGTGAGTGGACTAAGTGTCTGAGTGGACTCTGGGAACTTCTAGCACAAGGCGCTCAACATTTTCCTTCCGTTGATTGTAGACTTCTTCCTCTCTTTTCTATTTAAGTCAAAAAGGGTTACCACTCATCCAAGCAGCCCTGTCACCACTTTCTTTCTCCATAGGCTTCACATCCATTTGTTCACCTATATGGGCTGTTTTCTAGGGCAGAATTGTTTCTTGTATCCAGTGCTTCTGATCATTTCTTCTGCCATCCTAAATTTACCTCTGCACCATCTTTTTGAATTATCCACCACACCTCATCTTTATCTTCTTGATCTCCACACCCAAGATTGTCCTTGTAACTGCCACATACTAACCATCTATGTTTATTTATTTTCCCTTAACTGTAGAGCAGTTTCCTCGGAGCTGGCACAGTCTATCTTGGAGGAAGCTCCTTAAGCTAAATATTCTTTCTGAGGAGGTGAGGTTTCTATCCTGGAGGGAAGATCCTTAAAAATCAGGAAGTAAAGTACACAGAGGCTTCAGGAAGTCCCTGAAACTGACCAGATGCATTAACCCTTTCCCTTCCCAGGGGTTATATAATCTAGAAGAACTGTTAAGGAACACTGTGAGACAAGTTAAGCTAAGAGACTCAGACAACCAATAAACCTGCTTGAAAGAGTCATTCTCTGACCTCTCAAGGTGCCTGCATGCTAGCAGTGAGGTCCAGAGTTCCAGATTTCGTGGGCTGTCACCCATGCTAGCATGGTCATGGTCTTTTGATGACGTATCTACCTTTCATCATTTCTGCTCCTTTAAGTAACCTCTCATCCATATTCCTGTCCACTACCCTAACTGAACTCACTGGCTTCCCAACTTGGACTTTGGTAGTATCTTTAATTTGTTCTGTTGTGGGTTCTATATGTGGCATGAGTGAACAATTTGTTCATTTCACCCCAGGATTGTATCATACATCAAAGTCAAACTCCTTGTCATCATGCAAAAAGCTTTGTTCAGGCCCTCATATAACTGCTGAACTGGGGCAGGGGAATGATATGTAGGGACACTCCACTCCAGAGGAGTGAGATTGAAGGGATGGGGGTAGAGGGTGGGAGGGTGGGACTGGGAGGGGTAGAAAGAGGACACTGTGATGGAGATGTAACCTGAATAAATAAATAAACATAAAAAAGTAAGTACAAAAAAAAAAAAGCCTTATTCAGTCTCCTGAACTTAATCCCCAACTTTCAGATGTGCATCTAGAAGCATCTATACGTGCCAGGGGTTAGCATTTTTACACATTCAGATCTAGTGTCTTGGATGGCTTTCCTCATCGTTCTCACACAGCAAACTCCTGTTCATCTTTTGAAACACTAACCAAGTTGAGAGAGATGGGGTTTTTCCCCACTGCGCAGCCAAACAGCATGTTTCAATTTTACTATGCTTATCCTTAACATCTGCTCAAATACATGAGTACTAAATGGTAGTTTAACCATTATTCTTCATCAGCAAATAATGGGATTTTGTAAGGCACAGACAATGTCTTACCTTCATATTTCTAGGGCCTAACAAAGTGCCTGGTACAAGAAAAAATTCCAATGTGTGCTTCAGTTTCAAAGAATGAATGAGTGAATATGTAGACAAGGAGAGCAATATAGAATACCAGAACAGTTTAGGAATGACATTATGGGCAACATTGGCTTTGACATTCATTTTTTTTAAATGAGATAGGAAAGGGCTAGGGAAAGATCAATAATAGAAAGCCTACCCAGCATGCACAAGGGGATGTAAACATCAATAATAGATAGCCTACCCAGCATGCACAAGGTCCTGGGTTCAGCTCCCCACTCAACCTTCCTTTCATCTTCCCAATACCCCAAACTTGTATGTGCATGAGGGCATTTTTCAAGCTGACCCCTTCACTTTTAAGAGTCTTGAAGAGAAGCTAACATTGAGTTGAAATATGATCTGTTCAACAAGGCCTTTTTCTCCTCAGCCTACCCTCTAACACTTAATCCAGCTTGATTCCTAGAGTCAGAGATGCTCCCCTTGGAAAGTTTTGATGATTTACTTGATTGATTTTGGTCGAGATGCCTTCCAATCCCCATGCGGTCACTATGTCTCCACTACCTGCACTACTGTTTGACATTCACTAAGTATTATCCAAATGACTAATATTAGATGAGACTAACATCAGGGTCCACAGGAAAAAGACGACTGAATTAAATCTATCAGAGGAACTGAAGCATGTGTACTGCATGAAATACATGGAAGATTAGGCAAGATGGCAAAATATGCTTATTTAAAAGACATTTTTTAAATCATCTTGAAAATGTCTTAAAAACTAGAAGACACAGGGGACCTCTTTTATAAAACTCTCTCCTTTATAAGTCTTTCCTATTTTTATCCACTTGTTAAAAACATACACACATTTAAGTAGCCAGATTGGTTATGCTTACAATTATAACTATCATCAATTCTTACAAAATTTACATAAATTCTGCCACTCATTGTTTTCTTTATTTAGTTAGCATGATGGTTAATAACAACCATCAATTTTATGAGATTTAGTCATGGGGAAATAGACCTCCGGACATTCTTATGGTAGATGTAGCTTGATTAGGTTAATTGAGATGTGAAAAGCCACCTACTGTGAGTTCCACTAGCCTTTGGGCTGTAAAAAAGAAAAAGTGAACTGAGCACAGGAGTTCATCTCCCTGTTCTTCCTGACTGGAAAAGTGACATGATCACCTGCCCTGAGTTGTCGCTGCTCTGAGTTCCATACCATGGGCTCTTCCATAGCATGCTCCATATGATGGACTGTACTCTGGAATTGTGAGCCAAATAGTCCACCTCTTCCTTCCTTTAGCTCCTTTTGTCCAAGTACTTTATCACAAGGGAAAAAAAGCAACTAAAACAGTGTTCTTACATTCCTATCAAAACACTGCCATTCCTGTACTTCATAGCTCTTATAATACTTTCTAAAATCAGGACAGAACCATCCAAGTTTAACTCATATTTCTGTCCCTGCATCAAAATAAATGGAATTTAAAATGGCCTACCTTGTGAAATTAAAGCAAAAATATTAATAAATAAGTGTAGATGGGTTCTTTTTCATGAAACATTGATGAGGTTTTAGAAATTTTGGTTCAAAAAATGTAACAGCATTCACACTCCAGAAACAGGGGTTATGAATATCGTCATCTATGTGCCTAAGGATTCAGAGGAGTCCCTTTAGCCATCAGAAAAGGGAGAAACCACAAATGGTAAAGATACAGGAAGGAATCTCTTAATGGGAAAGTGGAGAGGAGGGGAAGGGAAAGGTAAAAGGTAGAGGAGAGAAAAGGAGCTTAGGAAACGTATAGTTGTAGACACCTGTGATGGTTAATCCTGACCTGACTTATGAACTAGGTGCTGGCTTCTCAAGGAAGAATTCCCCTAACTTGTCTTACTCAGTCTGTCCAGAAAACTAACGATCAGGAAACCCTGATCAACTAGCTTCATAAAACCAGTCTAACAAAACTCTAAAACCTAAGGTAGCAATGTTACCTTAATAAAACCAACACAACAACCCTATGGCTCCATTATGACAATTCATCCCTGAAATAATGTCGTGGGCCATATATAAATGATGTTAGCTAACGAAAGGCCCTAAGGAACTGCTTTGTAATGCTGTCCTGGGCAACATATATAATGGGGACCCTATAGACACATTTTAGTGGTTTTACTCCCTAGCAAGAAACTACAACCTGGAGGCCAAACTCAATCCAGGTATGATTTTTATGTTGTCTGCAGCCTAAGAAGAAGTTTTACCATTACAGAGAACTTGGAAAGCAAACAAGCAAATAGCAAGAAGTAATGACTACTATGGCCTGCAAGGCCTAAGATATTTACTGTCTGGCCTTTGCATGAAAAGCTTGCTATCCTTGTTAAGTTCCTTGATAAGTTTTTAGCAGTCATTTATTGTTCTAGTGTCAGGAGGGCTCTGCCAACAACCAAATCTCTAGCTAGCCCCTTTATTCTCTTCCATTTAGTTTCTGTCTCCTACTGATAGATACACTCATACTGTAAATTCACAGTAAGCTCCAATTGCCTGTCACTCATGATGCACCATTGTATCTGCAACATATAGTGATAAGCAAGACATGGAACTTTGACTTTGAAGTCCCCCCCATTTTACAGGAGATTGAGATGCTTGCTAGGAGATGATGTCAGTCATTTTGAAGAAGTTTTACTGGTGTCACATGAATAACAATGACACGGTGGACCAGGGATGCCTGCCCCATTGTCTTATGACTGTGCTGACCCTGTACTCTGCATTAGGTATGATACTTCTGTGCACTTGTAACTCCCAATTTTGTAATATAGAGAATAACAATACACCTCAGGAAGAAAACGATTTTCAAAAATAGTATCAATAGATGGAAAAGCAAATGAGTTATTACTGTGACCCTTGAGCAACTGTAGTTCAGTTCTTTAGATTCCCTTGCCCCCTCCGTATATGTGATGCTTCCTCGGTCTCATCTCTAAAATAAAAAAAACTAACACATTTGAGCATTAACAGAAGATAATGCCTGAGAGGTTTTATTAATTCATCCAAAAATAACTCCCTATTTTAAAGTTATTGTAAAAATCTCCAAATCCAAAAGCTGTGCATCTTAATGTATGAAAAGACATTACCTAACATTTACTTAGCCACTGACAATTATTTGATATCTAAATCCAAAGGGGTATAAAAAGAGACTATAAAAAGAAGTCAAGGACAGTATTAATATTAATAAAAAATAAAATGTTCAACAAAATGCAAATGATGCTCTTCTTCTGGCAATGTAATTTGTAATATATTTATTTCATGAAATATAAAATGTAGATTGGAGAAGACTAGCCAGAAAGTTGGGTGAGTATGGAAGGGGGCATGGATCTGTGGGGAAGTTGGAAAATGAATGTGATCAAAATACATTAAATGAAATTTACAAAGAGTTAAGAAAAAAAGAAAAAGGCTGTACAACAACTTTGGAAATCAATCTAGAGATATCTTAGAAAATTGGAAATAGTTCTACCTCAAGACCCAGCCATACTCCTCCTGGGCATATATCCAAAAGATTCTTCACCAAACCACAAGGACATTGACTCAACAATGTTCAAAGCAGCTTTATTTGTAATAGCCAGAAACTGGAAATAACCCAGATGTCCTTCAACTGAAGAATGGATAAAAAATAAATTGGTACATCTACACAAAGGAATACAACACAACTATCAGAAACAAGGAAATCATGCAATTCGAAACCAAATGGATGGATCTAGGAAAACTCATCCTATGTGAGCTGACTCAGTCCCAGAAAGATAAACATGGTATGTATTCTCTTATAAGTAGATATTAACCATGTATCACAGGATAACCATCATACAACCCACAAACCCAAACAGTTAGGAACCTAGCATTACTATCCCAGGAAAAACTTGGCCCAGCAGTGAGTCATGGAACAAGTCAGTGGAACACCTTGCCCTAGGTGGGATGCCATATCAAGCCCCAGTACAAGCTCTTGGCCCTCACATGACTGACATACTGAGGGATTATGATATGTGAGGCCCCACCTCATCTGAGAAGAGTATTGAGAAGGGAAACAGTGAGAGAGTGAGGGAGGGAGAGTGATAAGGAGGAAGGGAAGGAGAAAAGGAGGTAGGAAGGGAGAGAAGGAAGAAGAGAGGGAGGAAAGGAAGGAGGGAGGGAGGGAGAGAGGGAGGGACCAGGAGGGGATGAGGGAGGAAAGTGTTTACGATGTAATTTGAAAAAAAAAAACTAATTTTTTAAAAAAGGCGGGGGCAACTAAGCTTAAAAAATAAAAATAAAATATAAAATTTTCAATGATAATTTACCAAAGGCATAGTTGCTTTACTGGCATGAAAGAAAAAATGGTCTTAATTTCAAGTTAGAAAGTTAGACTGTAGGGTGCCACATAGCTCACACACTCTTGGATATCAGCTTTAAATTTGTTTCCTATATATAAAGGATATTTTTGTTGTTTGGCATTAAAAAGGCAGTTAAGAGGTTTCAAAAGTTGTAAGTAAATTAAAGGTTATTACAATTCAACCTGGTTTTCTAAGCCTCTAAGGGAAAAGTAATTTGGAGCTTGGAAAAATATTTGAGAAGGGTGGTGTTAGCCAATGCCTTTAACTCCAGTAGAGACAGGAAGATCACTATAGAGTTAGTTGTCATATAAATTCTAGAGTTACAATGAACAGGATGGTGATGGTGCTCACCTTTAATCCCATCACTTGAGAGGCATACACCCTTAATCCCAGCACACTAGAGACAGAAACATGCAGATCTCTGAGTTCAAGGTCAGCCTGACACAGAGCAAGCTCCAAAGAGAGAAAAACAGATCTAGGGATGGCAGTGCACACCTTTAATCCCAACAATTGGGAGGAACATGCCTTTGATCCCAATACTTGGAAGGCAGAAGCAGGCACATAGGATTTGCAATGATTTAAGTTTAAAAGCTAGTCACAAAAGCATGCTGAAACTAAAATATCAAGAAAAAAATTTAATCTCAATTGAAAGATAAAACTTTTTATATTGTAAAACAAAACAAAAATTTGCTCTAGGAAAGATATTATCTGCCAAAAAAAGTAGTGCCCCAGAGTTAGGATTAGGGCAGGGCTCTGTTCTTATCTTTCCAGGAAATTAAAAGCATCCATCTGAGGAGTCCAGGGACAACTGGACAACTGAAAACTCTGAAGAAAAGGGACCAGACACCAAAGAAAACAAGAAGCCCAGATGCTCTAGCCTCACAGACTCCCTCAATAGCTGTGTCTTCAAAAATCTACAAACAGAACAACTCAAAATGGCTAATTAAGATGGTTCAGCCCCACACACTGTTCTAGCCAGGACTTCAGTAAAACCCTGAAGTTCAGTCTCTGACTACAATTTCTTAGGACATTTAAATAGCTGAGCACAAAAGGACTGAACATCAAATGTTACTATTAACCAATTTAACCATTTTTCCATTCTTACTTGGGCCCCAAACAGGTTTCCTACATCCCAAATCAGCAGGAAGTGACTTTAAGAGAGCGACGTCCCACTCCCAGAAGGTGGGATGGGTGATTTTTTTCTCCCCCCTTTGATCAGATGGGTGATTCCCCCTGCCCTTTGGTCATTTGATAGGTTATAGATGTTCATTGTTATTTAGGGAGATTGGTTACAAGTTGTTAAATGGTCTTGTTAAATGGTTTTGGAGGTTAGACTCAGGGATTTCCCTCTTTTTCTTTTCTCTGTCCTTCTTTCTCTCCTATATGGGGGAAAAGACTTGAAAACAAATGGGAGATAGACATAATATAGGAATGATAAAGAAAAAGGGACAGATTATTGAATATGCTCTTATATCTTTGTATATTGATTTAAAATTAAGATTATATTTGGCTACATTGGTATTGATCTTTGTATATTGATACATAATTAAGATTTTATTTGGCTACATTGGTATTGATCTTTTATATTGATACAAAATTAACATTATATTTGGCTACATTGGTATTGATCTTTGTATATTGTTACAAAATTAAGGTTAACCCTTTTTAAAGTACTGTACCTAGGTAACACTTAAAAATGCTGTGAAGTTTTGGCCTTTTAATAGTAACTGTCACAAATTGTTTAGGATAATTAAGACATGCAAACTAATAGTCATTCTAATATGTCATTTTGTTAGGTACTAGCATAGTTTATCACAGATGTTTTCTAAGTTACTGGAAATCAAGTTGCGAAGAAACAAACAACATTTGCTTATCCAAATATATGGAGATAGACAGGTGATCTTCAAAAACCTCAAGAGATCTGTAGAATATGACACTCAAAGATGTTTTCCTGACTTAAGATTTTTTGATATGGAGACATGTCAGCTCCTGACAGCACCCCCTATTCTTGTCACTGGGCAAGAAAAATCCCTTGCTTCAACTCCAGACAGAATGCTGTCTGAAAAGGACAAAACTTGGAAGCAGGCAAGTCGACAGCCTAGCTCTGCCAATACAGAGTAGGCAAGTCCTTCATAATTCCTGCTTTATTATGTCTATCAGAAATACTGGGCCAAGAGGCTGAAGATAGATCCTTTAATGTATGTAGAGAAACTGGGGACTGTCCAGGCAGTTAGTTTTCTATCATTTCTTAGTTTTTGAAGCTGCTGGCTCTGCACTTCCTGTATAATCAGATATATTTATCCTTCTCAGGTCTCTGATGTGGTTGAAGACTAGTTACAGTCTCACAGTTAAATTTTAAGTTGTTTAGAAATTAAAAGGATGTTCTAGGTCTAAGAAGATGGTTTTAAGTTGGTAATGCAAGTTAGGATGGAAAATTGAGTTAGGTATAGAACTTGAAACTCATGGAAATGGATAAATAATAGAATATTAATATCACTTGCCAAATACGTATGGACTGGACATCAGGGTATGTTATACTTCATAATTTTCATAATTATTGCCTAACTATTCCAAAAGAAAAAGAATTATGAATTCTGGGAGAAGAGAGAGAGGGTAGGACAGAGGAGTGGGGGGGAGGAGATTGTGGTGGAGATGTAACTTGAAGTAATAAATAAACATTTAAAAAAGAAAGAAAGAAAGTTCGGTGGGTATGGAAGGGGGCATAGATCTGTGGGGGAGTTGGAAGGTGAATGTGATCAAAATACATACGTTGAATGAAATTTTCAAAGAGTTAAGAAAAAAAGAAAAAGGTTGAAGAAAGCTCAGTGATATTGATTTTAGAGAGGCAAAAACAAGTACAAAGAGAAGACAGACAGTGGAAGATATTCCTTATGGAGTTTGTCTGTCAGCCAATAAGTTATAGCCAATTTTTTTTAAAAGATGTATTTATTTTTATATATATAAGTGCACTGTCTGCACGCACACCTGCAGCCAGAAGTGGGCATCAGATCATATTGTGGATGGTTGTGAGCCACGACGTGGTTGCTGGGAATTGAACTCAGGACCTCTGGAAGAACAGTCAGAGCTCTTAACCCCTGAGCCATCTCTCCAGCCCTATAGCCAATTTTTTACTACATGAAGTAATATAGTGGAACAAGTTAAGATATGGAAAACAATACAGCATTCAGATATATTTTGTATTTTGTATTGAATATGAAGTCTAAGAATCTATTAACATTTAAAAATAAAGTGGGGCGGGCCAAGATGGCGGCGACCTACACTGACGCATTTTGAACGCGGGGGGAAAAAGCCATAAAAAACACAGACTCATTGGGCACTGTGCAAAAACCGGAGGGGCTAGACCCCCCCCCCCCCCCCGGAACACTCACAGCTCCCAAGGGACTGTTAAAAGTCCCAGGGCAAGGCTCTCCCCATCTCTCACAGCCACTAAACCCGGGATTCGGGAACTCCCATTTGGAGAGGCGCCTGGTAAGATCGATCCCAACTTACAGCAGGCAGAATCAGGGTCCACTTGGCCATAGATCGCTGGCCTATTGGGCTCCCCACACATCAGGTTGAACTTATACCCACTTAAAAAACTTTGCGAGATAGTGGAAGGCTTAGCAAGGAACAAACAGGGGGCTCAGCGGGTGGTCCGCAGCTGCTCGTGAAGCAGAGGGCGGGAGGTTCCGAGAGAGCGCGGGAAGCTGGGAACACAAAGGCGGGAGGGAGGGGCTGAATCCCGCACACTGACGGTAGTGCAGCTGGGGAGGGAACACGGCTGGCAGGGCTAAATCCTGCGAACCCACGGCAGGTCATCTGGGGAGAGAGACAGGCGTGGGTGAGGCCAGGGATCTGTGCACCCACGGCTGAGCTGCTGGGACAAGAGGTCCACTCAGGCAGCCAGAGGATCCGGGGCTTGGGGTACCCACGGGACCCGTGGCGGTGCAGACAGGAAGGGAATCAGGCACAGAGTCCAGCCTTGTGGCGAGAAGCCTAGAGAGAAACCAGAAATCGGGTCCATAGCTGTATCCTGGAAAATCCAGACATATTAGGTGTGGAGCCAGACCCTGTCAGCCTCTGTGACGACAAACAAAGCCCACAGAATCTGTGCCTGGGCAAACAGGCCCATACTATCAGAACCATTACAGGCTGATAACTCAGAGTGCAACATAGGGAAGTCTGAATTGGGAGCAGTGAAACAATCCTGGTCCATTACTCAAAACCTGGGAATAGGCTGCACCAGCTCACAGTGCCTCAGGCGATTAAAACCACAGTGACCTTGAAATCCCCCTGTAAGCAACGACAGATAGCCAAATAACTCGTCCCCTGCACCAAATCATCCACTGTGGTTCCAAGCACAGAAAACAGACAGCTAAATGCATCCAATGGCGAAAGGTCAAAAAAAAAAATAGAAATCAAGGAATTATGACTCCAACAAAGCAGAATCATCCTAGCTCATCCAATTCGGATGACCACTCACCAACAGAAACACATGAAAACATTGACAATTCTGCAATATGGAAAGTGATAGAGTCCCTGCAAGAAGAACTTAAATCTATGAAAGAATTCAAAGAAGCCACAATTCTACAAATCAAAACAAGGAACAACACCATTAAAGAGCTCCAAGCCAAGGTGACAGAGCTTGAACAGGAAAAGGACAAGGCTATGAAAGATTTTCATACAAAAACAAGCAAGCTGAAGAAGGAAATGTACAAAACGAACAAAACCATACAAGATATGAAAATAGAAATAGAAACAATAAAGAAAACACAGTCAGAGTTAAAAGAGGAAGTGGAGAACCAAGGGAAGAGAACAGGAACTACGGATGCGAGTATCAAAAATAGGATGCAAGAGATGGAAGACAGGATCTCAGGCATGGAAGATTCAGTGGAAGAAATCAGTACAACATCCAAAGAAAATGAGAAGGCTAAAAAATCTCTCACCCACAACATCCAAGAAATCAGGGACTCAATGAAAGGACGGAATCTAAGAATTATAGGTATAGAGGAAAGAGAGGACTCCCGGCTCCAAGGTCCAGGAAATATCTTCAACAAAATCATAGAAGAAAACTTCCCAAACCTGAAAAAAGAGATGCCAATAAAAATCCAAGAGGCTTACAGAACACCAAACAGATTAGACCTGAAAAGAAACTCCTCTCGCCACATAATAATTGAAACCCCAAATGTACAGAACAAAGAAAGAATATTAAAAGCTTTAAGAGAAAAAGGTCAAGTCACATACAATGGCAGACCCATCAGAATTACACCTGACTTCTCCCCAGAAACGTTAA
This sequence comes from Lophiomys imhausi, assembly GCA_907164525.1. NCBI lineage: Eukaryota > Metazoa > Chordata > Mammalia > Rodentia > Muridae > Lophiomys > Lophiomys imhausi. The sequence goes on from CAJQZJ010004824.1 coordinate 995,247, forward strand.
AAGCTAGAAGGGCCTGGTCAGATATCCTACAAGTCCTGAGAGATCATAGGTGCCCAGCCAGACTACTTTACCCAGCAAAACTCTCTATCAACATAGATGGAGAAAACAAGATATTCCATGACAAAATCAAATTTAAACAATATCTACCCACAAACCCAGCCCTACAGAAAATCCTAGAAGGAAAATCCCAACCCAGAGAAGAAAACTCCACCCAAGAAAACAAAGGGAATAGAAAACCCCTCAGCAACTAAACCAAAAGAGGCACAGGACCACCACCTATACCAAACTAATGGGAAATAACAACCCCAGGTCACTAATATCCATCAACATCAATGGACTCAACTCCCCAATAAAAAGACATAGGTTTAAGGGGGGATCCGCAAGCAAGAACCGTCCTTATGCTGTATACAAGAGACACATCTAACTACGAAAGATAGACACTGCCTCAGAGTAAAGGGCTGGGAAAAGGTTTTCCAAGCAAATGGACCCAGGAAG